>CM033451.1:1877356-2242356 GCA_019425755.1 Amaranthus cruentus | reverse complement strand
GGCACAAAGATTAAGAAATTACTGTACAATGATGAGCAGTAGGTGGAAAGTAGCTTTTTTGGAATTTTTTAATATTATTTGTTGAAAAATAAAAAAGTAAAATAGGAGTAATTAGATATAGAGTAGGATAAAAATAGGAGTAGGTATAACTTTAAATGATGGTTTTTTATTAAAAAAGCAAATGTAGCAAGTAATATGAAATTTCCCAAAATGGAAAATGTAGCGAGTATTATGGAACGGAGGAAGTAGAAAACTAGTATAGAATCCCGTGCAATGCACGGTTTTTTTAGCATCGGCATATATAAATATATATATTAATTAAAAAAATAAAGTCTGGGATATTATATAGTAAATTACTCAATTTTGACAATATATGTATAAATTAAATTTCTAATTTTAGAAATTGTCTAAAATATATGATGCGGTATATATATTTTCTAATTTACTCAATTTAACTATAATTAAATGTCAGTCAAAGATAATTTAATGGTAGAGATATTGTTCAAGATTAAATGCAATTTATTAATTTACTCAATTTAGATTAATAAATATAGAAATTAATTAATTTGATTATTTCCATGTGAAAAATCTTTGAAAAGATGCCACATGAAATTTTGTAGTCTTTTAGTTAATAGTATGATTGGTGAATTTATTTTAGTTGGATAAAACAAAATCAACTTTACCTTATTTAGTTTGATAAATATAGCAATTAATAAATCATATTATTAATAAATATAGCAATAATTCAAAAATTATTCCATGTGGCAAATCATTATAAGCATGCTACATAAAATTTTCCAGTTCTTTTAATAAATAGTATGATGTATTATCATAAATTCATCATCGTCTTATCTAATATCTCCCGTTTATAATAACTATAATCAGAGTAATTATAGTGATTGGTGAGTAGTAACAAAGTGACTAATTAGGGCCTAGGGTTGATAAGTAAACTGGATTTGGATAGTGGGTTGTTTTGTGGTTATGACTGAATTAGATGCGGATATTGTAGATTGTAGATTTCTCTTGAACATTCTGTTGGGCCGTTAAGTATGTTTCGTTTCTTCATGTTTTTGCATTTTTCCTTATTAAACACTTTTAATAAAGAATTTGACTTTTTTTTAAATCATCTTGGCATCTCAATATAAAACGTGTTAAATAGTTCTGTTAATATATAAATTTATATTAAAAAAGAAAACACAAATTTTTGTGAGAAACGGTCTCTTTGAAAGACCATCTCTTATTGGATTGGCCCATAAAAAATGTGAAGTAAAAGTACAAAGTAAGTTTTGATGGATTGGGCCTGAGAGACGTCTCTCAGAAAGACGGTCTCTTAGGAGACTAGCTGAAAAGAAAATTATTAACTCGTTATTTTATAACGGTCTTATTGAGACATGCTCTCATATAAAAGTAGTTTTTTATTTTTTGAACCTTTAATTTCATGTTTTTGGTATAAGTATTAATGTATTATACTTATAAAATTTATGAACTACTACTAGTTTAGTGGCAGATCCTTTCTCAGTGAAACGATTTTGAAATAAAGAATTTATATTCTTATATTTAGTATTAATTAGGCTATTTAAGTCATATATCAAAAATACTTTAAGTTTTTTTTTTATTAATAGTATTATTTTATATAATTGATTAAAAATCTAGTTCGGAATGGATTTCAAACTACCAACACATAAGTATTAGATTTCAAACTGAAATCTAATTATCTGAAATAATTTTGGAAAATTATGGGTGGTAGTCTTGAGTTTTTGCATTTTATCAATGGTATCCTTAAATTATTTTATTATCAATGGTATCCTTGTATTATTGAGCGTTTTACAACCGTAATCTTTTTTTAATTTTTTCAGTCCAAGATCGTTCAAAATTGTTAATTAATTCTTTTATATTTTTAATTGAAAAATAAAAGAAAAATAAAAAAGATAAAGGTTTTGGACGATTTTTGACGAAATTTTTTTAAAAAGGTTACGGTTGTAAAACGCTCAATACTACGAGGGTTAGGGGTGTTCATAATAACCCGATCCGAAAATTCCGACCCGAATTATTCGATATTCGATTTCTGAAACCGGATAATATACCCGGTTTTCACAAACCGGGTAATCTGGATCGGGTACCCGATTTTAAGACCGGATACCGGATCCGGATCCGGGTCACGAATTTTTGAATACCGAGTATCCGGTTTTCTTTATTTATTTTCTTTTTACTTTTTTTTCGTAAATAAAATGATCATGATATCTCTTAAGCTAACCTTGGATGAAATATTTTTGAAGAATTAGTATTTGAATTTTATAATTGCTCTTACTTAAACCCATAAACAATAATATTATTCTCTCATTTTCTTAATTAATCTTTTATGACTAATTAAGTTAAAGGTTTTTAGAGAGTTTGTATTTGAATTTTATATAAAAAATTATTTTAAGTGAAAATAGAGATAAACAAACGTATAGTTGAACGACAAAACGACAAAAAAATAAAAAATAAAAAAACATTCTAATAAAACCGGGTATCCGGTTTCCGACCCGGTTTAAACCGTGTATCCGGATTCCGGGTACCCGATTTAAACCGGGTCGAAACCGGATCGCAATTTTAGGTACCCGAAAAAGCGGGTACTCGGATTTCCGGATCTGGGTCGACCCGGTACCCGATTTTGAACACCCCTAACAAAGGTACCATTGATAATAAAAAAACTTAAGAGTAGCATTCTAAAGCCTCAAAACTCAGGGGTACTATTGATAATTTCCCAATAATTTTTTATATCTAATGTTGTATATTTTAGTTGATAACATTTAAATCAATTTTGGATATTTAAAATTTTAGCTGTTTTATAGAGATAAAAATAAAATTTTTAATAAAAAATTTCTTACTCGTCGTACCGACTAACCAACATGTATTTGAGTGACATGATCGGACGGTCTATACTGCTTTCCACTCAGTGACTATATTACGTAATAAGTTATTATCAATTTGAGAATTTTTGATTATTAATATTAATTTTTTTCAATAATTCAATCTTTGCCTATACTGCTTTAAAAAATTTATAGATTTATAGACAGCAACTATACATAGTAAGTTATTAACAATTTAAGAAAATTTTCTCTATTGGTTTCTTTTTTATGTTATAATGCATTATTTATGTGTTTATTTAGAGATGTAATATTAAAAATTTACAAAAACAAAACTTTTAGTTGCATTATTTTTGTGACCCGATCAATGAGTTGTCTTTTGTACTTCTACGTACATTATTTTATTTTTCGGTATTATTGAAATAAATTTTAATATTTGCTTTATATACTTCTTTCGTTATGTTTAAGTTAAATAAGATAATGATATTTTATGTGGAAATTTGATAGCATCAACAACAAATAATGTGGAGTGAAGGAAGTAATCGTGAAGGCCTATAATTTATCTTTCACCTCCAATACTTTTAATCTTAGGATCAACCCTTCATAATATAATAATGTATTCCTCTCAACATGTCGTAACATTACAAAAACAAACATACATTATAAGATACATACCTAAAAGCTCATAATCATAAGCAGGGATACTATAAAGTGAATACATGTGCATGTGCACACATGCATGCAAGGCTTTTAGAATACCTAACTTAACTAACTACTATATTATTGATTTGAGCTTTAAATGGATGGTGATTTGGTATTGATCCACTTCTTGATTTCCAATTTCCATGACTAATAATAAGGTCTCACTTAGTAACCACCACCTCCATATCCTCCTCCTTGTCCTTCGCCTGCACCACCTCCATAGCTACCACCTGCACCACTACCAGCACCGCCTTCATAACCACCACTATATCCTCCTTCATGGCCACTTCCATAACCACCACCAATGCCTCCACCTACACCACCTTCATGGCCATATCCACCACCAACTCCCCCTCCACCTGCACCACCTTCATGGCCATATCCACCACCAACTCCACCTCCAACTCCACTTCCATGCCCTCCTCCAATGCCACCTCCATAGCCCCCACCAACACCACCGACTCCACTTTCATGCCCTCCTCCAATGCCACCTCCATATCCCCCACCGACACCACCTTCATGACCATATCCGCCGCCAACTCCGCCTTCAGCTCCACTTCCATGACCGCCTCCAATTCCACCTCCATAGCCCCCACCAACACCACTCCCATGTCCTCCTTCATAGCCACCACCGGCTCCTCCACCTACTCCACCACCAACACCTCCACCTTTTCCTCCTCCATAACCACCACCGACACCACTTCCATGGCCACCTCCTATACCTCCTCCATATCCACCACCAACTCCACCTCCATGACCACCTCCGATACCTCCTTCATGTCCACCACCAACTCCACCTCCATAACCACCACCTACCTCACCTCCGTGACCACCTCCGATTCCACTTCCATAACCACCACCTACACCACCTTGATGGCCACCTCCATAACCACCACCAACACCACCTTTATGGCCACCTCCATAACCACCACCAGCACCTCCTCCTCCATAGCCACCCCCAGTGCCACCTCCTGCACCACCTCCTCCATAGCCACCACCAATGCCTCCTCCTACACCACCTTCATGACCTCCTCCGTAACGACCTCCTACACCACCACCTTCATGTCCACTTCCATAGCCTCCACCAGCACCGCTACCATAACCACCTCCATGCCCTACTCCAATACCACCACCATGACCACCTCCTACACCACCTCCATGGCCAACTCCACCTCCATGTCCTCCTCCAATACCACCTCCATGACCTCCTCCTACTCCACCTCCATAACCACCACCATGACCCACTCCACCTCCATATCCACCACCTTTACCAACACCTCCACCATAACCACCTTCTTCACAACCCTCCTTACCCACTTTGGTTGTTTCCTCCAATCTCCTTCCTTCTACTAACCCTACAAACAAAACCCCAAGTGTCAACACTAGAAAAGACATCCCTAAAGCTTTCCAAAACCTCCCCATGATTCTAACTCACTCACTAAAACACACTCTTACACTTGTCCGTTGATTAATTGCATACAATTTCATGAGAATCTACCCCTATTTATAGGAAAACAAGGGTTGGAAAACGACAATACTATCATTAACCCTACCTTGGAGACATTATTTTGATAGTGATATATGTAGGAGTACATGGTATACTAGGCTAGCTTTGACCTATGAGCAATGCAAATGTGGAATTGTGTGTGGCAAACAGCCAGCGATAACTAAACATATAATTTTGGTGATTATTTTAATTCAATTTGATTAAGAAATATTACCTACACACACCAACTTTCTACCCACTATTAGACTCATAAAGTTGCTGGTTGCTACTCTTACCCTATTATGTACGTAGGCTTATACATGATACGTAAATATAAAAAGGACATATGTTGCATTTACAATTTAAATTTAAATGACTATTATGTGAGCCAGCGGGACCATTATATATTTTTGGAGTTGTAGTTCCTATGATAAGATCTAATGATCCAATTCTATTGATTTCGTTCTTACGCATTTATCGATTATAGATAGAATGCCGATTCTAGCAATTTTGACTATAATTCTGTAACTATTAGTTAAGTTGATTCTTAGCTGATAGAAAATAATAATGTTCTACTTAGATCCAATGATTATTTTATAAGAAGATTTAGAGATAGATTTCAAAAGCTTTAAAAAAAACTAGGACATGTAAACACTTAATTAATCAAATTCCATTTGTCTATGCTCTAGCTCTATTACTCATTAGCAATTTTACTTTTTAGCTTCTCATGATTATTAAAAATATTTTGTGGAGGAGTTAGACTAATGTGTACATTCTCTTTCTTTAAATTTATTTTTATAATGGCTACATAAGTTTTCATTTACGAACCCGTTTAATTTCATTTTATTATTTTTTTTTTTGTAAGAGGCTTTTAAATCAGAAGTATGGATGTAATATAAACCCTTTACAACTCGACGTTAATTATTCCACTTAAGCTAAGCAAAGGATGAAACTCAATACATTACCTTTTATCACTTTGCGTTTTAATACTTATTATACAAAAACGTAACGCAACTCAACTTAACGTATCAAAATAAGTGACGTATTAATATATATAGGTTTGTAAAAAGTGAAATTTTCAATCAAGCTAAAAGATTTATAATGGCTTTAGTAAGTTAAAGAGTGGTATTCTTATTTAAATTAAGGTGATCTCACGTTGAAAAATTAGAAATAATATGATTAATTTATAATCTATATATTAATCATATTATTCCTAATTTTTCAACGTGAGATCACGTTAATTTAAAGAACATATGGAGGTGGGGGACTCTCTGACCGTACTCTTTTACATGGTGTATGAGTTGTCGTCTATCTTTCCTCTCTAGATCCTGACCATAATTTATCTATAAGCGAGATATATTGGGTATGATGATGATTAATATATAATCTACGAAATATTCTACCTACTACAAATTGATAATATGTGATCAAAATGAACCCACATGTGTAGCACAACAAAATAATTTATCATAATTTTGTGAAGGCACTACTTAGGGGTCGACCATATTTAGTTTCGAGCATAATCATACGTTCGTTGAAAATTTTATATTTGTGAGATCAATAAAAAATTTATACTTAATCCCTCATGTAAGAACACGAGTTTTATTTTCACCTGGTCTTTTCCTCTTTCGGCCAATTCTGTAATTTTTTAAAAAAAGTTATACCTAATGTTGAGGTCAACTAGTGCATTATGTATTACTCTAATTATATTTTTTTATTTTTTAAAATTTGCTGATAAAAGTGATATTTTTCCTCTTAATATATCATTCTCAGTAGCAAACTTAAAAAGACTTACAGTTGAATGTATAATTTTTTGTAGAAAAACAAACACATTAGCCCTCACATGGTTGAGCTTTGGAACTATCCTTATACAAGTGATAAACTATACCCACTACTCCACTAGTCCACTACCAAAATAATAATCAACCCTTCTTGTATGAGACCGTCTCACCGTGAGATAAGTCCTATAAAAGGATAATCAATACTAAAAGCTTCTTTTATTGGGTTATTTAATTCAAGTATGTGCACGTCTCATGGTGAGACCGTCTCATATAATTAGAATCTGTGAATAATTAATTATAGAAAAAAATTTTGATTTTATAAAAATTTTAATCATAATTGAAGGGCTTTATAATTTACTCAATGAGTGAGAGATTTTGCGGAGATAAAAGATCTCAACTGCCCCAACTCTAAATTGTCAAACTTAGACCACTTTATTATACAATCTAAGGCAACCTAACCTAATCTTCTGCCATGTCTCTTCAAAATTACTATCAAATTAAATGGGAAATTAATTTCATACTGCAATTAGTTTAATAAATCATCACACCATTGATTTGGCTTCTCATCATCATATTCAGGGTATATCAGTCATAGGATTAACTATGATTAGGGTCTTGAGAGATAAGAATAGCGACAGCTCATATCAATAAAGGAGAGTGCGGCCAAAGAAAAAACCTCAACAAACTATTGATTTGGCTAGTGCTTATAATAACTTTAATCCTCTAAATTGAATTATTTAATTCAAATATACAAAAGTTTTTTAAATTAAACAATACTATTTGAGTCAAATAGCACTATTTCAGAAGAAATAGAGAATATAATTTTTAACTAGCTACTAGCTAGAGCCGGCCAGTAGTTAAAATTTGTTAGAGTTGTATTAGTGGTTGAGAACGTGTAAGTCACATAATAAATCACTAAGGAAGTTTCTAGCTAACACTTTTTGTGATCAATTTATGCCTTGGATTCTTGAAATGTTTTGAATAAATACGTATTTGTACTAATAAATTAACCTTATTTGTTTTTAAAATGGAGATTAAAAAGTTAGATATAATGAGTTAAAGTAGTAGAGTACATAATATATAAACATAAGTATCTTCTCCTTCGCACATGAAGAGTGAGTTGACTCAACCCTTCCTAAAAGGTGGATATCTTCTTTTTACTGATGCATTTTCAAAAGGGTGGTGAGTTCCTTCTAGTTGGTGTATGTATCGACTTTGTTTGGTGCAACGAAAAATCTTTTGTTTCCAAAAAAAAATATATATAAAAACATAAGAAAGAATATAGAGAGTAAACGTAATGAGATCGTGTCAAAAAATAAAAATGGGACAAATCATTAAAATGAACCAAAATAAAAATCAAATAATTTCATTAAGATGAATGAATATATTTATGTGGTTTTAGTAAGTTTTTAAAGTTGGCGTCAGGTGTGACACTATACAACATTGAATTTAGTAGATTATAAACGGGCCAGTTCAGGGTGGATTGGGCTTGATGGGCTCAAACTATTTAAAACCTATCTTTTGTGAATATTTGAAAAAAATAAGATTTTTATTTGTTGATGAATTCAAAATATAATTTGAAGAGTAGATTTTGATTAAGAATTAAGAGGATTTCAATTTATAATTATTTATATAATTTGATGGGGAAGAGGGGATTTACAAGTTTTCATCATAAAATGCAAATGTAGGAGATGGGTATATTATATATGAATCAGAATATGTCTGGAAATTCAAAACGAAGCTTGTCGTAATGTAGACTAGTAAAGCCATCATGGGAGAAGACTATTTGTAGTATTACTTTGACCAATTCATAAAGCAAGTATATCTGAATTTCTTATTACTTTGAAGAGTAGATTTCTGAAGCAGGGAAATCGAAGTAGAGAGAAAGAGAGATGTGGGTTGTGAATGGGTGAGTTGAATCGGTGTAAGAGTGAGGATCGATGGGCGCCATTGATGTAACTTTAGGGCTTTTGAAGGTCTTACAATGGCGGAAATAGATGAAGGAGAATGGAAGTATACGAGACTTTTTGTTCTTGCAAAATATTACTCCTCTATAAGTCGCTACTAACATGACTGACTCATCGATCGAAAGTCTTATCTCATTTGTAGAATAACTGACTATAAACTGATTAAAATTTTGACCATTTCTTTATACTTCATGTTAGGCCCAACCCAATGCATAGGCCACTTTGGGGCCAAAGACGCTTATATTTTGAATAAAGTTTGGCCAAAGCTTTTTTTTTTTATTAAAGTTATTAAAAAATCTTATTTTTTTCAAATATTCTCTTTTGTTTTGTGAGGCCCAACCCAATGCATAGGCCTATTAGTCACTGACTACTTGAGTATATTATTTCGTTTCATTCAATTTGCTACATTTGAAAATTTTATATAAAAACTTTTTGCAACAATTGTAGCCAAATGGGTGGAACGGAAGGAGTATTTACAAAGCTAAGCAATATCCAAGTAGTTCGAAGGATATTCTTTTCATCCTGTTAAACAAAGGATCGAATATCGTAAGAAGAAATGCACAATTATACACAAGTACATAACCATTTTCCATTCCCATTTCGATTACACTTTCCTTGTACCCACAATACAAAAAATGTAACCAGAAAAATTCCCGAGTCACCGGAGGCAAGTAACCAGATTATCACTGTTTGTGTAACTAGAGCATCGACATCTCTGAAATGAGCTGTGTATTTAGTAGCCCAAAAATTGCCCATTAAGTAGCTTTCAAGAGATGACGGAGCAAAAACACGAGCCGATTCCTTGATTATGTTATACTAATTACAGGGTATATAAGACAATGGCAAAAGCAGATGCATAATGTACAGATTCCGCCACTTTCCCTTTGTTTTTGATTTGCCGCATTATCCACATTTACCGATAACATATTAGATAACAAACCTTTGGTTGGTTACGAGTCGAAATGGAGCAGAGGTGTCAGATAGGACACAAAATGAGAGATTCCGGATTCGAAGGTTTACGAAGGGAGGAGCTGCACGTTAGGCCTTTGATCCAACCTTCGGTTCTCAGGTTGAGTTCGAACGTCTTGAAGTAACAGCACCTGAAGGGTTCCGGATTTCTTTAGCCAGGCGGTGACAGCAGTTCCCTGTGATATGAATCTCCCAAGATTGGTCTCGGCCAAATGGAAGGGGGCACCTATGCCACTAAGCAGCCCCTCGATGGCTCGCTTCAGGGTTCCATCGCCAACGACTTTGCTGTGTTTTCCCCACCCGGTTAGAATACTGGAAAGAAAAGTTGAACACAAAAACTCATCAGTAAATTTGTAAGTGATTCACCATTTCGCGAACGCATGTTCGTATACGGCAATAAATCACGCAATTTATGCATAAGTTCCGATAATAATGCCGTCAACCTTCACTAAGGTTTAAGGATGGTTTTATATTGGTAAATTTTAAGTACTATTGGGTAAATAGTTAACAATTTTTCTTTTGTTGTGTTTACATTGATGGTTGGGTTTCGGCCCATTTAAATTTTCCATGACTAGCATTGACCCAGCCCATTTAAATTTTGACCCGACTCGGCCATTGAACACCTCTAAGCAAGAGCAATTACAGGGTGAGAAGAGGTGAGCATGCTGAAGGGGGAATGTAAGTTCGGATAATTTTCTTATTATAGACCAAATAGATAACTATGGACAAAGCTTTAGATATGAGATTGCAGACCGATTCATGTAGCGTTTGGAGTATTTACCTCAAAAGCTTCGGAAGCTCATGCCCTTTTAACACAACTGATCGTATATTTAGCAACCAAGCATGAACCATGGCGCGAGCAGCACCGGAAGACATCAAGTGTAAATCTAAGCAAGACGTGGACCAAACATTCTCCCATACACTCCTGTTCTGTCCCTCCAGCACAACCAGTTGGGCTCCCTTTTTCTGAGAAAACAACAAAAAGTAAAAACAAAGGTCATAAATTTGGATAATCTGAAGTGCTAATTATAATTTTTCAGTACAAGGATCTATAAATGAGTGCTAAAGCTAGTTAAATGATAACAATAAGATTTTTCATTAATCAACTGATGTAAAACATCCGATCTTAAACACCAAAAAATTGCAAGATATAATGCCATCAACTGTTAAGACAACAACAATGACAGCACCTTAATCTCGAAAGTATATTAATTGATTTTTATTCCACTCGATATCCAAACAAAAGAAAAAACATAAACAAATTGAACAGAACAAAGCCTAAAGATAGCAAGTGTTATTGCTTGTATTACATCAAAATATAAGACAAATAATTGTTAAAGTGCCCATTTGGTACCAACATGTGAGTTGTCTCACATCAGAAATAGAGAACAGTATACATCACTTATAAACTACAAAAGTAACTCCTACTACTAGTCTACTACCAATTTGTTTTAGTAGTAAACCTCTTTTGGATTGGTATGTGAGTTACCTCATCTCCTCCTTATTTGGGTTGTCCAGGCCTATTTTCTGAATTCTACGATTGCATCAAATCTCGATTTATTGTTGGGCCTTTATAACTGGGCATTTAATCTTACCAAACATGTGAGAAGGAGTTTAAAGTGTATTTATTACCCACATGTGAGTTGTTTCACATCGGGAAAAGAGAATTAGTGAACATCCTTTGGGTTTGTATGTGGGTTACAAGGTAACCGTGCTCGACTACACAAGGTCGGATCTAACATGTGTGGTATGGTGACCACATGTATTGTTTTCGGGTAACATAAAAAGAGCCAACCCCCACCTAGGGCCGGCCCTAGGTTTTTAGGGGCCCGGGTCGAAAGATTATTTATGGGGCCGGCCCCACCCTGTTCATTTTCGCATTTGCAAGTAATACGGAATTAACCATGTGCATAGCGAGTTGCACTTACTTGACCAAAATGCCACAAAACATCAGTAAGAGCATTATAGAAGGCAGATGCAGTTGATGTATCCAACTGCTTAACTTCATCAAACAAAGATAACGCTTGCTGCCAAATTGTATCCCTGGATCCCGTAAGCAGACCATGTGCGACACCATACACTCGATCATCAAGTAACCGGAGTTCTTCTAATAACATAGAAGCATCTTCCAATGAGTTACAACGGCTGCAGGTTGCATATATTAAAATTAGTTTAGCCTAATGAACAAGGATAGAAAGCTCTTAAAGTCTAATGCTAGTATAAAAAGAAAAATTCACCAATAAGGATAGAAAGCTACCTGCAAGCATTTAAAATAGCTGAAAAGGTCACCACATTAGGCTTTATCTTAAGCTCATGCATCTTCTGGAAGATTCCTAAAATACATAAGAGTTCCTGCTTACTCTCACTAAACTCCCTGAAATTCTGAGAGCTTTCTATTGCTAGCTGCCCAAAGATCTTCATAACTTCGTTATTCTCACTACGTTCGAGATTGCGTGCAGCAACATTACAAGACAATATCATCGAAGTTTTACCCTCTGAACATCGATCCATCGGAACAACAGCATCAACCAAGTATTCAGCTCTGGCAGATCGGCCAAATGCATCAATAATAGTGTTGTAGGTGACAACATTAGGTTCGATACCTTCCTTCGTCATCTCATTGAGTAACAGAACAGCTGATTTCAGTAGCCCATTCTTACACAAAGCATCAATAAGACCACTATAAAGAACAACATCTGCCTTCAAACCGGCTTCCTTAAACTCTCTAAACACCTCCATTGCCTCCCTATATAGACCTCCTTTTGAATACACATCAATTAGTGTAGAATATGTCAACACATTCGGCAAAATCCGTTGATTTTTCATCTTCTCAAACACTTCTTTAACTTCATCATACTTACCTTGTTTTCCAAATCCACTCAACAATGCATTATAAGTCACTACATCCTTCCTAATTCCTACACTCTCCATTTCCTTACAAACATTCAAAGCATCCTTAAACCTACCTAACTTCAAATACATAGACAACGACGCATTATAACAAACACGATCAAGAGCAATACCGGCACATTTCATCTCATCGAGCATACTTAACGCGTCCTCATACCTACCCGCCTTCGCAAACCCATCAATAACAGTACTATAAGTAACTACATTAGGCATTAAATTCTTGGAAGTCATTTCAGACATGATATCAAATGCTACATCCATCTTCCCAACTTTACAAATAACATCCAACAAAGTATTATAAGTAAAAACATCCTGATCGATCCCTCTACTTCCCATCTCATTAACCAATCTCAAAGCCTCTTTCCACAACCCACATTTACAAACAGCAAGCATAGAATTAAAAGTAATTCGATCAGGGTCAACACCACTGCTCAACATATCATCATAAATACCACTAACAACATCAAAATTAATCCCAGATTTAGCACAAGCATCAATAACAGCATTATAAGATACCAAATTAGGTTTTAACCCATGAGTTTTCATCATTTCAAAAACCCTAATTGCATCTTGACATAACCCACTTTTCCCATAAGCACTAATCAAAGCAGAATAAGTATACACAGTATTACCATAACCATCATTAACAGCATTATCAAAAACAATTCTAGCTAAATCAACTTTTCCTAATCTACCCATTACACTAATCATAGTACTAGCTAACTTACCTTTCTCACTAGCTTTCCTCTCTCTTTGAACAGCAAATTGATAACAAAGAACAGCTTTTGAATAATCCCCTCTATTCCCAAACTCTCTAAGAAGAAAACAGTAATCTTCAGACCCCGAAAGCTTTAATTGAAAACCCAACAACAGATTCTCAAATTGGTGTTCATCAACATCAGAATGAGTAGCTTGAAACAGGATATCTTCAGCAAAAGGGGATTGCCGGGCAGAAAGGTAGGATCTTTGGCGATTATAGTGATGTTTAGATACAAAACGGGTTGACTTCTTACCAGAAAAGTCAGGAGAAAGATGGGTTTTGTTGGGGGTAGGTAGAGGAGAGAGAAAGGTGGAAGCTTTAGAGAGAGAAGTAGAAGGAAGTGGAGAAGCAGAGACTTTTTGGGATGTAAAACGACGCGTTTGAGGATGATTGTGAGGTTGTTGATGAAGGGTTTTGTGAGGGTAATTGTGAAGAGGTTTAGAGGATGTAGTGATTGAGCAATGAGGAGGAGTAGAAGAAGCCATTCAATAGATTTTGGAAAGAGGAAATTTGGGAAGAGGAAGGAGAAGAAGATAAGAAAATGAGGTGGGGGTAGAGAGAGAAAGTGTAAAAAAAATATAGTGAGAAGAGAGAGAGAGAGTCAAAAGAGTAAAAATAGTTTGAGCTCAATTTGATAGTTTTTGGCCTTTCATTATGTGTCTTTCATTTTTGTGATAGTAGGTTTGGTTGGGTTAGACATTGAAAATGAAGGGTTTTTTTTTACAAATTTTTACTTGAGATCGTCTATACAATAGATGTTTTAAGTTTAGGCCGGCCCAATTTATAAATTTTTTTTAAAAACCCGATTAGTGGTTTTGTAAGTTAAAAGGGAGATATGAGTTGGGCTCTTAAGAGGCGTCTATACTATAAACGGTCTCTCAAAAGAGGACTTGTTTTTTTTTTTTAAAGAAAAATACTAACATTTTTCTATAGTGATTTAAGAAAATACTCTAATCCAACTCATTCATTACTTTTAATTTTAAATTTATGTTTTATTTTTAATTTATAAAATAAGATAAAATATAGTCCGGTGAAATATTATTTGATTTATCTCAATGAATTATAATTTTAATTATACACAATTAGATATATTTCATTCGTTCTATAATATTTGCTACTAAATATGACATGTGTTGGGAAAATATCACTAGTAGCAACAACTAGAAGTATTAAGAATAGCTATTGCACTCTAGCAAGCAAGCGAGCGGAAGCAAGCAAGAAAATAGTGGATGAAAGTAAGATATAATACTAGATGAAAATATAAAATGGACGGAGAAAATAAGTTAGTGAATGTTCTTATTTATTATATTTGTCCTATATTTTTTTTGTATTTTATTATTTTTATTCATTCTTTCATAAAGCAAATTAACAAAATAAAATTTCCACTTGGTAACCCTCAGGTATTGGGTTTTCCGCGTGATAACCGAAGTTTTTTAAAAATTTACGTGATAACAAAATTCTTTCTCCGTGACCTTTTTACAAGGAAAAACGTTAGCAAACGTTAATTACTGTGCTTAAACCTAGTTGTACACTAATTTATTCGTTTCACCAAATTAAATTGCACAGTGAAATCCTGAACGATAGTAAAAGATGAATTGAAAAAAATTAGGATTTAAATTTGCGATAAAAATGTGATTTAGAAAAACTATGGTAGAGTTGAATTTTATATTGTGGGGGAAATTTATAAAAATGATGAAATTTGATCTGGAATGATCGAGTAAATGGGTTGATAATGATAGTTACTTTTAAATCTAACAATTTAATTCACCACTTGCACATGGTGATGGACTGATGGTAGTAATGTGACCTTTTTCAACTTCTCCATACTTTTGTGACAAAAAATTGAAAATTTGACGAAATTGATGAAATAATGTAGTTTATCGGACATATTACTACTGTAAAGTCTATCGGACATATTACTACTCTAAAGTCTCACGTAATAACTATATCATTCGTATCACTAAATTCATTTTAAATAGCTTAAAATTAAATTTTATGTCCATATTAAATTTTACATTATTATAAATTTACTTTTAAAATCAAGACAATATCGAATTCAATAATAGAAAATCAAATAAATATCTCATTAAACCTATTTTAATCGTCTCTACTCAATAAAAGTATGAAAATACTCAAGGTACTAATGTACGGAATGTCAAAGACAAAAATACAACGATTCCGTAGACTATAAAGGTAAATAGAAATACTTCCATAAGGAAAGAACAAAAATTCCCATAAGTCAAAAAGTCAAAACTTAGAAACTTCTAGACTACACCTACCCATTAAAATTTTTTTTTTTGAAGTTACCCATTTAATTTGGGATATCATATCATGCTCTCCGGGATATCCCCATTTTCGATACTGGATATCCAAATTAATTTGGGATATCATAACTTCAACAATTACAATTTAAGAACAATCTAACGGAGAAAAGCAGATATTTATGGAAAGATAAAAATAAATTTTTGAAATGAAAATGTTATGCATGAAAATTTTAAAAAATTAAAAAAAAAAACTAAAAATAAAAATGTAGACTAAAATAAATAACAAAACCCATAGGACCGGGAAAACATAACCTTTTTTAATGATGAATTGCATATTGAATAATGAGACAATTTGTTCATTTTGGGAATAATACACCTGCCTTCTTTAATAAAATTATAACTTTCCATTTGCTTAAAGAAAAAAAAATTGATTTTCTATATTTATAGTTAAATGAAGCAAAAATTTAAAAAACGAAAAAATAATGATTTCCGATTGCTTAATTTTTCCACGATTGTATGTGCAATATACTCTTTTTTCCTCAATTTGACCATTAATTGCCTTGTGTCCCTTTTTATGAAGGAATGATGAACTTAAATAAAACGGAAGTAATGTTGCATAAGTACTAATGTTCCCACCAAAAGAACTCATTGTTTATCTAAGAATCTGAAACTGTAGTAACAGTTAAATCCGTAAGCACAAAACCTGCTAGCGAAAACTAATGCACATCAACTAATCCTCGACAGTGTGTCTGTTTATTCATCGTATTTTGATCTCAAGCAAGATAAGTATCGATCAAAGCATACAACCAATTAAAAGCGATTGCATTTGATCGGAAAATTGTGGAGCCCACAACTAAACATCATGGTGAAACAATAAGCATCGGATCGAGTCAACATTGTGTCTGAGGCCAAGGCGTGATGTCATATAAACCCTAAGATATCTTGTAGGCAAAATCGCTGAGAGGAATAAGTTACGTTACAAAGAATGTCTACCTGATCGGCTTCTACAACTCTCATGTTAAGATTTTTCTTTGATATATTTGGCTGATGAAAGCCATATATTGTGTACCTAAGTTCTTTCTTCGAGGAGCTCATCCACAGTTTCAGTCTCGCACAATTCAGCTCTTCATCAAACCATGATATCAATCTTGTGAGCTGTACTTCAGATACTATTCAAAGTCCGAGGATATCTCAGTACGTCTTCTTGCGTAGAACTGGCTTCCTTGGTTCTTTTTTTGCCGCAAAAGTGGGTCCTGACACGGCTATGCCAGAGACTAAATCTTTTAATCTGTACAATAATAGCCAAAACACGTTAACACAATCTGTTTATCGAAACGCAATTTAGTTACAGTAGTCTCGAGACGAAAATTGAATCTGCTGGAGGGCAAGGAGAAAGTAGCATTACGTTATTTACGCCATTACCTTGGCATAGTCATAAAAAGAAGTATAACTGAAACTCCAACTACAAGAGGAAAAACTGGGGCTGCTGTTAATTCCTGGGACAAACAAGTGATTTTTATAAACGAAGAACTGCCACAGATCTGAAGCACAAATTAACCGATCCAGAGTTTATTACTTAAAAACTGAAACAAACCTGTGTTTGAATATCCTCTTGTATTCTGTATCGAAGAGGGCCAACATGAACATGTCTATGCTTTTCTAAGTCGACCTCAATTACGTCGGAAATAAATTTATAGCTGCTTGATGGGAGATTTGATCGAAGCCGCAGCAGGTGCTTACCCTTGGGCAAATCTTTAACCTGGAAGAAGCGAGATAGTGGCAAAGGGAAGGAAGACTCAACCTTAGATGGCTCACTTGCTGACTTAACCTCCACGAAAAGATGTGAATCTAATTCCGTAATAATTTCACCCTCAACATGGCAACTCAAAATACTTTGCTCAGGCTCTTCAAAAACTACAAAATCCAGCCCCTTGATATCCTCAGAGCCGACCTAAGAACATAACACCGCAAATTAAATATATTCAATGGTAACAATAATAAAGTGAACTGTGAGATTATTTCTAAGCGATAAGCAAAGCTTTTTAAAGAGACAAAGTGGTCTCTTAATGATTCCAAAATGGAGATTTCTATAATACTCCCTTCGTCCCTTTGAGATTGCTACTGATAGTGACATGTTGTAAGAAATATCATTATCAGTAGCAATCTCATAGGGACAGAGTAGTTATGGGTAATACAATAGAAAAGCTAAAAGAGCAAACTCTATAAACAGCAGGTCACCAAAATAAATGAAAGAAAAACTATTGAAGGATCATAGAAACAAAATCCTACGAAAAACCAACAAGGCGAAGAGCCTCAATTTAAATATCAATTTTGGATACAAAAAGAATTCTTTACTTTTCACACGGAAAAGGCATTACCCCTTCAGCCTTATTTTTGAAGTTTTGAAATAACAATGCAGATTGTAGGTCGTTGCATAGCAATTGGCAAAAGCATGAGACTTACATTCACAGTAATAGAATCTGGAGATGCACGCTCAATCCCAGCACTGGACAAATCACTCCTCTTAGCTACCTTGATCACATAGGTTGTTTCTGGGAGAAGTCCACGCAATCGGTAGAATCCAGACGAATCAGTAGTTGTTTCCTCAAAGTAGCCTTTTGACTCTGCGCGTGCCTCAATTGGTATACCCTCCTTAGGTTGTCCGGACAACAAAGTTACCACACCCATAGCACTGTCGGAAATACAACAGTTAGATCCAAGGAGTAGTATGTTACTGACAAGAGTGACAGGATTTAATCTAGGTAAAACCATGTACAATGCTATACTAAAAAAAAGCCAAGTAGAAACCACATTTTGCTGACTGGCACAGATTTTTTGCATATACTTCCCTATCCAGACAAGTAACAAGAAAAAAACCATCTCATAAGGTATGGAAAGACCATTATGGAAGCCTGCTTGGACTATCCTTTTCCTTCTATTCAGGATAAAGAATGCCAAAGACTAGTTTCCAGTATATCCATCCATCATGCTGCAGATACAAAGTGTGTTCTTATTTCTTAATTTCTTTTCTTAATGCCTGTGCAAGCTCCTTTAATACTAATGCTCTGTTTTCATGAGTCTTTGATTCTTACCCAACCCTTCTATTCCACAATCATGCTTATGACTTTACAGATTAAAACCCAGAGTATTAGTGTGTATGAGGAGCACGTACTGCATAATATTATCCTGATTTTGCAATCATTAGCGCAATTAAAACCTGAAATTCATAATCCATATGCACTCTGAACTGCAACTTAATAAATTAGATAAGATAAACCTCTTCTGTCAGCGACAGTGGCATATATGGAAGTAAATCCATCCAAGAGAGTTCCAAACCTGTAAGCAACACGAGTAGCTTCAAATACAACTTCTTTAGACTCCCCAGATCCAAGTTCAATTGGTTGTGCACGAGGAGAGAAAGCATATTCCTGAAAGCACCATATTCTTCAGTTAACACCAGAAAGTTGGACGATCAAAAAGCTAATCAAGAAACCAACACTTAATTATCTAACTAGGGACTATCTACGGTGGGTGGATCATTGGTGTCACCCTTCTCCAATCCCAACACCCAGCATGAGAAGGTACTCATCACAAACAATAAGTTGACAAGGAATTATATGAATATGCGATGCCAGATTCTTTTCAAACACAATAAACTCAGTCAAAAAGAAAATGCATCATTCTCAAAAGATATCACGAGAGCAGTACAGCAACATTACAATGCCCCATTTCCACTAAAGTCACTCCCTCCTAAGCAGGGTTGGGGGATCGGATGTACAAAGCTAGCCCTTGCTATGGCAAAGAGGCAGGACCAGAATAGTAATAACCAGAAAAAAAAAATCTATAGATGTAACAACTACAGAGACAGCAGTCAGCTAAAAAGATCAAACCACATTAACTGTCTTTTTTAAAATGGTAAGAGAGCAGTGTTTTCAGCATATACCTTTAGCAAAGGACGGAGATAGAAACTGCCAGGAAATAAATTCTCAAAAGTAAAATATCCACCAACTCCTGTTATGGAGTTGTTTCTGTAACCATCATCGCCACTTAAGGACAATAAAGCTGAAGGAAAAGGCTCTTCAGTGACTTCAGTAGAGTGTATGTGTACAGAAATTTGACCAAGCTTCTGGCAGGAAAAGGAATGAGGCCCAACAGATTTTAAATGATAGCCAGACTGCACAAATAGAATCCACCAAGTAAGCACAAAAATAGCAAACAATAATCTACAAATAAAAACACTATTGGAACAAATTGGCAAAGAACTGTTATCCTTAAAAATTCATATTTTCAGAACTCGTCAATATTATAAAGATAAAATGACTAAACCCACTAAAACACATATTGTATCAATATGTAAATACACCATAGTATAGACAATGCTACATTGTAGCAAAGGGGAAGCAAACACTACCCCTGTTAGTTTTTTTCTCCAAAAGAACATATACTTTTACATTGAATAAATAAGCTTAGATTGATAATAGTTCGGTCGGAAAATCCTCTAAGCACGTTGTAAGAAGTTTGAGTTTCAAATCTTCCAGGCTGCAAATCTAAAATAATTTTGTCAATTTTTGCTTTAGTTTACTTTTATCTTTTGAACTTTATGAGTCACATTTTTTATTGGAATTGGTTATATTTTTCCTCTTTAGGGAGTGATTTTATAGCTAATATGGTCATATTTCAATATATATATTCGGTGGGTATGACTAATTAAAATTGTAGTATATGTGACATTTTACGCTATCCCTTAGAAGCAAACTAGCCTATTCACAACTATAATATTAAAAAAGAAAGGAAGATAACTAACCTTAGAAGCTTCAATGTTGTAACTTATGTCATCATACAAAGGGCCAGCTATGAAGATACCATCAGGTCCAGTTGATGTTTCAAGAGCAATTTCACCTTTCTTAAGTAGAGCATTTTGGCTGTCTCCATCAGCCACAATCCTGACAGTTACACCAGAAATTGAGGGAGTGACTGATCCTTCAATATAAAGGCCCGAGCGGCCAGTAAACAAAGGAACAGAGTTTTGGCAACCATCATGTGAAACTGAGATCTGCCGAAAATAGATGGATTAGAAAGCCACAATAGGTAAAAGTGTACAGCAATGTACCAAGCTTACCTGATGTTGTCTAGGGTAGAACAAAATCTTTTTTATTCCATTTGTGCTTGAAGCTGCGGTTGAAGTCAAGGTTCTGCAGAATCAAACATAAGATTAAGAGAGAGTCAGAATGCTCCAGAAGAAGCATAATTACATGGCATTCCATTATCAGCATGTGTACTGTTATAGCCAAGGTCATCAAGTCTGTGACAAAGACTAGACTTGGAGGATAAGCTGACACATCAAAATTTCCACACAAATACCTACCATTGGTCACATGTTAAAGTAAGACCACAAAACTCCTAGGTTTTACCCCAACACTCATATAAATACTACGCTTAGCCCACCAAGTAGAGAGTAATGAACTTCTACCTCTCAAACACTCACAAAAATTCCTTCGCATGATGAATGAATCCCTCATAAAGGATCTCACATCACCAAACAGACATTGATTTTTCTGAATTTATGCCACTAGAGATTCAAGAAAACTACAGTGACAAGTGATAAACCCTTTTGCTACAGAAGTACAGACTTAGGCATCAAGGGGGTTTTATCCAACCAGGCCAGCTCACGTGCAATGCAAATGCAAGATTAAGTATTAGGTTTCTCAACTTTTCTTTGTCACTTTAAACGATCCAAACATCAAATCCAGCAAAAGGTTGTTACAAATACCCAATCCCCAACGCTTCCTCAATGACAAAGGATTGCTCAAAATGGCCTTCATATAATAGTTGAAAGCTACATTAAACATAGTTACTAACAATTCAAAACATGGATAAAACAAAGATACACTGAACATTATCAAATTGGATATATTACGCAACAGTATTAAAATATTTGTTGTCCAATTTTATCAAAAAGGAACTCAACATTAGTAAGGGAAAAGGAGTTTCATTATAGGAACGACATTGACCTACAAGGTTGGCGTTATTAGGATTCGAAAACAAATTCATCACAGTTGTAGACTTGTAACATACGCTCTAACAAAAGCAAGATCATAGGAAGGTTTTCAGCTTGGTAATCACAGTGATGACTTCAAAATTTTGAATTTTTCACATTCAATCAAAGCATGAATCTAGATTATAACAGAAATTATGGAACAATACACATCACGTGATAAAGAATCAACACAGTCAGAGAACAAAGCCACACGGCCCAGCCCTCCGAGAAACAGTAGCACGAATGTCAAGAAAAAAAGATTTGCCACCAAAAAAGAGGCTAATGATCTTCGAGATAGTGCATCATATAGCATTAAAAATGAGAGCTAACATTCAAGGATGCAATTGATGACAAGACCATATTTTAAGAAAGTTAATTTCAAAGACCATCAAAGCATCAAGGATGAGAAAAACTCCCTCTATCAAAAAAAACAAAAGAAATAAAGAAAGAAAATTCCCTTTATTTGCACATTCCATATGTGTCACGCTATTATGATGTTATTTATCTTCTATCATTGCAAACTTCTTTATCTTCAAAATACTAGCTTCATGGTTAGGGGAGAAGCGTTTTTAGCAAGACACTTATTTAATTAAGGAAGAATTATGTGATCAAGCTTACGCATAAAAACATAAATCAACATTGGTATACACAGAAATAAAGACTATAAGCAAGACAAACCATGTATCATAAGATGACATTCTTAAACTTAGAAAATGGCATCTGATTGCTTCAACACTTGATGGAAAAATGACAGAATTTAGAAATACCTTGAGTCACTTGGAATTAAAGTGATTTTCACCCCACGATTAACCCACATAGAATATTCATATTCAAAAACATTTGAGTCTTCATTTTGATCTGGTAGAAGTCTGGCAATTGTCCCATCAACGCTATTTCCATTGTCTAAGACATCAATTAAAATGCTCTCTGGAAGATTAATAGGTGTAACTGAGGTACGATCAACACTTATTTGTCCTTTCAAAAGATATTTTTCTGCTTTCAAATAAACAGGCTACAGACAGAATTGTAAAAGAAAATGAGTACAAAGAGAGATTGAGCAGAAAGGAAATAAAAAGTCATATAGTATAGAAGAATAAGCTCCATACCGTTAGATTTCCTGTATCAATATCAATGGAAGAGCTCCCAAAGAAAATGCAAGTGTTGACAAACTCTAATTTATTAATCCCTGGAGACTCCACACAAAAGCGTTGAGATCCTTTCTGCAATAGAAAATAAAGGGCCCATTGTTAAGAGTACAGCAAATTAATGACTATAAAATTAAGTATGGAACCCAACCAAGTATGTTTGCTCAGAAAAGCCACCTTAATATTTATAAGTACAGGCTCTCTGTCTGGCTGGATCAACCGAGCATCTACATCATGTGAAGAAGTGACATCAAGCCAGTAACCTTTCTGAGAAAACACTATCCCTTCAAGATCCTCTGTACCAACAACAACATCAGTAGAGCTTTGCTCCCAACACCATCTATCTGCCTCCAGGGAATCAGAAGGAGCATACTTGGCCTAATGAATAGAAACATAACCAGATAGGAGTGACGATTAAATGCCATCCAAGTAAATTTACAGTCACTTTTTTCAAAATTTATTTAAAGAAGGATACACATATATATCATGGGAGACACTCCATCATAACGCTTGAAATAAGCATCCAAATAACAATTTTCAAATATTCTATGGAAAAGTGATGCACAAGTCTGTGGAATACAACAATGCAAAAGGCTTATCCCCAAAAGGATGAGGACTGGGGAGTGACTAGTGACTACCCACAAATATGCAAAAGCTTACCACATGCTCTTGCGAATCCAACATGACCACTCTTATGGTGAATTATACTATATCATCACATTTTACAGCAACAAGACTACTTCTATAATGCAGTAAAAATTTATGTAGATCACTAGTCCTTGCCACACGACGACTCAAGCACCAATGCAGCTTGTTCTCGAGGTTCTAGAAATATTACTCCACATAAGCAGGTTAGAAAATTGAGAACATGCATACATTCGAGGATGAACGAAGATGGATAGGGTAGAAATTCAACTCAACATTTATATAAACTAAAAACTTGA
Source organism: Amaranthus cruentus (assembly GCA_019425755.1). Classification (NCBI taxonomy): domain Eukaryota; kingdom Viridiplantae; phylum Streptophyta; class Magnoliopsida; order Caryophyllales; family Amaranthaceae; genus Amaranthus; species Amaranthus cruentus. The sequence goes on along the minus strand of CM033451.1, from coordinate 2,218,542 downwards.
TCTCGACCAAGACTTAGCTAATTGAATTATTTATAAAAAGGCATTTATAGAAATGACAACTTTACAATTTGAACATCAACACCAACTTCTTTCAATAAGATATCCACAATCACCAGCCATATCTAACTTGGCATAAGAGCACTCCAAATCTGGATGCAAGTGATTGTAAATCAACAATTGTTTACAAAACTGACGTGTATTCATCTTTGAAAAGCTGCATCCAATCTCCATTTAAATACAAGGCAAAACTAGCAAATTCAAGTAAAAAGAAAAATGGCCCCATTATTATTATATATACTGATCAAAAGAGCTGAACTTCATACAGAAAAAAGTGGCAATTTACTAAGTATCAGATAACCAGAAAAAGCAACAAAAAAAGGAATCAAACCCTCAAATATCTAAGAAACCATCTTTCATTGAACAGGTAGCATAGCAGGATAAAACCCAAGTGCAAAACAAATCCGGACAATATGGCTTGCAATAGTAAAACAATGATTTCAATTTCTGATGCAGTTTAAACAATCCTGGCATCTAGTTCATGAAAATTACAAGAGAACTATAGCAATTGCAAATTTCAGAAAGCTTAATGCAAGTACTTTACCTCAATCCTGTACTTTCCAGGGAAGACATTTAAAAAGGTGAACTTGTTACTCTCATCAGTCAACCTGACCATCCTCTTCTTACTTTTTGTACCTAATCTCACTAGTGTGATGGAAATAGATGAGCCACATTTCTCCTTACACACAACCTCTCCATAAATATTTACTTGTGCCTGAAAATTCCACAAACATACATCAGAAAATGCTGAATTTTCTTTTCTGTTCAAAATGCAGAATTCCAAAAAATATGCCCGAATTTGGTAATATAAGTCATGTTAATGAAGTGTCAAAAGAAAAGCAAAAACCAACTTCCAATTTGATTTTAAATGTTTCCTATGCAGTCCAGTGCTCAGCACCAATATGATTAAAAATAAGCCTTTTCGGGGTGAACAGACTTGGAAATTAGAACATGTAACTAACATCAGAAGATTGACACACAAATATAGGAGAATGAAATACAATGTATGAACACTGTCAAGAAGAGACTACCTACCTGAGAAAATTCAATATTCAGGATTGGACTTCTAATGCTGACATCAGTATAAGGAGGCAAAAACACAATTTCAGGAGTATTCTCAGCGGAAGATGCCAAGGCAGACAAACGGTAGTCACCTGGTGGAACCTAATAAGGTAAAAGTAAAATACTAAATGTTCACACTGGAGAGCAATTTACAAAAATCGTACTAAATAACAATGTAACAGAGAAGTGCAATACAGTCATTTCACACAGACCACAAGATCAGAAAACGATGCAATGAAATCCATAAACATCAAATCTCAAAATAGCAGGAAAAATAACAAGAACAAAGCAAAAAATTATAGACAAAACGATGAAGGCAATATATCATCATCGTCGTCACAGAAGCCACCTGCTAACATATTTGCATTAAAACCAAAAAAGAAGGAAAAGTCAGTGGATACCAAAACTCAAAACAGTGAGCAAACCCAAATTTGCATAATCATATGAACTGCACAGCATGAAGACCGCTAGTCATCTCACATCTGGATGAAAATCTTGGAAATAATGGTAAACACGAGTTTGAATAATATCAAGCATACCTGAAAACAGAATTTTCCATTTTCATCCGCCTGTGTCACTTGAGGTTTAACGCTCTCGGGTCCATGGGTTAAAGCTACCTGAATCCAGAAAAAAAATAAGTAGAATCAGCAAGAACTGTAAGGAAACTCGGGCATATATAGGGTCCCAACATATGCTAAATCAGAAAAAATAAACCCGTTTCCAGAAAAATCAGTGGCAAATGATGAGTTGTACTGTAACATGCATGATAATAGATGAACCAAAACCAGCTCTCTGAAATCACTTTTTTTTTTACAAACAATTAAACACACAATATGTCAGTGACCTCATGACCCTTGGTGATGGTTTTCATAGATTATTTCTTTTCCGCATAGAAATCTTCCTCAACCTAGGAGATCAAAGTACCAAAATGGTAATAAAAAAAAAAGATAATCCCGTAGAAACAGACACATATGACATTGCCACACACAACAGCTATGAGCCCTTTGATATCAGAACATGACATAACTATACAGGTACTGCTCTGAACGACCAGTCTCACACAACATGGAGGATAAGAAATACACTTAAAGAAGTAAGAACTCTCAAGTCTACTCTTGTGCGAATAGAAACCTTCATAAGCGAGAAAGGTACAAATGGTTTCCTGCACAGCTGCAATACCTCTTCCCAAAGTTTGAAATTAATGTCAAACAAACAAAAATGAATATGCCTTTTAGAATTCTATGGTCTTTGTTACAATCTATAAGCCTTTCATCTATGACAGCTGAACAGAACTAAGTGTCGGTGTCCAACACATGTCCGAGAGTCTAACAAGTAAATGCTTCAAATTTTGGGACCTAGACACTGTCCATGATAGGGAAAACATAGCAATATTTATATCTTTATGAAAAAATTCAGTACAGTACGAATGATTATTTCTTCAAAAAAAAATTGTCAATGATGATCTCACATTAATACATTTTAGATCAAGTAGCCGATCCCATATTGTTGGAATTGTTGTAATTTGTTGGTTTGTTACTTGGAAACTTGAAAGGAACAAAGCTAAAAGATATTGGAAATTTGTCCTTACATTACAAGGCTTGCTCATTTCATACTATTCCTGCCTATGCTAGCTGTAACCTGAGGCATTAAGCCTACCTTTTCTGATTTCAGTCCCCCACAAAGTACGCAATATGAGACCTAAAAATGGGTTAGCCTAGGATGTTGAAGGTAATGCAAACTCAAAAAGGAGACACTTTGTCTATTTAGCTTTTCTCACTATGTTGAGCAAATTTCTGCCGCCATTAAGAATGGACCAAATGGCAAGTGAAAGAAATAGATAGGTTCCAGACGACAACGAGAACATATTGAAATTTTGGAACTCGTTTGAACTAGTCTGAACTTGCAAGAGTTGTATATCGAATTCATAGTGCAAAATATCAGTCGCATCACCACAGTATAGAGATTTTATGACTTACCACGATGATAGCATGAAAAGAATCATGTCACCAGAAATTTTCCATGTTACGGAAACTCAAAAGAGCAACATAGTAGTCTTAGTTGGAGGCAGATGAGATATTTACAAGCAGATGTCAATTAAATGTCAGTCTTCAATTGTACTCTTTCCTAAATCCTAATCATGTTTTTCAATTTGAGAATCACCATACACAATTCCTTGTTCACCACAAATGCCGAAAAATCTCAATTCAAGATTTCAGCTTCTAAACCCATCCACTGCCCCACCCCCAAGAACATGGTAATTCTACTACTCAAACATCACTCAGCTCTCAGGCCTCCGAATGAACTTCTCAAGGTAGCTACCAAACAACTTGGAATTAGAAAGAGGAACGTGAACAAACCAAGATGATACAAAAGTATGCATTAATGTTCCTACCTACTGTTTCTGAATGACATACCAATTAAAAAATTTTGTACAGAAAAGCCAAATAGATTTGAAAGAGACAAAATATGAAATTACCTTAGCCTTATAGCCAGCTTCAGCTATTCGCACGAAACCACAGACATCATAAGACACAGCTCTGATATCAGGAATAGAAGCCATATTGGGTAGAACCTAGTTGTAAACACAAATAATCACAAAAATCTGTAAATCACAAATGACAACTATAACTGGGCTCCACCATGGTAATTAAAAAGATTAACGCAAAGAAATAAGCTTTGAAAGATATATTAGTTTCTTACTAGGAAATCCCTCAAAGTTTCAAATTTGTAATGCTTCTTAATAGCTTCTATGGCATAACGGTTAGAAGTAACCTGAAGGAAGAGCACCATCAGCAAAGGATATTGACCACTAAATCAAACAAACATGCAACAGACATGCTTCCAGCAGCAATAGAAAAAAGTAGCAGTAAAAAGGAACAGTTACAGGAACCATATAAACTGTAAACATGAAGTCTAACCACTTATAACCCGGTAGATTACATCTTATGGTTTGAGAAAGAAAGAAATCAGAAAACAACATTTCTTATAATGTGTCTCACTTTCCTTTCACGTGTACAGCTATACCTTATAAAAAAATGCCATTACAATATTCAATTACTCCAAAGGCATTGAGTGGTTTCCACCTAGGAGAGGTTTGATGGGGTCAGACATACACAACATTACTCTTGTAAAAACAAAGAAGTTGTTAATGACTTTTGATTGCAAATATCATCTGCAGCTTCACACTTATACCCAATCATCATATGAGATTATGGGCGTTGGGCCATGAAGAATGTAGACATTTAAATGCTTTTCTAAATCTATACTATAAACTTGAAAATGTTTTTGGATATCTCATATAAAAATAAGTGGTGGAAAAAAGGAGTGCAACTTCACTATATCTTATAATAGTTGCAAGATCCAAAGCAAACATATATGAGAAAGCCCAGATTGGATAGAGCCCATTACCATACAAGAGAAAAACCAATACCCAATATTACATCAGATAAGCTATATCCATAAGCATAAAAAATGTTGTGTGCATTGGAACTTTGGATGTCAGCAAACTGATGATACACTAATTCATAAATCAGAAATATAAAGCTATTATGAACCATAGTAGTAAGATGTAACACAACACTTCAAGGCCTTATTGTTGAGGCTAAAGATCAACTCTCGGCAAAGTAAAGATTTAGTTCTTCAAAGATTAACTTCAGCCAAATGAATGAAAATATTCGAGTGAAAAAGAGAGAATTAGTTAACCAAAACAGTTTTTATCAAATTTGACGAACTTGTCAGTGCATAATCTTTGTAGAAGTATTTTAAAAATGACTAGATGAAATCTGCAACCATCTGCAGTAAATGCATTGCTTGCTGCTGAAATTTTTTACCATATTATAATAAGGAAACAAATTCATCTCTTCACTTGCTAAAGATACCTGATCAAGCTTGTAATATCCATTTTCATCAGTGACAGATCTCTCTTGACCATCTACTAAAACTTTAGCACCATCTACTCCAGCACCAGTCCCATCCACCACTCTGCCGCCAATTGAGAATCCAGTTACCTACAGAGATAATATGAAAACCACACATCAGATAGGAGTTATGGACAACTGAACCTAAAATGTAGGATTATGGCCAAAAATCCAAAACAAGATCAAGAGGATTTAAAATATCAAGAGGTTTTATCACACAACAAAAAAAGTAGTTTCAAACTCAGGACTCAAAAGACAAATTATGTTCTCTTTTCAAACATTCTACTGATGGGCAAGACAGAATCCTACTTCCTCATTCATTATTAAGTATTTTCTCCCCTTTAAAAAGAATAAATAAAATGCAACTAATCTGTAGAGTGTTAATAGTCATAAAAAGAAAAGGTTTGTTTTCTGGAAGAGTGGCATCAATTCAGTTAAGCTCGTTTCAAGATAGTGTAGCCAGTCCAGTCAATTCAGCTGTTTAGTTCAGTTTAGTAAACCCACAGATCATCCATATATTACAACCATAAAGGCATAGACCATAACAATCAAAAAGAAATGGCCAACTTAAAACAGACAATTGAAAAAGGAAAATACAGGAGTTGACTTCTTGAATCCACAAAACAAACAAACAAGTAATGTCAAAGTAAATCACTAATAAATATCCAAACCAGAAAAGTCAAAAGAAAAAATGAAACACATCTAGTTAAAGAATGACTTGTGAAATACAATAACTTAAACAGAAGAAAACATATTTAGGAAAAAAGGGGGGTTGCTGGCTTCAAATTTCGCAAGTTTATTTCGTCGGTTATTTATTTAACTTTCTTAGGCAGCAAATGTTATTACACGAAATGTAATACGATATGAAACACGATAATGAAATGGGAATGTGGAACGCTACCTATACTGAATCAGGAACGACAGGTACAAAGAGGTTTACTGCATTTAATATTACGCAATCAATTAATTGGAAATGAACGACACATATTTTGTGTAGACACTTGCACATTCAAGAGACATAATTGTCTGCATAATAAATAAATATTCTTATTACAAGGGGTGTCCCCCTACCCGGTTTCTCTATCTCCACACGCACACACACATGATTCAATACACATCATATATACACAAACAAAAGCATATATGTATGTAATTATGTATGTGTATACAAATTTCCATATGTGTAAATGAAAAATGCAAATTTATACAAACAACTGTTCCACATTAAGTCATCACACCTGAAACTTTTGTGGTACAGTAACATGAGAATGCTCGACAGCGATAGCCACAGTAGGTGGTGATACGTCAAAAACTGTGTTTTCACCCTTATAATAAGGAACAAGCTCATAAACCCCTGCACAAATCAGAGAAAATTTTGCAAAGTAATTTTAGGCGAGACAAAAATATCAATAACATATACATATGAATTCAATCAGTCAAAATAAAAGGTTCAAAGCAATAATCAATAAAATTTCAGCAACAGATGGATATTGTTGAATGGCAGTTTCTCAGTCTCAATTTTGTCTGTGGGCTTTGACTATGATGTTAGGCACACTGACAGATCCCTATCAGCTAAAGATGTACACAAACACATCCGTAGTGCCAAATCGCTCATCACTGGACACTTTCCATATTTACCTCGAGCAGTAATTTCTATTGCAATAACTCACTCAAAGTGAATTAGAGCCATTTACTAAACAGATTTAGAGAACCTAAAATGGAAAAAAGGGGGGGAATAAAAAGGGTCACAAAAATCATCCTTTTCATCATGAATTTTTGTGTGCCAAGAAATGCCTGAATATCACTAAGCTTAAATAGGATCCCAATATACAGCTATTGGCAACATGAAAGAGAAGGAGGGAGGTAAGCATCAGCAGTGAACCTACAGTTGACAACATACTCGGTTGAAATTATTGTTTGTGATCATAAATTCAGAAGAACAAATCAGTAGTTTGTTCTGATATCTATAAACTTCAAACAAATCGAGAAAAGAGTAACAAGCAAACTAAATTTATCGCACCCATGGATAAGATCATGTATTCGTGATAATAAGCAGGCAGTTTGTTCTCATATGAGCACAAACAGAACTAGTTAAGTATAACTGGAAAAGTAAAAATATTGCTCCCACGATAAGACAAACCCATAAAAGAGAACAAAGTTAATGTGACTTACCACACGGAATAGATTTGAATGTGAACTTTCCATCTGCGTCAGATACAGAATGACAAAGAGCGTTTCTTTGCCCTGGACCATGACCAGCGCCCTGGTGACATTCAACTTCCAGAACATCATCTGAATATAAATAAATCTGAACTCCCAAGATCGGATTTCCCTAGATGCAGACATAAGCTTGATATTAGGATGGCTGAAGCTGATTAGACAAGAAATAAGCAATAGTTTATACAAAATAATTAAAGCAACTACAAGAACATCACAAACGTGATTGTAGTTACCAAATCATTAACAAACAAAGCTAAAGAAACTTCAATTTCTTGAAACAACTAACAGTCTCATAGAAGAAAATATATACCTGAGCTACGACATGGCCACGAATTTCATACCCTGGTACAGAGAAAATATCGCCGATGACACCGTTCTCAAACCCCAACTCTACCTGCATATCAAAAGAAAGATTATAATTGGATCCTTCTCTACAAGCGACTAGTAGAACCAAGGCATTGCGAAATGAACCAAAGAAATTTATGGAAGCATATGACCTCAGTAGAACCTATAACTTCTACATTCATATCAGGGTGGGAAGCTTGCAATTTGTACTTCCCTGCATCAGAGCAACACATAATTAGAATTATGATTTGGTCATTGGTCAACAAGGCTCAGAGTGACGAAGCTAAAGATAGAATCTTAAAACATATAAGAATGACACTAATGCTCTTCCAATAGGAAAGAAAAAATTCATTTGGCAAATGACTAAAAATTCACTAACTAAGAAAGAGTGTCTGACTTCAAGTGGTAAGAATAAAGAGCAAACATAAAATTCCAAATGGCATCTGAGTTTACAATAACCAAAGTAAGGGTGACGGGGAAAAATGCACTTCCTCATGCACTGCCAAAAAAAACAAGCCATACATTCCTTGAAACTGGCATTCCTGATCGTCCACACGACCACATGTCCACACATAATGAACGTTGAAATATTTGTTGATTCTCTAGCTGGTATTCAAAACTAAGAAGCTATACTACATTGACATTGTTGCATGACTAGTAGAGCATTGATAGTTTTCAAGTGAAAACATGGTAAAAGGGAGGAGGAGAATTGATGTATATAACTGTGTCAAGGTTTTGCTGGCAAATATTAAAGTGCATGAACACTATTTCACCAATTCAAAAAACCTAGTAGATTGAAATAACACTACCAATACCATCACTCTTTTACAAGGATCCAAAACATAGTGTATCTCCCACCTCAATAGATCACTCTATTGTTCTTTCTCAAAAAAAGGTTGTCAGCATTTCTATGGGGAATGAAAGTTGTCATTTAATAATTTCCCATTCATAAAGTATACCATACAATAACAACAAAAACATTGCATTAACTCAAGGCCACTAAGTGGCGTCGTGTAGGCAGGTTAGACGGGTCATATTAATGGTATTGCCCTTATACTAACAAAGATTCCCTATAATCAATTATATCTAAAATCAAAAGACAATGAAAGCCATTTTACTATAGTAAAGACTGAAATTTCTTATTTTTACAAATTCACTTTGTTTGCTAGCAGTTAAAAGAATACCCCATAAAATATTTCTCCAACCGAAGGTTTTTGAACTTACAATTGATCAATTAGATGATTACGTTGGGAAGTGAAGAATGATCTTCAAAAACTCAATCTAACATTACCCTAGAGCTTCAATATAATATGAATTGTTCAACTAACCAAGCGAAGGTAGCTTGACTGGTTGAGAAACAAATATAAAAAGAGATGCATAGTAGAGATGGATACATAGCAAGGACCGGTACAAACCAGGAGTTATATTCTTGAAAAAGTAATCTCCAAATGTTGATGTCAATGCAGTAGAAATGAGATCACCAGATGGAGATAGAAGCTCTACAGCTACATTTGATGGACCTCCATTTTTCGATGGACAACTCTGGCCACCAATAGCCCCTAGAATTCTACCCGATAAAGAAAACCTATGACAGACCAAGAGAATGTCAAAAACATCCCAATATAAAATCTTGAACATCAACTAATGCATGCATAGGAAAAGCTAATTTAAAAAGATCAAAATAATAATCGAATCAAAAAAAGACTAACCCTGTGAACCGGAAGTTGATATCTTCGTTTGCATTACATCCCTTGCCGTCAACAACAACGGGAACCTACAATTAACAAATTCAGCATAGATCAAAGCAACTGTAAATGTTTTTGAAGAACCATAATGCAACAAAAGAGAAATTGCTCAACATAAATTCCACTATGCACTAGATTAGAGCTAAACCTTTTCTGGATCCCATGACCATCCTTTGGGCCCTTGCACCTTAATTATGAAGGATCCCTGCACGCATTAAAGGTGGGGTATAAGAAGCCAGCAAAATAGTATTTGTTTAGGGTTTTGATAACAGGCAGCCTGTTAGACAATTTAGGTGTTATTAGCAGCTGTTTATATTTTACTGAATTGGTATCCCAACCAAGTGTCAAAACTCAAAAGAGAACCCTCTATTAAAGCTACAAAGTACCCATCCGTCTCTATGAGAATGCACCCAAATTATTTTTGGTGGAATTTAGTGGAAAGTGAAATTTGGTTGGACAACAAGACAAAAACAAGAGTATGATAGAAATGAGTGGTGAAAATGGAGAGAGAAAAAAGGTTTGTGGATGAGATTTAAAGGAAAGTGGGGTCATTGCCAAAAAAAAGAAAGGGTGTAAAATGAGGACAAACTAAAATGGAAAGAGGTCAAATTGAGAGGGACAGAGGGAGTAACAATTGATTCAATACTTGAATCTTCTTCCTCTATCCCTCTATCGTCGTTTTACAAGGAAAAAACTGTGTCAACCACATAAGCAATAGACCCTACCAATCAGGATTCAAAATCACTATCCCAAAGACAATTATATAGCTAGAGTTTCTCCTAACAAACTCGGGTGACATGTCCAACCTTCAAATTGAACAGCTAACCTTGTCAAAAAATTTGAACAAATATAAGTTCATAGAAAAAAAAGGGTTGCACTATTACCAAAAACAATTGTATCAACCATATACAAACTAAACCAGTTTCACTTCTCAACCCCCTTCCCTCTTTCTTTTGTTGTTTCTTTTACAATAATTTCAAATCACCTTGTCATAAACAGGTATAAAATAGTAGCCATTAGGAGCACACTGAGTCCTGTCTTTCACCAACCCATCCTGAGTTTGAAGCTCAACCTAAGACATAAAAAACAAATCGTCAGTCAAATCAATTTTTCACCACACGGGTTTAAAAAAACATGAAATAATGTCAAAGTAACCATTTAAAAATAAATTATAAAGTGTGCATGTATTTTATTATAATGAAGAGTAAAATATAGAGGAAAAGAAAATTTTAGTAAAAACAAAAAACTAAACATAATAACATGAGAAAATATTATATACTACTGAGGAGTGAGGACAAAACCATTAGTAGTATCAGCAGAATGAAAAATCAATGATAAGGCTCATTGTTGACTGATTGAAAACAAAAGCATTGAATGTAAAAGTTCGTCCCACTACTGCAGTATAACGTCGTTATAAACTACAAGAAAAGCAAGACATTCACTTGCTTTTGAAAAATATGTAGTTCTTTCAGAGAGTAACATAATCAGCTAAAGATACAGATAAGGCACATAGAAAAAGACAGGTTTATGTCCACCAAAGGAGCTTTCTGGTAATTATTTCAGGAAAAGTGTTCTCAACTTTAGTATCTATGAGTCAGTCAGATTCGGCTACTTAATGAAAAATTTTATACACATATCATCCAAAACCCGTGCCGAACAACACAGTTACTTCAAACTGAATCATAACTTGATTCACTAATATCCTTGCGAATCACGAATTAAGAATCAAAAAAAGCAAATTAACTGTCGAGTTATCAATTATCATTACACTGACTCCGAGTAAACTAGGCCCCAAAAAGATACATTACAACTGCAAGAGTTTCGAGTTCATAGCGCCTAGATTTTTACCTTTGGTTTATTAATTTACAAAATTTTCTCAGTAGACACTTTCTGATCCATAATATCTTACATTATTCATAGCAAAAAATAATAAATAGTTGATATTGTGAGAATATATAAATCTTGAAAACTGACAAGTCTAATTAGATCTTAACTATGTTAGTTCTTATATATTGGGGGAAATTATAAGACAAAGGTGTTATATTAATAGTATCTACCATGCAGAATGGCAAGTAAATAAAACCCCAGAAGTACGTAGAGCCAAATAAAAAAATGCACCATGAAGCGTGTTGAGATACTTAAGAGTTCTGAATTACTGACAGAAGATGCTAACCTCCAGGGACTATCCAAAAAATCCTTGAATGTGACAACTATAAAAAACTGGTTGCTTCACACAATTTCTTCTCAACTACAGTTTTTAGCTTTGCTAATATCAACCAAATTTATCAAAAGTAGCCCATCGCTCTTCTATATATTTTCCATCCATCATAGCCTAAAGCCTTATATTTACACTGTTTATTTGTTAAAATCCATAATATCTTCCATATATAAACTCCCACCCCAATAAATAGGCGTAACATATACAGCAAGTAAGTGTTCAACTTTCCGCATCCATATACACGAACAACAATATCCGTAAATACAATGCTATAAAATCACTACAAAGAACTCCAAAAACTCCAACCGCAGATCATGTCACATGCTAATATAAAACCAATCACATATGACATATCACTATTCACAAGGGAACTGCCACATAGTATTAACAAATGGCTTTAAACTCAATCACAGGTCTTAAACTAAATCACAGCACAATAAATATTAAAAATCGTTATATAAGTCAACTTAAAAAAAGAGCAAACACCAAACAATACCGTGATATGAGAGTAATCCAATTTCGCATCCCCCGGCTTTCTCGACTTGATCAAGCTCGAACTCGCCTAAAATCAAATATAGCACCACAAAAACATTATTTAGTTAAGCACAACAAAAATCAAATGTCGATGCACATTTCATGAACTCAATTGAAACAATTTGATTGAGATTTCAACTAATATTATAATCGAAACTATTTGATTCAACAACTAAGATTAAAAACCTAGCAAAAGGAGTACCTCTATAAATCCGCCACATCCATAAATAGAATCGGCAAAAGCTGAAGTGATGTGAAGTAGTAGTAAGAATGTGAGTAACGAATTGAGATGTGCCGCCATTGCCGAAAATCTAGTTTAGTGTGGAGGAAGGGATAGAGAAAAACCAGATCTAGTTGTGATTAAGCATCCGTAGATGGAACAAAAGATGCGTCAATGGTAGAGCTTAAGGTTTTCGGGGTGGTTTTTCTCTCGACTGCTAGCACGATTAAACTACTCACTAAGTGATCCGATTTAACATTGTATTCTTTATTGTTCCACTATATATATCATACCAAGTACCCTACAATTTGTGTTTAATAAAAACATTGCAACTCTGACGCCGTGCTATAATTTAATTTTTTTATTTTAATCGATTATTCTAAAATTGTAAATGATTATATGGGTAGCTAAATAGTGATGGTTTAATCATGAGACCGTCTTATTTAAAAATTTGTGAAAACATTAAAACATTCTAAGCTGAGAGATGTAGTGTATTTATTTGAAAGAGTATTTTCTTGGACCGACTCAAAATTTTAAAAATTAAATAAAAAAAACACAAAAATATAATAAACACCTAATCGACATAACATAAACACATATTTAACTTATCATAAACGCATACTTCACATATCATAAATATCTACTTCATATATATATATATATATATATATGCTTGGAGTTTTTTAAAATATTAGGTCGCTTTTTAGAGAGTCGATCGAGTTGGTGAGAATCGAATTGGGGCTCATTACCAGGGAGAGGGGTGGAGGAAAGATAGCGCATTGGTTGAGGGGAAGGGAGGCTTAGTATAGGTTGAGTGGGGTTGGAGAGGGCCGAGGGGCTTGTGTAGGACTAGGGCAAGAGAATGGTGAGGGAGGTGATGGAGCTATGTTACCTTGTTATGTAAATTAAAATTAAAGGTTAAGTTTGGTTAACAAAGGCTAGTTTATTGTCATCATAATGTCGTGTTTGGAAACAAGTATTTCATTTCAAATATAATGGATTCAATTATGAAATCATAAATGAAGAATTTGAGAATGACAAGGTTTGGATAGTCATTCTCAAATTCTCAACTTTAACTACTTTAAAATCAATGGTGAAATTTGATTCAAATTCAAATTTGAAATTTTTTGATTTGCCAAACAATAAATTTGAGCCAATTTTAAATTTCCAAATGAAATCATAGTTCCTAAACATGACATTTGAATTCATTAAGTTGCCACTATTGATATCAACTTTTAAAAGGTATAGTAGTGATTGGCGGAATAATATTTTATTGTTTATATGAAAAACAAATATATAATTTATAGTGATTAAATTGTTCATCACATGCGTATTATTAAAATGTAGGAAAAACATATTAGGAATGATACAAGCTATACTTAATTATGGGGACTTAAAACTAGTTGGAGACATTAATTTCATGTCATAAAACATCAATAGTTATTTTTGTCATGTTTATTGTTGGTGGTTTGGTGCTTTTATGGTTGTTATTTATATGTTTTGAGTTTGTGTTATTAATCTTGAGAGTTGAGACTTGTCTTGCCTTGCTACTTGTCTTGCCTATAGCGAGATCTAAGTCATTTGCCTTCATTTATAGGTGTTTTTCGAGCCAATGTTTTCGCCCGCCTCAACCTCCTCTGTCTTGTGTGTAACTTTATAATTCTTATTTATATTTCGCTTTGGGTTGTGTTATTAGTTTGAAAAATAGACAAAGGATTAAACAAGTTTGAGACATGAATTTATGTCTTAAACGTCGCTAGTTATCTTTGACATATTTATTATTGGTTCTTTTATTTGATAAGTATTATTTATCTTTTCTTGGTTTGTGTTATTAATTTTTATACTTGTTTAGATTGCATATGTAATGTTTTTGGTCCATTATCTTCATTTACAAATATATCTCGAGACAATAGTTTAACTGGCCACGATCTCCTTATCTCTTCTTACGGTAAAGTGACTCGTTGTCTAACCAACCCCGATCAATTTTATTTTTTTCATACATCAATTTTAGTAGTACAAGACATTGGTCAACATGTATTATAGGGCATTTCCAACAATCCCCAAAATGAGTTGAATCTCATTGCACACAATATCTTCCATTTGGGCTCTTTTTTCCCTTGCTCTTTTCCACCCAAAAAAAGGATGTTTCGACCTCCTTTTGTACTAGTATCTGTAGTTTCTTTCACGCTACTAATTGCACTTGTCAACTCACACACCGAATCGGGCGAGTGGAGCTGCGAGTCATCTGACTCGGGCACTCAAATCGTGGCTCAGTTTCGACCCGGTGTTGTCACTCTTGATGGGCACCCAGATGACTGGCAAGACATTGGTGGGTTTGAATTTTCTCTCCTTCCTGCTCTTGACCCTCATGAAGATGATGCTTATAAGGGTGGAAAAATGACTCTTAAGGTTTTTTTTTGATCCAAAGTTTAATTTTGTTTTTGGGTTTTCAATTTGAGCTTTGATGGTTTATGCATCATGGATTATTCTTGATTTTATGTTGTCTGATACACTGATTCTTGTATTGGGTTTTGATGTCAATTTCAGTTATTTGATGAAATTTTCATTTTGATGATTATGCATAATGTGGGTTTTTGATTTAAATTAATAATTTGATTTGAATCTGTTTTGATGTAAAATTTGAAATTATTCTTTTGAGCTGATATATTATGATTGTTGATTGATCTGGTGAATTTATCTTGTTCTTTATTTTGTAGGCACTACATGATGGTAAAGATGTGTTCTTTTTGTTGCAAGTTGATGGAGAATATGCTTATTCCAAAGGGTAACTTCTAATGGCTTTGTTTATGGAGTATGTCATTTCTAGAAATGATTTATTTGATGCTAAATTAATTAGCATGGTTATATAACAATATAGATGTGCAGTACTTGATGGAATTGTTGATGGACAGGGAAGTTGAAATAAGGGTAAAATTTTGCTTCAACTTAAGATTAATTGTTTGAGCTGTTTCTGTATCTATGAACTTAACATTGCTTCATTCACTCCCTAAAAGTGTTCGAATATATACCAACATATCTTGAGGCCTCAAACATCAACTTAAGCTTTTGGTTGAGTTGGTTCCTTAACAAGGTATCAAAAGCCAACGTGACAAAAGGTCACGGGTTCGAATTTCAACTACCCCTCATTTAAAGTGGAATACTCAGAGCCTATGCGCATCCACCCTTCTTGCCCAACGGGCTCTCGTGTGAGGAGGCGTGTTAGAATATATAACATATCCTGGGGCCTCAACCTCAACCATCAGCTTAAGCTTTTGGTTGAGTTGGTTCCTTGACAAAAATAGCCTTGATTTTTGCCTGTTTTATGTTACTTATTGCCGTTGCTGAGTTCGATGGCGGACACCCTTTTTAATCTGCTTGTTATCTAGGTGGATGGACATATGCTGACTATTTTCTTATACTGATGCAGCAATAGTAACAAATGTCCTTCTGTTGCTCTCATGTTTCAGATTGGTGAGAATGCTTCTTATCATAATGTGAGCATCTCTATGAACTTGTTATTCCATTGTCTTTCTCATTTTCCGTTTGTGATCCAATAATGACTACAAAGTTTGCATTTTGTTTTAGATGGGTGGTTGTAAGGCATCTCCTGACTCTTGCACCAATAAGACATGCCGTGGATATGAAGTTGACCTTATGCATTTCTCAATAGGAACTGCTATTCCCGGGCGTCTATATGGTGGAAACTTGTTAGATGTTGGAACCGGAAATGACAGGTTTTGTGCTTCATGTTTCCTTAAGTTCATTGCGAATAGCTAAGCTGTGCGATGGTCCTAGAGTATATCAAACCTTGTCTTTCTATGATTTCTTTGATTTCCTTTTCTGTAGATTTGGTCATTTGGTCGATGTGTATGCCTGGAACCCACATTGTCGATACCTTGATGGACATGGACCCGCAGGTTTGAAATTTTAGTAACTCAAGGGCAAATATGACTTTGCTAGTTGTTTTTTTATGCATGTGTTGTTCCTTGAGAGGAAGTGTCCTTAATTCCATGTGATAATAAGTTTGTAGTCCAGGTTTCTTCATTGATCAAATGAATTTTTCCGTCCTATCTATATCGTAGAAAATTTGTTCAAAGACATGCAAAGCTCTAGAACTTTCCGGCTTTCCGCATTGATAACCAAACTAAATGGATACGTAATTATGTGCTACTTTCTGTAGGAAGACACCTTTTCCATCCCCACATTCGTTCATTTTATTGCAATTTTTTTCGAAAGAAAAGGATGGCTAAGACTCAGATTGAATCAAACCAGAATACAAAGCATCCTCAAACTAGGCAGGGCCAACATCAACCCACACCTCATCACAAACCCCTGAACTTGCCCATCTAGCTAAACGATGAGCCATCCTATTACAATCACGATAACAAAAACATAAAGATCTAAAATAATGCTTAAAAGAAAGACAATCATCAAGAATAGCTTGCACATGAAAGCTACGCTGGCTATTCTAATCAATGTCCTTAATACATTTCCTGTTTCCACGTTTTTGGCTTCTGCTGCTTTTTTCTTCGAGGTTTATAAAACATGATATCTAGTGTTGTTATTTTCCTTCAGGAGCCAATAATACTGCTCAGAATGATTGGAAAGGAGCTTGGTGGCACAGCAGCCTCAATGTTCACTCAGGTTTTTGGTTCATTCTTTCATTTGTCTTCTCATACATCAAAGCACATAAAATATCGATTTTGTTGATATCTGATTAGCCAAAAACTTGAAATGGTGCTATTTTAATATATTTTGATGAATGTTTTAATATTTGCGCTCGCATTGACAGGTTTTGTGGATGAAGACAGCCCATATGCATCCAATGGACAGAAAGGCACATATTATTTTGAGTTTTCACGACCATTGAGGACTATGGATCAGTTTCAACAGGTAATTCAATATTCTATAAGTATTGTTTTGCTAGGCTCTAGAATTTCCCACACGACTGTCGTACATTATCAGGATCCTGTTTCCTTTCGTTCTAGGGGCTGGGTCAGAGATGGCAGATCGTTTCTGCCCAATATGCTTCAGCTTCTCACTTGTGCACACGCTTAAATTTACGTATGCAGTTCATCCTGAAAAGTTGAACCTTCCTACCAGGTTTAAAGAGCTGTTTTTGAACAAATTGCTGTAACATCTCTATTAAAAAGAGAAGAGGGGGGGGGGGGGGGGGGTGGGTGGGGGTTGTTGCATGAGAGTATGTGGCCTTTAAGAGTAAACTTTCACAATTCTCAGCAATGAGTTGCATACTTGCACTACCTACCCTAGTGTATTGAAAGATTTTTGGTCAGGATCGAGGGAGTAACTATTAGGAGTACGCCCTGTGGTTTCTATATTCATGCAACTTACCTTTGCACCAAACAAAGTTCTATGTACAAATAAACATCAGTCAATGTGTAACACCCCGGTTCCATCAAACCATTGGTGACTATCCATGTAGGTTGTAGATTGGACCCACAAACCAACATAAGTCTTTTCGGCGCACTTTGGCCCCACTCAAATGCACCCAGGAAAACTTCCTAGGAGGTCACTCATCATAAGATTACTCTCTACCAAGCACGCTTAACTTTGAAGTTCTTAGTAAATGGGTTCCCATGAAAAGAAAATGCACCTTGTCGATATGGGTAGTTTATCGATTCTTTTTTATCAATCTTTTTTTAAGCTCAATCCGGGATATCACACATTTGTCTGCTATAAGACTCATTTGTTACACACGCATGATAGAATCTCTACTTTCTTTGCAGTACGTAATGTTATACTTTTTAACTTTAATTAGCTAGCCCTACTAGCACCCAAGTATGTTGAGGACCAAGTAAACTTTTTGAAACATACGGTAAGTACATAGGAAACATATCTTTCAAGCCCGATATTTGTCTTTAGTTGGCATTGAATTGTTCCTCTTTCGATTACAGGATGTCCAGTTCAAGATTGGCGAGACGAGCAAGTTCTCCGCTGCTTTTTGGTATCCAGTAGACGGTAACCCATGGCATGGATCAGGCCATTATACCGTCAGCTGCGATTGGGTACTGTTGGATTTAATCTCCGGAGGATCTGTGCTTTCTGCAACCAAGTCCACCACAACAAGCTCCTGGGATGCTGCTGTTGCCTTTTCTCTCTTATTCTCCGTTGTCGCTTTCTGCTTATCTGTTTTTGCGGGATATCGCGTCTCTATACGTCAAGGTGTGCCGTTTACTCCCATGAACGACAGCCTTTAGATCGATAGAATTTATACATTGTATTTTAATATTTTTTGCCTTCTCTTTTTGTTGTTTTGATTGGTATCTATTCTTTGTTACTATTGAAATGTACTTAATTTGTTATACAACAATAGGGTTCACTCATTAGTCATTACACTATATATACTGTTAAGAGTATTTGTTAACAATGATAGTTTAATGTTTACGCAAACTCTTACTTGAGACCGTCTTTTGTAAAGACGGCTCTCAAAAGCCCAATCCAATTCTAGATATATATTGTTACAACTCTAAAAATAGATTTGGACTGGACTTTTGAGAGTCGTCTTTACAAAAGATGGTCTCACAAGAAAGCATCTTGTCTATTTATATGCACATTTAGTTTTTTTTACTGTTCAATGACCCATATTGAGTCATTTGTCCGAAGAAGCAACGGTATTAATAGGTCATCAAGTGACTCATTCTCTAAAACGGTAACGATTTTTTTTTTCAAAAAAACTCGTCATGTGGCACTTAATTTTAGTGGGTAGAAAAGCAAAGATAAACATAAAATCTTCCCTTTGATATTTTTTAAACAACTATTTTCTAAAATAAATAAATTTTAAAAATGTTTTTTACCGATAATTATACTTTTTCGATATTTATAAATGAGACTAAGCTTAATATTAATGTTTTCAAAATTTCTAATTTTCTTTCTTATTATCAACTACTTTCTATCAAAAAAACACAAAAGATCCTCTAAATATTAAAAAAATCTCTCTTCTAAAAATATTGCGTTATTAAAAATATTGCTTTATTTAAAAATATAATTATTAAGAAAATATATATAAATTATAGGTAAATGAAGAGAGAAAAATACGAGGGAGTAAACAAAATCCAATTACTCCTATTAGTTATTTACTAGAGTACTTTTTTAGGATAATTAATTACTATTTGAGACAAATCCAATTTACTTTTTGAGCATCACAAATTCTTAACCGTATATATAATTTATAAATTAAAAGAAAAATTAATGGGTGGTTTTGTAAGTTAAAATGGAGATATGGGTTGGGCTCTTGAGAAACGTCTATACTATAGACGCCAGTAGAGGTGTTCATTCGGGTCATCGGGTTGATTTCGAGTCAGGTATTTCGGGTCGGTTCAAAATTGGGTTCTGTGTTCACATTGGTTTTTACATAATTGTAGATCAATTTTTAAGTCGGGTCAAGACGAATTCGGTTATAAAATCGGGTGTTTATCAGGTTATCGGGTCTGTTTTCAGACGGTTTGTCAAAAGAGGCCTTTATGGTAGTAGAAAATGAGAAATACAAATGGAAATGGTTAAACCCCCACAAAACCCCTTCTCTTTTACCTTCTTTTTCCTCCTTTCTTCATTCTTCTGGGTCATAGCTGCGGTTTAGTGGCCGTTGGCGTTTGCCGTCCGACTAAATCCCAGCCCTGCCAGTCCGCCATCCAACCATCCAGCCCGATTGTGGTCACCGACCTGCGGGTCTCTAGAGTGCGGTTTATCTATAAAAATTCATCATCATTTCCTCCTTAGTCCCTCCATCAATACAATTCTTAATTATTAAATGCCTTCCAATTTTCAAGCTTTAATTTTAGAATTCCCCAATTACTTCTTCTTTGGTTAACTTTCTGATTTTTGGGTTAAATTAAGTAAATTTAATTGATTTATATTTTGGGTTATTGCTCGGGTACTCAAGTAGAGAAGAAATACATCACCACCGCCGCTCTTGCCGCCAATTCTGTTGCCCTTTCTTACGGGAGTCGAGAAGCTAGGTAACTAGCTATAAGCTTTGCTCTTTTGTATTAGGTTAATTTTGATTAGGTTCTTGCATAAAGGATTTAGGATTAATTTAACTTAGAATTGATTAAGTACTTTTTTATTGATAATTTGATTAAAGTACTGATTTTTCATTTTTGGTATGCTTGCTATACATGCATTTGATTGATATTTATGATTAAAATGCGAGTTATGTTGATATGACTAATGGGCATAGTATACTGATTTCGATAATTTGATTGAACTACTGATTTTGCATCTTTTGGTATGCTTGTTATTAATGTATTTGATTGAAATTTGTGATTAAAAATGTGGATCATTGAAGTGCAAGTTTTGATTATAATGTGGGTAATTGAATCATGTTTAATGCGTTAAAAATTCTGTTTTTGTTGATCAAAATGTGGATCATAGACAGCTTTGTGCCAATCAAAAAAGCATCTTTTTTTTCCTTGTGGTGATCGCACGAAGTAACTTCCGAAATTAGTCTCCTGTTCTGCTTATTATGGACACTGACGCCGCCAAGTTTCGGCGTCAAGCTTTATTGGCGCCTCCACGAACCCTAGACGTCCGGAAATATGCTGAATGTAGAGCTGCCGAGATCGAGTCCCTCCACACAATCGTCTCAAATCGCCTCGGCAATGACTTTTGTTCTCGTCGCAACAAACGCCGTCGAACCACGGGTTTCGAGTCCAAGAACCGACGTTTTCGGAAACATTCAACTTTCAAAGATAAGGAAGAGAGTAAAAATCAGAATGACAATGAACAAAAGAAGTTGCCTCGTAGAGTTCGGAGAAAAATTGAGCTAACAAAGAAGAATCTAGAATTTGGGTTTAGTGTTTCGGGAGATGGAACAAAGAGGTTGCGCACTCATGTTTGGCATGCTAAGAGGTTTACGATGGAGAAGCTTTGGGGGTTTTATCTTCCTTCTGGATTGCATGGAAGGTATTTGATTAAATTCTTCTGTTTTTCCTCCTATATAACTATTATTTTTCTTTTATTTTTTATTGTGTTATTGTTTTATAATGTAGATAAAAAATGAATTTGAAACTTAATAGTAGCTATTTTTTAATTTCTTTTGCTCGAGTAAAGTTGTTACATAAAGATTTTGACCAATTTCTGGATGCTTTGTATGCGTATCTTTGCGGTGGTATGATTGTAAGTTTTGTATTGTTTCTTTTGGTTGCAAAGATTTTGAGTTGTGCAATATCGAAAAAAATGACAGAATTAGTGGTTGGGAAGGTTATAGTAGCATAAGCCATTGGAATTTTTATAATGTTGATTATAGAATGTGGGCACTTGATATTCTTTGATATAAGATTGAAGTCAAGCAAACATCGCAATGTTTTTAGCAAGAGTATATTATTTGATATATGTAAAAAAGTTGAATGATAAAAAATTATTCACTTTTCATTTTTAAATCAATAAAAATCAAATGATTGATAAACCGCTAGCAAATGTGTTTACACCAATACATGTTATCAATTTGCTAATCAATATCTGCAATTAACTTTGAATTTTATGGGAAGGTGATTTAAAACCTTAATTAGCTTCAGTTTGTGAAAATTAGTTATGCCAGAATGAGGTTGCAACTTTTTAATTAAATTGCTCAAAAAGTATTTATTGTTACATTTTCCGTATTTTTTGTTTTTTGCTTATATGAATTAATAGTCATACAAGGGTTTTCTGGATTTTAAGATCATGTGTTTTATTTAGGCTTGGAAATGGATAGTAAGTCAATCGGTTGGTTTTTAGATTGAAAGACATGTTCTCGTACATGTTCTGTCACTCTATTAGTTTTAATAGAATCCAAAGGAAGAAGAGGATGTAGTATTTTTAACTAATGAGTTCAGAAAGGTTGCTTTCTTCTTTTATCTTGGATTTTGTTAGGATGTTGGATGTAGTCAGGCATGCCTTGCTTTAAAGTTTGAACCTTTGCACGTTTACAATTGACACTTTGGTTCTTTCTTTTCCTAATTATTCTTTCCATTTTATGAGGAAAAATCCTTAGATTTTTCTAGACATATTTGCTGAGATTTGTTTTTATACTAAAGCTGTAATTTGTGTTTTGATATTGTGCAGAGGAAGGGGATCAAGGGCACTTTTAAAGTGGTACAGACAAGGGGTTGTTGTGCATGACGCAAGCTACTACAGTGCTGTTCAGTTGGACGGCGCAGAGGCAGGCATTTCTCACATCCTTTTGACATGATTTATTTCTCATTTTTGTCACTACTATAAATTTCTTAATATAATGTTCGGCTACCGAGGTGATAAAACTGGAGAAGAGTAGCTAAAAAGAAAAAGTACCTCACAAGCTCGTCAATTTTTTGTTTTATAACTGTAAAAAGATTCCGCGTAATCTTATGTTCCCATTGGATGTAATTCTGAGATTTAAATATTTTTAACAATTTTACAGGATGCGTTGTCATCAATTCTTAGCATGTTATTGCTTCCTTCCCCAACAGATCGTGGTGAAGACAACTGCAAACGGTTGCTTTCTGGAGAAATATATGGACGTGCTATGGTTGGTAGGCTTTACCTGAAATCTGGATGTTAGCATGAAATTTTATGATAGTAGACATGATTTGTCTTGTTTCCTCTGCAGCTTCATCATGCCAAACAGGATAGTTATAAAGCAATATGCCCTGTGACATTTATGTGGCGACCATCACAACAACATAGCATAGTTGGCACGAATGATAGAGGAACTGAGGATAGTATAGAGATTAAATCAAGCTCTTGCTTACGTCAACTTTGGATATGGATGCATCCATCAGCTTTTGATGAAGGAATTGATTGTCTAAAACTCGCTTGTCAAAAGATGGTAACTACCTGTTGACACGATTATATTTTTTAGTCTTAGAACTCCTTTTTGTTATTAATCTTGACTTGATATCATTATAAGTTATTTTACTCTTACGGTCCGTTTGGTTAACGGTATTAATCGGTGGTAATGGAAATGATTTATAGTGTAGATTTTCATGATATGTATCATGTCATTCCCATGGTAATGAAAGTTTGATCATAAAAAAGTTTTTTTGTTCCCAAATTTTCATTACCAGCTAATACTATATGTTCAAGTGGTAATGCATTGGAATAAATTTTGTGAAGAAAATGAGATTTACCGAAGAAGAATAAGCATGACCATTAAATTTGTCAAGAGATATTCCAACCATAATCACACTAAATTTTCCATTAGTATTCCCACCATTTAGTACCGATTACCAAACGGTCCAGTAGGAAACACCAATGTGTGTTGGTGCCTTATAATTCATGTAGGAATGCTTGATTGTTATTTAACTAAGTATTACATTTAATAGCTCAGGAATTGCTTTGATTTCCTTGGATGTGCTTTTCTGTAATAGGAGGTCTGAGTGTCTGACTTGTTGTATTGTATGCTGTATTTAGATGAACGACACAGGTGTTGTGATTGGTTGTGTGTCCCTTGACGGGAAATTTGCTACATTAGAAGTCATGGGACCGAAATCATTTCAACTTCTGCAAAAGCTACTGCGTCCTATTACTTTGTGAGTTATCTTTGTTAGTGTCTTCAATTTCTCCATAATCTTCTAGTGCTGATGAATAAATATATGTTGCCTGCTACTGGCAGTTCAGTAGAGACTGGTTCAACCACAGAGTATACTGATAGAGATCTTGGAAAGGAAGAGTCCTTTTCTCCTGGCACAGCAGTCTCACTTACAGTTGTTGACCCACGATTCTCATGTCACAAAAAGGGTGAAACAATTCCGGTTACCCATGTATCCAAAGATCCAAAAGACTCCATGCAAGACAAGTGTGAAGAGAACTCTACAGGAAACCTAATTATGAAGGAAGTAGTACTTTCTACCTCACTGTCAAAAGATGAAAGCACTTCCTCTTTATTTAAGTGCAAGGACTTGTGGGATGCCAGTAACGGGGTTAATCCACCCATGGAAGAGCATATTCTCTGTTCAAAGAGGCATCAAAAGTCTTTGGATTTCTTTTGCTTGAAGACTACAGCTTCAACAAATTTTGAGACTACCGAGGGTTCATATTCGAATTTGTGTCCAATCATGCTACTGAAAAATGCTGATGAAGCAAGCCTCCATATTGGGTAGCTTTCCTTACCTCCATGCTCGTTCGTAAGAAACTCAGTGTACTCAACTATATGCTTTTGAGATGCATAGGTTGCTTAGTATTATGATCATTTTTCTAGTTACAAATTATACACTATTAAATGATAGATGCTCCTAGCTATTTTTTGGCCTCTGTTGGAATCCTAATGGTATCCCTCTTTCCCTCACCTTTCAGGTGGACTATTATACTTCCTATTTGTTGGGTTAAGGCTTTCTGGATTCCTTTGATATCTGGTGGAGCTCATGCAATCGGTTTGAGAGAGAAGCATTGGATTGCTTGTGATGTATGCATCCCTAATTAATCTTTACTCTTGATGAGTTTTTCGACCATCATGTTTTCAAACTTTTTCCATCTTCCTTGCAGGCTGGGTTGCCGTGCTTTCCACTTGATTTTCCTGATTGCAATGCAAACTATTACATGATGGAAAAAGCAGCAGCGGCATTCGAAAAGACAATGGAAAATCATTCTCCTGCGACAAGACCTTTTCGAATTCCTATACAACTTCCTTGGAATAGCAAATGGTTTTCGAGCAATCTGATGGGTAATGGAGATTATTCGGGAAATCTGGATGGCAAGCCTAATGACGTACCACTTGGTAATAACTGTGGTTTTTCTGAAGTATCCGTGGCAAGGACGTCCAGAATGTTAACTTCTTTCATGAAGGAAGTGTCCGGTGAAAATTTGCTGATATATCCCAAAGAGATAGATAGGCCGAGTTTTTCACATTTAATGATGAATGAAGCCAAGATCAGCCAGGCCTCAAACTTGACCAGTTTGACTACTGACAGGAGATTGTGTATTCTTAGAGTTGTCTTGCATGCTTTTAAGGAAGGAGTTTTCGATGAGAGGGCAGTTGTTTGTGCGCCTCGTTTTTCCGACATAACGTCTTTAACCTCCAGGTAAATATTATTCATTGTTGTTAACCTAAATATAAAACCTTTTTAATTCCTCGCTCTAGTTTTTAACTTCTGCTACAGTTTTGTTGTTTGTTGATAATGGAAAATATGTGGAAGTTTATTAGGCTTCTCATATTTAATGGAAATTGGTGCTTCATACTCACAGGGTAGAAAACGATGAGGGAGTCCAAGTGCCTCACACTCATGTTGGCTCTTACTTCAAAGAGTTACCATCCGGTGAGTGGGATTTTCAGTTGCCTGAGGATCCTGCTGCTAGGGAAGCTTATAGGGCGCCAATCGGCTTTGTCACCACTGGATTTGTTCGAGGAAGGTTTGTGATTCTTTCCATGGCTAACTCTACTTCTTAGCTTAGTTTTCCATCCATTGAGCTTTTGCGGATGTGACTAGCATAATCCATCAAACTCCACATGTTAAACACAAATCCATGATTATCGATGAATGACGGCCCTACAAGGGGGCAAGAGAGGCATGCGCCCCGGGCCCATCTCAGAAAACTAAAACAAGCTTAACCCAAATTCATATTTATCTAATTATGAGGCTCCTACTCTTTCACTACTATATAATAATTAGGGGCCCACAATTGTTATGTTGCCCTGGGCCTCTCGAAACTCAGGACCGGCCTTGTGTTGCCTAAATGATTTTGCTTTACGATATCTGCTAGTAATAAAATTTTCCTACGTTCCGGACATGCAGCAAGAGACCAGCTGCAGTGGCTTTTTGTGAAGCAGTGCTGCTTGCTCGGCTTAGACACGAACAGTGGAGTCGCTTCCCCGCAAAGAAGAGGAGGAAGGAGATATTCGTCTTGGTCAGAAATCTGAGTTCTACGGCATATAGACTTGCTCTTGCTACCATTGTTTTGGAAAGACAAGAGGAAGATGTGGAATCCCTTTGACAAGGAAATTCTTCCTGATTCAATTTCATGGCTTTCAGCTACCAAAACTTCCACATTGTTTATGTCTCAATTTTGAAAGAAATTTCTTTTAATATTCTTAAATTTTGGCTTCCGAGACTTGGGAGTTGAGAGACACGATCAAGATATACACGATAAATAGTAGAAGCGTGCAAAAATATCCGATCTAGAAAATCGGATACTAGATAGTAGATAGTAGATAGTAAGTAGAAGTAGAGCTAGCTTCCTATACATTATGCAAATTGAATATTCCTCTTTCCTTTAAATTTTTAATAAAACCCTAAAAATAACTTTGTAAATTGTTAATTTCTTAATGTATTAACCAATATTTTTTTCTTATGTAGCTCCTTTTCTTAGGTTTGCATTGAATTTTCTAAAAACCACAACCATAAGTCTATATAGTATACACCAAATTGCCAAAAAATTACTCCTATTTGATTAAAGTAAAAACTTAATTGATTTTTTTTTTTTGAAAAGAAGTGGAATTTGTGTATTTGAATTTATTTAGAGATTTGTTTTTATAGACTTCTTCCAAAAAAACATTGATGATCAATTTTCTTTTATACAAAGTAGTTGAGGAGAGTCATTTTCTCTTGGAAAAAGTAAACTTAAAATACTTTTAATATTAAGAGCGTGAATTTTAACATTTAAAATAATGTCTTGAACGTTAAATTATTTAACACTAAATTTTTTTAATTCGAAACACATTATATTTATTTTAATTAATTTAAGTAGGATATTTACTCTAAAGGAGACTGAGTTGATTTAATGTACATTTACTGTTTAACTGTTTTTAAATAATACTCTATTTATAATCTAAAAAGTAATTACTTAGAATTATAAATTGATCACTTAAATCTTAAATAATCAATTAAAAAAACAGTTAGTCTCCTGAAAGGCCGTCTTTCTGAGAGACGTCTCTCAAGCGCAATTCATTAAAGCTTATTGTTTATATTTACTCTACATTTTCCCTAATAGACTCATCCAACTAGAGATGGTCTCTCAAAGAAATCGTCTCTCACAATAATTTTTGTTAAAAAAATAAGTTAACTATTTAAGCTTTCAGACTTTGTGATGTTGGAGAAATTCACGATTTGTGAAAGTCTTTTTGTTTACCTATAAAATTCCAAAAAAGTCTAATTTTTTCCAATTGGTCATTGTTGTAATTTGAAAAATTCCATCATCACACTTTGAATATTGTCTACTAACCCAGAATCCTCTCCATCAGACAAACAAGTAAATCCATAAATCAATTAATTCTTTTCACCCTTCTACGCCAACTAATATCTTCTGTACAAACTTTTAACAAAACCAAACAAAGTGTTCATCTTTTTTTAAGAAAGTGAAATTTTAACAAATCAGTTTTTGTGGGCAGATTCCAATCTCAAAGGAGAACTTTTAGATTTCATTACGCCCAATTTTTGCTGAATTTCAACTTGGGTATGTCTTAAATTCTCTAAATTATATTTTTTCTTTAAATTTTGGAGAATTAATATCAACCCTAATTATGGAAATAAATATCGTTCATCATTCTGATTGGTTAATTTTTATCTTTTTCTTTTTTGGGTATTTAGAAAGATTTGAAATTTGGGAAATTAAAGAAGGGGTAGATGGCAAGAATAAAGCCACAAGCTTTGTTGCAGCAAAGCAAGAAGAAGAAAGCACCAAGTCGGATCAGTATTACAACAATTATTTTGTTCAGCTTAATTGTTTTCATGGTTGTTTTCTTCATTTTCTCTGCTTATAGGCATTTTTCTCAGAGGTGGGTAACTATTTTTTTCCTCATATGCAACTTTTTTTTGGAGAAATTTGTGAATTTTATGGTTTTAATTAGTAGTTTGTGGGATTTGTGGTGAAAAAGATATTAACTTGAATTGGGTTTGGGCAATTAGGTTGAGAGAAATTTAGTTAATAATTGGGAATTTGGGATGATTTGTTGTTATCTGATTGCTGAAATTGGAGCTTGATAATGCATGTTTTTTTGATGGGAAACTTGATTTGAGTTTGCAAAGGGGGTAGAGAAGTAGCTTGATTTGTTGAGTGAATGTTGTCTGATTGTGGCTGTATATTGAAAATTTTCTGCCAATCTTGGGTTTAGATGTTAGCTAAAATTTGTCAAGAAACCAATTCAACCAAAAGCTTAAGCTGATGGTTGAGGCCACAAGAGTGGACGCAACACAAACACTCCTCATATCTAGTGCGAAATATCCCACTTGAATTGAGCGGTTGTTGAGGTTTGAACCTGTGACCTTTTTGTCACGTTGACTCTAATACCATGTCAAGGAACCAATTCAACCAAAAGCTTAAGTTTAAGTTGATGGTTGAGGCCCAAAATATTTTATAGTCTAACAAAATTGAGATTTGGAGCTGGTGAAAGTTGGAGGTAAAACTAGTATGTTTTATTTCGGATGTTTTGTCTCTAATTTTAGCTCAATTTTGGGATGTGACTTCTTCGAATATGTATTTACCTAAACACATTTCGGTTGTGATTTCTTGCATTACTTGTATGTTTCGTGTTGAAATTTGAAGTTGGCCAAGTTGGGGCCTGGGGGAGTCGGGAAGAGCAGTATGTTTGGTGTTGGACAAATTTCAATCTGGTTCTAGCCGAATTTGGAAGCTTTTCGGTTTGCTTTGCATTTCTCGGAACGAACTTTGTGAAATCGAATATGGGTTTCTTGCCTGTAGTACATTAAATCTATGATACATACTTCTTTAAAACTTCATTGAACCCCTTACATGTCTGATTCTCAAACCTCAATCCTTGATGCGGCTATTATGGAAAGTTGGCATTTGACACTTTATTTGGTCCAAAAATGGAAATTTTCATGATAGCTTAGCTCGAGAAGCTTGAGTAACATAGCATTAAGATGGTCGGTTCATGTTGGACAATCCCTTTTTTACTTTTTGGTGTCGGATTAATGTTTTGTGATTAAGACTTTTGCATTGTTGTTGATATTGGGTTAATGTTTGTAGCGGGTTAATTTACTGCTTTAGTTTGCTTT
Source organism: Amaranthus cruentus (assembly GCA_019425755.1). Classification (NCBI taxonomy): domain Eukaryota; kingdom Viridiplantae; phylum Streptophyta; class Magnoliopsida; order Caryophyllales; family Amaranthaceae; genus Amaranthus; species Amaranthus cruentus. The sequence continues at coordinate 2,189,302 of CM033451.1, read as the reverse complement.
AACCTTCAGAATTGAGGATTATTTTTTAGGATGGGAGCATAGTTAGCGTAGTTAAGCAATGTTTCCAGTAACTGAGCAATTTCCTTTTTGGATGCCACTTTTTGGCAGATCAGTGAACACTGCAGAGCAGACCCGTTTTGGAAGTCGTAAGGTAAAAATGTTAGTATTACTTTTAAATTTTTTCTATAATCCCTTATATAACTATTATAGATCATTGCCTTCTGGTCATCATTTTAGTAACAATTCGTGTGGCAATCTCAATTTACACTTGCTTAAATTCTTATGAACTTTTTTCATTTCTTATTCAACAGGGTCTCAGTGATCCAAAAAATGCTGAAGTTCCGAAATATGCGGTATGTTCGTTTCTCATTAGTCATTGGCAATTTCTTAAGAGAATGGATTTTGTTGTTCTGGAATTAGATCTTTGTTGTCACAACTTTTAACACCTCAAAACAAAAAAAAATACTTCCATAAGAGAGTTTTCACGATTCGGGGTTTTGTAATTCAAAAAAAAAGTTGTTTTTTAATATATCATATTTTGGTAAAGTGGAGCCTTGCTTGCCTTTTCTCGCTCAGGAACACGACAAAAGTAAAGGGGTTTTTTTGAGGGAGCAAGCCTCAACCCCGAGACCTCAGGATTGGAGGCGGTAAGCTCAACAATTGAGCTACCACCTCCCGCTTCTTCGAATTGGGTCTTGACATATCCGGAATTTCAATCATAAAGGTGACACCTTTCTTGTTGTCCCCTCATGGGCGGTTTACGGGCTATGCCAGGTGCCTAACCGCACAAGGCCTCAAACCTAAAGGGCCTCATATTAAAAAATCATATTGAAATAACACGTTATTGTGGTGGAGTAGCTGGTAGGAGCCTTACTTAACAAATCAATGGTCATATGTTTAAATTCTATTAATAACCTTTTTTCTTTCTTTTTTGGTACTTGTCATTTTTCTAGCCCTTGTATATCTCAGCATGACTGTATTTAAATCTGATGAGACCTTGTTTATTTCGTAATGGGGTTATATATGTAAGTTTCATAAAACCTTGTTTATTTATTTCAACTTCTATATTTCATTATTGTCTTATGCTAGATCATCCATACTTCAAAAGGAACTATTGGTGTGGAACTATTCAAGGATGGATCTCCTGAAATTGTTGATGACTTTATTGAGTTATGGTGAGTTATGGTTAAGTTATTCTATACTTTTATATGACTGTTTTGACACCACACATTGTAAAGGTCAAGCGCATTCTATATACGTGAGCATGTTGTACTTTTTCGGTTTTGGGACATAGAATTAGTTATGATATACAAGACTGATTTTTGATGATCGGGTACAGTGTTACATGATTCGCCCTTCGTCTCGCGAATCACGAATCGAATCAAGCGAATTATGGTCGGTTTTAGGCTGTATTTGAACTAGTGTCACATGATTCGCTAATCGTCTTGCGAATCGCGAGTCGAAAAAAGCGAATTATGGTCGATTTTAGGCTATTTTGAACCATTTTGAGCGAATCATGAATCTGAAAGGCAAACTAACCAGTGAATTATGTTTCACTGATTTGAACCACTTTAAGAGAAATGCGAATTTAAAAGGCGAACCAACTAACGAATTATGTTTCGCTGATCTGGTAATTATCAGAATGTCATCATAAGTTATGTTTCTATTGATTTGCGTCGCCGTTTTGATTTCAGTTTGTTTAGAAATTATCAAACATCAGCTTTCGAATGGTAGATTATCGAATAAATGAATTTCTTTTTCAGTCAGAAGGGACATTTCAAAGGGATGCAGTTCCACCGCGTGATAAAGCATTACGTGATACAGGCGGGGGATATCCACAGTATCGGACCGGCTGAAGAATGGACCCTTAAGGGGAAACACTACAGCCAACTTGATCAAAGGTTTACTAGCTTAGAACTTTCTCATTCATTTTATTAATTGCGCTTCGTTATTAACGACACCATTTCTACGCAGCGTAAAACACGAGGCATTTATGCTCGGAACCTCTAAGGCAAAGCATGACAATAAAGGATTTGAGCTTTATATAACAACAGCACCCATTCCCGATCTTAACGAGAAAATTACTGTTTTCGGAAGAGTTATTAAGGGAGAGGAAGTTGTCCAGGTAAACCACTGCCCTTTTTGTTCCAGTTCCAATGCTTTTCTTTGCGTTCATTGTTTTACTAACTAATGACTTTCGTTTTTTGAATTCGACTGTTCAGGAAATCGAGGAGGTAGACACCGATGACCATTATGTCCCCAAATCTGCCATCGGGATTATGGATGTGACTCTCGAACAGAAGTTATAGACTACGGCTGTACTCTACTAGTGCAAAAGTTTAATCTCTGAGGTTTCGTTAGAAGAGTTGATAAATGCAAATATTGTAAACTTAAACATTTAGTCGTTTTGTCGGAAGAATTCTAGTCTGTTGTATGTTCCTCTCCGGCTCTGCTGAAACTACCCGAAGTCGCTACGACACCAACATCTTGCAAATGAAAAGTGTTGGTTTTTTGCCCTAATCAAAAACCTTTCAGCTCAATGTTTTGTCAAGAGTTACTGCTGCTTTAAAGATTCCTGGCTAATGCAAGCTTTTGTCCATCATATTTTCCAAAGAATTGTGCTATAAGAGGTGTTCATTCAAGTCAATGGGTTAATTTCGAATTAGATATTTTGGGTCGGTTTGAAATCGAGTTTTGTGTCCATATTGTTTTTTACTTAATTATAAATTATTTTTAAAGTCGAGTAAAATCGAGTTTGATTACAATATCGAGTAAATTTCGGATCATGGGGTGTATTATGAACACCTCTAGTCACTATACGTGACATGTAAGACTTTTTTTTCGAAAAATCACCTGTCAATGGCCGCCAAGGAAAGAAGACCTTTGGTAAAGCATCCATACAAATCTTTCGAGGGTGTGACATTTAAGACTTAAAGATTATGCTTTTCAAAGCTTATTTCTCTGGTTTAAATTAACGTAGTGATTGAAAATTTTCCTTTTTACCCTTGTGGTAAGAGATTAATTTTCTGGTAAGATTAATTGTCCCTTAAAAACGACTTGATGCATTGGGCATTCAACGGGAGTAAGTTACATATAGTCCAATGTTAGCAAATATTAAACCATCAACATGAAGGTGCACGATCACATAAGCCTCAGAAAGATCTTAGATCATATTTTAGATGAACGGTTAATAATCTTTCTATTGATGAAAATAGTATCCTGAAAGGAACGACTGATAGTTGGATCGACTTAACCAAAACTTTTAATTAGCAATCGGATTTGAGAATAGATGAGGATTTGAGGATTTGTTTTGCCAAATTTCTTTTAAAAAGCATCATAGATTATAACTCAAAGTAGAAAGAAATGACTAAAATAAAAGATGTTGACAGCAGAAGAAACAAGCAATGTTTATACAATTGCCTAGAACAGCATGAATTGCAAAACAAACATATACAACAGTCCCAGCATTTTATCTGTGTCAATATGTATCAAGATATCAACATCTGGCTTCAATCCTAATTCCTAAACCTGAAATTCGGGTCATTAGGTTGGGTCTCGATTTACCTGTTTCTAGTGTTCATTCGAGTCATTGGGTCAGGTGTTTCGTGCCGGTTCAAAATAGGGTCTTGTGCTCACATTGTTTTTACGTTATTTAATTTTGAAGTCGGGTTAAGTCAAGTTCGGTTCCAAGGTTGGGTAAATATCTGGTCATCGGGTTTGTTTTGAACACCTCCTACTCTTGACTCGATCAGATTATACCTTCTCAAAGAATTCCTCATGCTTGGTTCCGATCTCAATTCAACAATCCACATTGCGCCATCCTTCGATGTATTGCAGGCGTTGGTATCCCTGCAGCTGCATAGCTCTGAAGCAAACCAAATTGGACAGTAAGAGGCAGAGAACAAGTTTTTTGCAACATTTGGGATAGTTTCTCAGCACCATCAGCATCCTTCTTTTCAGTAAAATACTCGAAAAATAAATCAAACTTTTCTGCATATCGCTGCCAAGGCCATTGATCAGCCAATGCCACTTCTACATGCTTCAGTGCAGAATTAATCTCGCGTTTTTCCAAGAAGTAATCCACAAACGGGACATGAAGAGGCCAAATCTTTTCTCCAGCTCTATCTACAGCATCGTTTAGCACCATTTCAGCCTCGTCAAACATGTCACGTGCCAAGTAAAACTTTATAACGCAACTCGGTAACCTGGAATCGTAAATCTTATACCTCGAGCTCCACTCCTTGTAGCACATCTTTAGATGCTCGAGATTGTCGAGCTTGGACAGAGCTTGAAGCATTGATAAGTAACTTGCATTGTTACAAGCTTTGAACTTTAACTTAAGCTTGTCCCACACACGAGAAACCGACACTGAATCACCAACATCTGCATAATGGGCAATCAGAGACCGGTATAAAGCGTGATCAACATTAACCGAATCATCTAATATTTCCTCGGTCTTTTCCAACGATGGAACAGCTTTCTGATACAGACCAACCTTGATATATACCGAGGCATGGCAGCTATATATTTTCCCGTCATTCTTAAGATGCTCATTTTTCCGAACTTCATCCATAACTCGTTCTATGCCTTCAAGATCATTCAGACGTGCATAGCTCTCAATCCACGTTTGGTACGAGAAAATGTGCAGCGGAATGTTTCTCTGCTTCATCTCCTCTACAAGAGGAAGCACTTTCTCAGGATGGCCTACTTTAAGATAAAGACACATAAGGTTGCTAAACACATTGTCGTTAGACGCATAGTTCATCTCGTCCATCTTTTCAAACAGACCAAGTGCTTTATCAGTCATATTTTCGGAACAGTAGCAATTTAAAAGAGCCCCATAGGTCGATTTTTTCTTTGCGTTAGGAGGAAGACTGTCAAAGTACTTCTCGGCTTCGTTTAAGCCCTTAACTTTGTATATTATATTTACACGCAGTGCATATTCCCGGTCTGTATGATGAATTTTACCTTTGTCTAACCATTCCAGTATCTGTATGAAGCAATGCAACAAGATTTAATGTCATATTAAGTTATAAACAAAGGGCGTAGAAGCCTTTTCTTGTGAAGCAGACATACAGTCAGAAATGCACACAATCAGTACATGAAAATGTAAGCATTTAGCAGTAAAATGCTTACAAAACAACAAAATCATCATCCATTGAGACTTTACCAAAAGCACCCGCTTCACAACGAACACTATTAGAGGTGTTCATTCGGCTAATCGGGTTGATTTCGAGTGGCGTGTTTCAGGTCGGTTCAAAATCGAGTGTTGTGTCCATATTGATTTTTACTTAATTTTAAATTCATTTTGAAGTCGGGTTAAGTCCGTTCGGTTACAAGGTCGGGTAAATATCGCGTCATCGAGTCTGTTTTGAACATCTCTAAACACTATGCATGGAATACCCTTCTCAACAATGGCGAATGCACGTAGTAGCAAGCGTTACCCCTAGTTTCAGAAAAAACTATATATTTATATATCGAATAAAAAAATATATGATTGATGTTAGCTTAATTGGTAAGGGCCAGGCCTCCAATATTCCTGAATTCGCCATTGCTTCTCAAGATCAACAATATTCATGCTTCATCAAATGGGTTTTCCCTATCAAGCTATACACAAAACACTTAAACATAAAACAAATATTCAAGTAACCAAGGCTTTATCCAAAGTAACTCTTCTCCATACAAGCATGGGAGTCTAGCCATGTCAAGATTCCAAATAAATGAGCCAAAATCATTTTGATTCAAGTCCCATTTGCAATTTTGATTCAAGTCACATTTGCAACACTTGAACTACTACATCTACATACAACAAAACTTACGCGTTACGTTGATTAAACTAGCAAAATACTCTCTTATTTCTTTGACTTTGCTACATTTTTTGTTCTGACCAGTTTTGACCTAGCTACGATAGTATTTTTATTATAGTCCCATTTGCAATTTTCAGTCAAGTCACATTTGCAACACTTGAACTACAACATCTACATACAACAAAATTTACTTGTCACATTGATTAAACTAGCAAAATACTCTCTTATTTCTTTGATTTTGCTATATTTTTCGTTCTGAATAGTTTTGACGTAGCTACAATAGTATTTTTATTATGGCTCTATATCCTCTCTACTACTCTCAACCACGAACTTATTCTCCATACTCATCTCATCCACAAACTTAATCTACCTATGTTTCTTCATCTGTTTTTTTTTTCTCATCCTTCACTATCTACTCCAACCTCAATTTGCCACATTTTCTTTTTTTCGGATTATCCCACCCATTTTGCATCGTATCCTGATTTGGAAATATACCCGACTACATTCATTCAGTCTCATCTAGAAATTTCAAACTCTTTAATGTCATCCTTACAATTCAATCTGTCTTCATTTATTACCATATTCTCACCTTCCCTTAAATAATACCATGTTTGCAAATTCAACTAGACAAAGTATAAATTAATAATTTAAAGTAATTTTGCTCTATCATAACAAAATCAAAGGACTATGTCTAACAGTCTATGTGTTATCAAATAATAAAGTACAAATTTTTAGTTTATTCTACAAAATTAATGAATGGGCAACATAACCAACAAAAAAGAGACCAAAACCAAAAACCCACAAAATTTCTCAAATACCCATAAGCAATCTTCATCAAACAAGCAGAAAAAAACTACTTATACAAATGTAGAGGATCCATTATACCTCAAGGCAATGTTGGTATTTGCCATAGCTACGAAACATCTTAAGGCAATCAAAAATTTGGGTTTCATTCAAAATCTTACTGGAATTACTGGAGAGCTCATCCAAAACATCCGAAAGTTTCTCACCAGTAGACAATACAGACAATAATCTTCTGTTAAGATAATATTTGTTTATTTTGTTGTGTTGGATTCGATTAGACCGCTCAGAGAATGATTCGATGACATTTTTGGAGTTGGGATTAGTTGGTGGTTTTTCAGATGTAGAAAAAAGTCTTAATCTTCGAACACCATTGGATATTAGACGGATGTTAATGGCTGAATGCTTCATTTCATCAGATTTTAGTCTGTTGCTTTCATGGCAGCAAAGGGTATAAGGGTTTTATGAAATATGTGTGACCAAGTATATATTTTGACCCAATTCAATATATATATATATATATATATATATATATATATATATATATATATATATATATATATATGATTTTAAAATGAGAAGGATTTTCGTTTGACTTTTTTGGGTTACTATATATACAAAAAAGATACTATGTTATAAATTAAGAACATTTTAAAATTATTTCATAAGCACTTCCGAAGAAATAGCTTACTTTTACAATTATGTGTTTACCAATCATTACCATAAATTTTTTTATTTTAGTGAAATCAAAGGTGTAGTGTCCTTCTTACGCTTCTAATTTTCAACCCCTTCTCAATGGATCCCTCTAAAAGTAAAAGATCGAAAAATCCTTGATGAAAAGCTCTGCAATGTAAAGTTTACAAATGTATCAATTTTACATTTACAAATATAATATGTAACCAAAGATATCAATTTTACATTTACAAATACATAAAAGTAAAAGATCGAAAAATCCAATCGTTGAAAGTGTATAAAACACTAATGCGGTGTGCAAAAGTGTTAGATATCATGTATAACAATCGTGATTTTAGCAATTAAAATTATTATTTGATTTCATTGCTTTTCGAACAATATAAATAAGGAAAATTTACCTAGAATAATCCAATCTATTTGTGATTTTCCTACAATAATCCCACCTATTGATTAACTATGAATAATTCCAACTTTAAGGATATTTACCTAGAGTAAACTTAAGTAACCCAATGACCTGCTATAGTAGGTAATTCAACAAAAAATAAAATTGAAAATTAATTTAAATTAGAGAAAAAATTTAAAATTTTACATAAAATTTTCTAAATAATAAAAAAAATCATAAACTTTTTTTGAACATTTTTTAACATGTTTTTCGACATTTTATTCTAATTTAAAACTTGTTATAACAAGTCATCCGGTCATCGGGCTTACTCTTAGAAAATACCCCTCAAAGTTGGATTATTCATGGTTAATCAACATGTGAGATTATTGTAGGAAAATTACAAATAAGTTGGATTATTCTAGGCAATTTTTCCTATAAATAAATTATCAAAAGAAATGTTTTCCCCTAAACCAAAAAAAACACCTAAATTAAAGTTTCACCAAAAAATGTACTGAAAATGAAATCACCAACAGAAAAAATGTGAAAAGGCCTCTTAGTATATCTTCTGGAGCAATGCCTCATGCTCAGTACTAATATCGACACCGCTTTCCTTCATCCTTTCGCGCATATCCAGAGCAGTTTTACCGGCATCTGCATAAGTTTGCAGCAACCACGAGTATGCTCGTGAGTCGAGTAACTGAACTTTCTCCAACTTTTTGCACAATTCTTCCGCACTGTCGACATCTTTCTGTTCCTTATAATGCTCAAAGAAAGGATCGAGCTTTTCAACCACCGGCTTCCAGTTAACTTCCATTGCAGCATCCAAATGTCTAAGAGCGGAATCAAACTTACGTTTCTCCAAGAAATAGTTCAGGAAATTGATATGTGCAATCTTTATCATCTTATCGCCTTTATCTTTAACGTCTTTCAGAAGATGCTCGGCCTCTTCGAGCATGTCATGCCTCAAGTAAGCGCTTATAACAACCGTAGGTAGCTTATCGTCGTAAATTTTGCGACCTGACTCCCACTCGTGTAAGCACTTTTTGAGGCGTTCAATATCATCGAGTTTTGATAAAGCTCGAAGCATAACAAGGTAGCTCGTGTTATTAAATTTGAATCTCGACTTCAGTTTATCCCATGACTGATTGATCGCCTCTATATTACCAAGACGGGAATACATGCTAATCAGATAATGAAATCCATCACGGTCACCCTTTTTTGGATCGTCCAAAAGCTCCGCCACCTTATTCAAAGCAGTATTAGCCTTTTCGTACTCACCAGCCTCGATATACACTCCAGCAAGGTTGCTATATATTTGCCAGTCATCCTTTACCGAGTCATTTTCTTCAGCGTCCTGCTTCACTCGTTCTAAACGCTCAAGATCAACCGGGCATCGACAACACTGAATCCAGGTGTAGTAAGTGTGGTTGGTTAGCGGGATATTTTTCTCCTTCATCTCTTCTACAAGACGAAACACCTTCTCGGGATTGCCTACTTTCATATATAGACTCATCATATTATTGAAGGCGAGACAATTTGACGTATAGTTAAGCTCATCCATCGTTTTGAAAAGAGCCAATGCTTTATCAGTCATCTTTTCAGCACAGTAGCAACTTAAAAGAGCTCCATACACATAATGGTTCTTAGAATAAGGAGGAATGCTATCAAAATATTTCTCAACTTCATCGATTCCCTTAACTTTACTCAATATGCTTAAACGCAGTGCATACTCGCTTGCGGAAAATTTAGTTTTACCTTTATCCATCCATTCAAGTATCTGTGAAAAATAAAGACACAGGAGTGAAATCAGACCTACGCCACGCCAAATAATGAAACCTTAGAATTGCATTGCCAACTAACAAACATGTTAGTGCCTGCAATTAGAAATGCTGTCAATCAATAGTTTCTTCAATACCAGAAGAACAAACATTGACAGCAGCAATTCAAAGGGAAAAGAGAGCCAAATTTGTGTGTCCTAAAAGCCTAAAATTTGGGCTACACAGGTGAAACCATGGTGCAAAATTACGGGTTATGATAACGGATACGATAATACGGTAACAGGGTGATGCAGTTATCATATTCCCAAATTTCAGCCTAAACCATAAAATATACTGAAACGTCCTAAAATGCCATTTATTTACACCATTACGATACGGGTAATATCGATTCGATAAATATGAAAACCTTTACGATACGACCAATGCGATACAATACGGCCTTGTTTTTACCCAACGGGTGAAACCCACACCCGATGCACCCAGGTGAAACTAAAGGGTAAGGCAGGAGCCACTAACACATGAAGAAATTCTCATGACTTCAACTCTCAAAACCAAGACCTTGAAAATCAAATGGGGCACTCAAAACCATCTTTCACACCAAAAATTGTAGGCCAATGCCCTTAAAAGGAGGAGGGATGAAAGGGGAAACCTCCTGCAACTGTCCTTACTTTGTGGGATACAAACCAATGAGCCATGACCTTAAGATCATACAAAGAAGTCCCAAATCCGTAAGCGAAGAATATTGTGTCTATTGCTGTCAGTTGGTCACAAATTTGCCTAAATTTACATCCATTTAGGTAAAATCTATATAATTATTCATATTTCAAGCAATCACCAGCATTTGCTTCATCAATCACTATTCACTACAATACTACCTATTGGAAGTAAGTACAATAAAACCATTAACATTAACATCAACTATTTGAAGTATCACCAATCAGAATAACAGTCAACACTCCAAATCAATTGTACATAACTCACAAAAAACACCCAAATGATAGAAACTTTAAGCATTAAACCCAATATAACATATACGCATCTCAAAAAATCAATAATTAACATCTCAGGAAATCTCATAATCAAAAAACAAATTGCATTATTTTAAACCACAAAGAAATGAAGTTACAAAGCAAAGCTAACCTCACGGCAATGATGATATCTGCCATACTTACGAAAAGCTTTAAGACAATCAATAAGATCAGATTTAGTGAAATTCCCACCATTTCTTTTGATGGAGTGTAAAACTTTTCGTATTTTTTCACCTGTACCGCCCACTGCTGATAACCTCTTATAGAGTTTTTGATTATTAATATACTGGCTACTGGAATATTTCACCGGAGATGAAGATGTTTCCGTGGAGAGTTGCCGGAGGAACTGAGATTCGCCGGAGTTGAAATCGGCGGCGATGGTTGTAAGCTTCAATTTGTGTTTCAATGATTGGAACATATTTTTGAAAAGAAAGGGGTTTTGGTAGGGTTTAGGGTTAGGGAGGGGATTGGGTAAGAAAAGGCTTGATTTGTTGATTTTAGACTTACATAGGTGATTAAAAAATATATATATATACTATTTTTTTTTTAATATAAAAAATATTTATATAATTTTTTTAAAAATTGATCGATATCTTTTGTATAATTGTATGAATGATAATTAATTTGAAGTACTACTTGTATGATTCATGCAATTATTAATAAATATAAGAAAAGCAAAATAAATAAAATTTTATGATTATACATGATCATCATCATACCAAGTCTATCCTGCTCATAGAATTGTATTATACATGATAATTTAATAAAATAATATATAATTGTGTTATAAATTGTCATATATAAGCACCTTAGTTGGTTTAGGCAATTAAGTTAGATATATAGCATGTAGATGGAGTTCAATGCTTCATATTAAATATGTACATATCCATTGCTTACTTATAATTCTTTGATATTGATATATGTGTTTGTTAATTATAATAATATCATTGTCATTTTATTTTGTTATTAATAACTGAATAAATATAATCAAAATAAAAACAAACAATACTTTAAATGTAAGTTACAAAAATCGTTGACGGCTGAACTAATACAAAATTACAAACCATGCATTTACATTATATAGGATTTCACCAATAAAACTCTCACAAACCGTGCATTTACAAACGGTATCATTGTGCGATTGTTTTGAGGTTGTCTTACCGAGAGAAGAGCTCTCACAAGAATAACTCATTAGTTATTCCGTACAAAAAATTCGAAAAATAGACTAATTTACATAGAGTACTCGATAACATCGAGTAATACATGGTTAATTATGTCAATGAAACATGAAAGTCATACAATGATTCAAATCTTTGATATTTGTTCGAGCTCGTTACCAAAATCTTTGAGACGATGCCACCAGTGTTGATGGATATGTTCTGTGCGACATGATTTGACGAATAACTTCTCATCTTGAGAGCGCTTCCAACAATCTTTGACACCATCGCAGTGCCATCGTCTCTCATAGCATACTATGTCATACAAATGCTGTAAAATCGAACCCGATTTCCAATAAGTACATTAGTTATGCTTGAATTTAACCCTTTATATGCTGTATGTTTGGTTTTATTATGATGGAGTCGAATATTCATAGCCTTTTTGTTTCCAAATGTAGTAGACTATCTAAAGTTGCAAATGATGTTTTTAATCAAGGGCTAATCTGAAACAAAGGTAATATTGCGTACATCCAACCCCATATCTGCTTAAATTAGGTACTTAATAGATTAAGGTAAAATAACATATCTCACATATAAGTTGTCGAACATGTATTTTTAAATTTTCAAGTCGAAATAAGAAAGTTCGACAACAAAGATATGAACAAATGCTAAATCCACTACAGAATCAAATAAAAACAAAAAACGAATGCTGAATGCATCTTTTGGTCGACAACAAAAATCCTCTTCTCCCATTCGTTTCTATAGTGCTAATCACAAGCTTCGATACGTTCTTGTTCAGATTTGATAATGTTAATAGTCAAGTGAAAACAGGCTCGAATAACAACGATTTTAATAACGACTATCACCGTAAATTCATAGTGAGCATGGCAGGATAAGTTTTGAGTCACTTACCTACATGAAGATTTCTTATAGTGTGCAACTGTGCATGGCAGGATAAGTTATCCGATACAAACAATCGATAAGAGCCTTAACATCATTTTCCATTATGCCCCAACCCAATACGTACAAATGAAGTTCGTTCGCTAAAGAAGCCTCAATTGATCAAGTCCTTTTAAAGATGAAACCTTCAGCATCAAAAAGAAAAAAATTAAAGGCACAAACACACAAATATGAAAAGAAACATCTACATGTTGTACCCGCCTCATGGAAGAAAATTGTAGGGTAATTTTGATTACCCCATGTCCAACATAATCAAGAAAATCCCTCAAGTCAATGAACCATGATGGATTTTCATATACTATTCACCGATTACTCTTAATTTGTATTTTATTCTTAATCTTTAAGTTAGAACATAATCAAGTAAGATCTTATTTGATTCGTCTCAATATATATTCTATTAATATCAACTCTTTATAACTTATGCAGTGAACTTTTGTAAGTTTCTCTTATGCACAGTTAGCAAAAATAACTATTGAATTAGTGCATAGGCACACGTGCAAATTGCAGAAGCAAATGGGACATATGGAGTAGGTGTTCATTCGAGTCATCGGTTTGATTTCGGGTTTGGTGTTTCGGGTCGGTTTGAAATCGGGTTAGATGTTCATATCGTTTTTTACATGATTGTAAATCATTTGTGAAGTTGGGTCAAATCGAGTTCGGTTACAAGGTCAGGTAAATTTCGGGTCATCGGGTCTGTTTTGAACACCTCTCTGTTTGAAGGGGATTTTTTGAAAAGTTGCAACATTGAGTAATCTGTAATCCTCTTCTCTAGGGGTGAACTGGGCAAAGAATACAATATAATAAGATGCTTCCATGTGGAGAATGTTTATTCAACTAAAAGATCATTTGATGACCAAATAATTTTCTCAGAAAAATAACGACACATTAGACCAACAACGAAATTCATAGGCAATGATAAGCAAGAGACGAGACAACAACCAACCATAGATATTGGATGCAGTGAGATAGCTCATCATCCTTGCTTCAAATATACTTCCATTGTTACCAAATTTGAGTTGAACCTCAAGGAAAATATACCAATGAAACCTGAAAATTTATATATAAAAAAAAAAATCTTGTCAATCAAAGGCAACCAGTTAGTTGCACCTATATAGTAATTGCAAAACGAGCGAAGATTCTAACCAGTGGCGTGCCTTAACTTCCCCGCGTACAGCTTTGCAAGACGTTGCTGATGAATAAACAGACATAACTGAAAAGCTCCTTGTGCCCAAATCAATAAGTTCCTCGCCGATGGTTAAGAAAAGTCCGACTTAATTATGAATTTCCTTTCGAATTGAGTGCATTAATTAGCCTTTTAGAGGTCAACCCATCTAGAGTAAATCCCTTTTCCATCATTTGGTCCCACAAAACACACGCCCCTGAAATTTTGTTTTCCTGTATCTGCCCTCTTATAATCCATTTGAATGTCGTCTCGTCTGGATAAGGACCTTGCTTTTGCATATTGGTGAACAAACTCATAGCAGCTTCCGTTCTAGAAGCTTTACAAAGCCCACTTATAATAGTATTGTACGAAACTACATCAGGAGTTGCCCCACTCTCTACCATATCATCGAAAAACCTCCGAGCAACGTCAACTTTTCCTGTCTTGCAAAGATGATCAATAAGTGTGGTATACAGAACGCAATCCGGAAGAATACCCATTCCTGTCATTTGATTAAGAAGCTGCTCCGCAATACTTGAACTACCTTCTCTAAGAAAAAAATTTATGAGAATGGTAAATGTCATAGTATTCGGGGCAATTCCTTTCCGACACATTTCTTCAAAAATCTTGTAAGCCCTAATGATATTATGGGCATTGCATAGTCCCTGAATAATAGTGTTATACGAGACAACGTCACATAATCCTTTCACTTCCATCACATCGAGCAACAAGTAGGCTTTGTCCAGACGATTAGCTTTACAAAGACCCTTCAGAAATTGGTTGTAGCTATAAATATCAGGTTTCAGCCCATTCCTTTCCATCGTCTCTATCAGTTTTTCAGCCTTCGCGAGCAAAAGGTGATCACAACAATACCCGAGAATTATATTGAACGTGACTCGATCTGGCTCACATCTATTCGCCTTCATGTATGATTTGATAGCTAGTGCTTTATCAATCTGACCAATCTTACAAAACCCACTTATAAGAGTATTATAGACCAATATGCTTACAGGCGCTCCACGTTTTATCACATCTACTATAAGTTCGTAAGCTAAATTAACTTTACCACCACCACATAAACCAAGAACCAGTGCCCGACACGCTTTATCGTCTGGATGCAATCCATTCTTTTTCATTGTATGCCAAATCTCAATTGCATTGTCAAATCGTCCTACCTTACACAATCCATTGACAATTACAGTATATGTTACAACATCAGGTTGTCTTCCTTTCTGCATCATGTCCTCAAATAAGCTTAAAGCTGAATCTATTTGATTTTCCTGGCACAACAAATGTAGATAAATATTGTAGGCCCATATGTCCGCTAAAGATCCCAGCTTTTCCATGTCTTTTAGAAGAGTCGCAATCAGCTCAAAATTCTTCACCTCACACAAGGCACATATAAATCTCGAATACGTAAAAGAAATCAAAGAAAACCCTTGTGGAATCATAGTGTTGTAATAATACTCGGCTAAATCAAGACGGGACTGCTTAATAAGCACCCCAATAAAACGATTGTAATCTATACTAAAAACTCGACAATTCGAACTAATCATCTTGTCAAAAGTTTCAATCGCTTGGTCAATAAGTCCTGCTTTAACAAATCTAGATATAAGAGCTCTATAGACAGATCGATGTTTGCCAAAACTGCAAATCATATCATACATCCAATGTCTATGTAGAATGCGACAACACTTGGCGATGGGATCAAAATAATGTCAATTACGACCTCGATAAAAGTTCAACCGTTTCTCTAACCTTCACTTCTTTCCTCTTTCCCTTCAATAATCAAGCTATTCACCCCTGATCGACAATTTCAACCATCAAAACTATATAAACGAGCGACCAAGACAATAGATATTCTAGTCAAAAACAATAAACTCTAGTTTATTGATTGCTCTGTGTAGTATACTTCTACTACTACATGCAAAACAATGCCACCAAGCAAACTAGAATCAGCATAATTATTTTTAAATGCTTTTACCCGAGTTATCTAATTCACTAATCTCCAAAAAATTTCAATTGAAAAAAGAATTTAGGCTATTTTGAGCAAATTCCAATTCATAAAACAACAATGCCAAAGCCTTACTCCCCAGAAATTGAGGTTTGCCAAATTCATAGAACATATTAATTAGCAGATTAGGTGAACAATGTTTCTGAACATTACCCACCAAATTCTAAATCCTCAAGACCTAAACCAAACAATTTTACACTGTAATCATAAACTACAATATGTTAATGTGACAGGTGTCACTACCACAGTGATTCGTTTCCCGCCGAAAGCACTTCTCTAAAAACTTATTCAGCGCATTTATCACAATTATTACAATTGCCTTCAAATATGTTTATTGTCATATTACAATTACTACACGAATTTGTATCTAGAGAAGTATTCTTGGTTGACTAGCTACAATTATTACGATTGCCCATAAATAAGTTTCTTGCTATATTACAATTATTACAATTGCCCACAAATAAATCATCTTACCTGACCAAAATCATGCTTTTTTTCATCATTGTGTATTAATTAAATCTCATATTTGAATTAGATGTTTTCAAACTTTTGAGTATTAATTAAATCTCTTATTCTTAAATTTCTATATATTAACATAACTCATATGACTATCAAAAACACACTTCATTAGCATAAAACAATGATAAACAATTTTTATTTGTTTTTGAGTATTAACAATGATAAACAATTTTTATATTTTAGCAACCAAAAAACAAAAAGATAAAAGTGAACTTACATATGATTTTCTGGATCAAAAAGGCAAAGAGTACTTCTTCTTCAAAAATATCTTCAAAAGTTTCAATCTTTAGGTTATACAGAGGGCATCTTCAATCAGATTATAAAACATTGAAAAAAAAACAACAATCTTAACTGATTTTGTTGTTTTTAAAAGAAATTGGTTTCAATTAACCGATTAGAATCAAATTAAAGACAAAACCATAGAATAAGAAATTTAGAGAGAGATTATGTCAAAAACGGCTGGCAATTGGCATAGAGATGAAGATTTGATTGAGTTATCCCAAATAGACTGATGACTGTAAATAAGGTTTTCATTGGGTCTATTATATGATGGGCCAAGTTTTCCATAGTTCATTTAGCCCATGCTAAATGATATAGTTATGGTGAGACAATTTTTATTGAAGCGATTGAATGTACATTTAGGAGTAGTTTGGTTGACGTAGAAATTTAATGACTAAGGGGTATATGGTAACCTAATTCCTATGTCTCATAGAAATTAACTTCTCTTGGATTTTATAATTCCTAGGAATTTAAGATTGTTTGGCAATGAAACAAATTAGAATAATACCATTTCCTATGAACTTAAAATTCCAAGGGTAATAAATCTAAAGTGATTAATTATAAATTTAAAGTAATCACTCACAATTTAAAGTTTGACACTTCACTTCCTAGAGGGTCTTTTTAGTAACAACAACAACAGTGTCCATACTCATTATTCAAATAGTTTTATTCCGGGTTCGTCAGACCATATAGGTAAGGCTGCAAATACTAGAGAGATCTACGGAATCTAGGACCATGTCATTTCTTGAAAACAAGTCTGTGTAGACCATGAGGGATTCGAATAGCTAGCCACTGCTCTATAAACTGCAAACAATGTATGCTGAAAGTACATTGAACAAAGATATGATCATTGATCAATAGACTCGGCTGACGATTGCACATTGGGCAAAGCGATAACCCATTTAAACCAATTTATCCCTGGTTCTGCCTGCACATCCACTCACTTAATTGAAGCTTTACAGATCAGAGCCTCTTCAGAGCCCAACTACCCAACTAACCGTTATGGAAGGGTTGAAGAGCATCCAATCAGCACCTTTCGTGTAAACTTCGTGCATCCATTTGATCCATAAGAACTCCTGCATTGAACTGATATGTCAGGCAAGCTTGCCCACAGACACTAAATTCCATACATCAAGGTTTCGGATCCTTAGGTCACTACTCTTCGGTTAGCAGACCTTAGACCAACTGACGTTACCTCCAAAACTTTTGGTAAAATCATCGTGCCATAAAAAAGATCGACAAGATACTATTATTATTATTATTATTATTATTATTATTATTATTGTTATTTTTTGGCAAGGTAAATTTTATATTATTATTGTTATTATTATTATTATTATTATTATTATTAGGAAAAATTATACAAAACTACCTAATATATACCCTTTTTTTTAAAAAACTACCTTATATAAAAAAATTTGCAAAAAACTACCTTATATAATGAATTTGTTTACAAAACACTACCTTACTAACAATTCCGTGGTGTGCCTTTAATAAACCCATTACTGTTTACAAAACACTACCTTCCTCCCTCTTCCATTAATGAAACCTGTCGAGCAAATCACATTCCTGTTGCTCATATCTACCCAATTTCTTCATCTCAGCAAATCACATTCCTCCCTTCTCAATTAAACCTCCCTCTGTTGCTCATACCTACCCAAATTCGTATTAATTTCGTCAGGTATGTATTTCTTCTTAAATTTTTCTTTATGTACTTCGTTTTTTAGGGTTTATGGTAAATTTCGCATACTGTTGCTCATACCTGTCGAATTTTGTGTTTTATTATGAAATTCGTTTTTTTTATTAAGTGCATCTTTGTTGCTTTACTGAAATTGGGTGTTTATATTGTTTAGGGTTCATTTCATTACATAGATTAATAAGATGAAGAAACTTAAAATTAGGAAATGTAGAAAAGGATTGATTTTAGGAAATGTAGAAGAAGGATTGATTTTAGGGTTGAATTGAGAAAGAATGGAATGAATTTGGTAGTTTTGTATAATTTTTTTATATAATTTATGTATTTATTATTTCCTTATTATTATTATTATTGTTATTTTTTTGGCAAGGTAAATTTTATATTATTATTGTTGTTATTATTATTATTATTATTATTATTATTATTATATAAATTTTATCGTAATAAAAACTAAGGAGCAACCCGTTAATATTTTTAAATATCAAATGCTCACAAGTCATAGAATATTATTATATAACATACTCATATAATAACCGAAAAAAATTTAATCGAAAATTAACGGGATATTATAGAAGCAATAGAAGATTTGGACACATACAAATTTTCTCTTCCAATTTTGATTAGAATTCATATAATAATTAATTACATATATAATATTAATAATTATTTATTTAAATAATTAATAAACCGTGTTTATCACGGGAATCTATCTAGTTGCTTATAAGAGCACTCAATTACCCAATTGAAATCCCACCAAAAGTTTTGGCATTCAAAGTTCAAACAATATCACCATCATAAAATAACCATGTTTAGACATGAAAGATATTAAATACCCAATGAAAATTAGGGTTTGTAAAGCAAGAGAAGCCGATAATTGTGACGGACAACCGGGTACGGGTTATCCCACACGAACTGTTTGACTGTACTGAATAGTTGTCACCGGAAAAATTAAATAAGAACCCAATTGAAAAACAACAATGTTTAACAGCAAAACTAGAAAAAGCAATGAATTTGAACAGATAAAAGATGAGTAAGACCAATAAAAGACAAATATGAATGTATATCAATCAAAACCAGACCATAAATTTTATTAATTTCATCAAAATTTGTAAAATAACTTACCTACGAATTGGTTTTCACTAAAAATCAAAAAAACAAAAAACGCCGTCTGTGGGGATCGAACCCACGACCACGTGGTTAAAAGCCACGCGCTCTACCACTGAGCTAAGACGGCTAGTTGATTAATATATTTCTCATGACATTAATATTATAATTTCAAAACATTGAGGAGTTTCAAAGTATATTTCTACCATTCCTCGTCACATCACATTTTCTATTTAAATTTTTCTGTTTAATTTGTAACATTTTAATTTTAGATAATATTTTCTTCTCTTACCACAAATGTTCTTGCAATTTTAATTTAATCCGCTCAAATTAGCATCTCTACTTAGGGGTGTAAATAATTTGGTAAAAAATTGAACACCGAACCAAACCAAATTGAATAAGTAATTTGGTTCGACAATATTTTAAATTTGGTTTGGTTTTGACTGAATTTTACTTTATAATTCGGTGTTCGGTTTGGACTCGATTTAGGGTCCAACAAAACCCAAAAACCGAACAAACCGAAATGTTAAAGACATGTTATTATTTTCTATTTGATTTGTTTGAATTTTTGCTCTTATTTTTAGATTTTTGTTAAATGTTTTTTACTTGTTCAAATTAAAAACCCTAAAATTATTAATATTTAATTAGGAGCTTTAGAAAGAATAAATTTGAAACGATACATGCAAATTTGACTTTCAGTGCAAAAGATACAATTCGGTCTATTCGGTTCAATTTGGATTGGTATTTTAAAATTCGATTCGGTTCAATTGGGATTATAAATATTATGATTTGAATTTGAACTCAAAATAAAAATCGAATTTTATTCGGTTTGATTTGGATTTATATCGAATCCAAACCAAAAACCAAACTTTCACCCCTAGGACTCTACCAATATATTACTATTTAGAACATGCTTGGATTGAGGGTTAATATTTAAGGAATGAATAATAATCAAAGTAGAAAATAAAGGTAATTAAATATGAAACTAATGAAATTTGATTGTCAGAGAGGAAGAAGAATTAGTAAAGTAATGAGAAAGAAATATATAGCAATTAGTTTTCTCATTTTAGAGAAAATTTGCGCGAAATACTTTCCTCTAAATGAGGAAAATCATTCTCTTTTTTACTTTACTTTCATTTCATTTCTTTTACAAGCATTTCAATTACTTCATTTGCAGTTCTACAGTTCTATTTTACCTTTATTTCATTAGTTTAATTTTTTTACCCCTTATATATTTACGCTCAACTCAAACAAGTCCTAAGTGTTATTTGTTGGTGGTCCTACCTACGAAATCATTCAGCTCATTGCATTGAACAACCAACTACTCTATCTATCTTTAAGAGATTATCATATTTTTTTATTTTACTAGTTGTAGGGCCACGTGCTATGTACACGGTCCCCCAAGTTACACGTTTGAGTTTGCTTAAAATTGTTTGCATAATTCGAGTTTCATCAAAAAAGTAATAAATTAAGCGTTTGCAATATAGTGCTATCCATTCTCTTGTGTTTTTAAATCAAGCACATTGGTTTGAGGAGAGTTTACTTCTTGCTTAATGATGTAGCTGTAGAGGGAAAATCATTTGGAAAAATAATTTCTCCTCTACAGCTACTACAGCTACATCATTAAGATTTGCATCGCATTGAATAAAATACAAATAGTACATCTCATTTTTCGAGATCGGAATTGACCTGGATGAGAATGTTACTTCTAATTCATCAACCTTAAATAGAACACCAAACACTTGCGACGAGTCAGGATTTTAGTAGCCTGTCGATAAATAATTTCTCGCTCAGACACCGAGTTTTGCAAGGTCTGTACTGCAGCACACAACTCTTACTCCTTCGTACCACTCGATTAGCCACAAAGTTGGTTTTGATGTTTTAGCTCAAATGTTACAAAATGAGTGAAACAAACGAGTATTTGATATTAGGGCATAAAGGTTAAGGAATCATGTCTCTATGTATAGGAGCCAAGGGACTCATCATCATCACCTATTATTTCATTTTGGAGGCTTGCATTAGATATACTGACATGAATCAATAAATAGTTGCAACTATATATAGCACTATAGGAGTACCTATATACCAACTCCCATAAATTGACTTCTAAGAACAAAAGCAAAGAAGTAATAATCAGCACAACAAAAGAATTGGATTTTTCATTCAATTATTTGATTTTATTCCCTCAAGCGCAATTCCTATGACCTTGCTATAAATCAGTTTGCTAATCTATCTTTCTCCTCCACAAGATGTATGGTGTTTGAGTATCATACACCATTGATCTTGTTCTTATTTTAATTTTATTATCAAAGATAAAATAAAGTTAGAAAGGCAATGAATTTTACAAAGAACTTTCAACATGAAGAATAAAACAAAAGGGAAAATTACTTTTAAAACTCCCAACTATTTGCGGTTTAAATATAAAACTTCCAACTATTGATTATTATTCGAAACTCCCAACTTTAGGTTCATTTTAATTTTAAAGCACCGATACAATTTCATAACCTTTTTGACCGGTTACCCTTTTGTTAAAATGGAAGGGTACGTGAAGGGTCGTGTAAGGACAAATGGGTGATGTGATTAACAAATACAATTGGTTCTCATTACTATTCTACTAAAATCAATTTATTCGGTTACAAGTAATCTTGGACTTTAAATTTAAAATGCGCCTAAAGTTGGGAGTTTTAAATATTAATCAATTGTTGGAAGTTTTATATTTAAATCGCACATAGTTGGGAGTTTTTAATGTAATTTTCCCTAAAACAAAAACTTTATATCTTCTTACCAAGTGGGAGATCAAAGGAGTCTCTAGAATCTAGAGCATTGGGATAATTACAAGTTGAGAAATAGCCCTTCAGATGCAACTTCCACGACCCCCCATATATGCAAGATAACGCATGGGCACTTTTGTACTTTCTGTTTACTTGCCTTACTTCCCATTAACTAAAATTGACTGACTAATGGCTTCATTCATCATCAATCTGTAAGCAGATGCAAAATACCAATGAGGTTCATCAACTGTTACTTTAATCAAAGTAAAGCTACTGAACTTACTACATCATGTGTATTATCCAATAGATTGTGTTTCTCAAAAAGAGATAGACAATATGAGTTATTACTTGATATAAACATTAACCTAACCTGAAATAGCTAGACACATCCTACTCTCTAAATGTACTATCAACTGGGAAAGTCGAGTACACTACTTCCCATTTGTGAATCTCAATACAATCTTAAAAGTCAAATAATTTTAATTGCGAGTTTTAAAAATTCTAAAAAGTTTATATTTTTTGTAAAACTCTATTTAAGAAAAATACATGAAAATGGAGGGAGAAATTGTTAAATTAGACCAATGTAATATAATTCGCCAGCTAATTTGCTTTTTAAATTCGCAATTCGCTCAAATTTGCCTAAGAATAGCCCAGCACCGACCATAATTCGCTTTTTTCGATTATATCGAACGCCATTAAGTCTAACCACATAATAACTGTTAAGTTATTGAGTTGAATTGAAAATTTAAAAAATTAGAACATGTATTTTGGTGTATAATGCTTGTTTCCACTTTCTAATGTCCTCCTATGCTTAAATTACCGATATATCTTAACCTCTCTAATGGACCAACCTAATCCACTAACACATTTTCTTATCATGATGTGAGTTTATACAATTCATTTAATCTAAGAGAGATTATGAACCAAAATAGTGATGATAAAACCTTCCACATGATAAAATCTTATAATATATTTCCCCTATCCTACTTTATAAATTTACTTCATACATTTAAATCAAAGAAGCTTACCAGCGATAAGAAGTAACCAAGAAGAAACTTGCTTCAGGAAAACAACGCCCTGTACACATCAAAGCAAATTACTAATCAAAATAGTAATGCATACTTCTACCAAATGGATTTCAATCACTCCAATCATCGTTCAAAATCCAAAATGAAAACCAAACAAAACACATGAACGAAATTTTCCCAATTAACAAAAAACAAACATAAATTGAAAACATTATAAAACAACCGAAAATCCAACTGATATTCAACTCAGAACCGTAAATCAACTTAGCTAAGATAATAAACTGAGGAACGAAAAATCAAAAAAAAGAAACTCCAAAAAACAAGATCTTCAATTCAACAAAGAAAACCTAATTTGTTCATTCCAAAATGAAACAAACTGAACTTTCTAAAACATTAAATTAAATCCCTAAGCTTTCATTTATAAATCGAAATTTAAAGAAAAAATGCAATTTGAATCATCAAATCAAAAGTCTTACCGATGTAATGACCCAACTTCCTGCTACCAACAACAAACACAAACAATGCAAATATCCAGAACAGAAATAGAAGAGAAAGATGCAAGAGAGAAAGAAGAAGAGAGAATGTGGAATGCTTGTATTATTTACTAGAGAGCAGTGTACTCCCTCGAGCTCTTCGAGTGGCCCGATAACTCCTTAGGTACAAGACCAATACGTACTACAAGCATAAACATATCTATCCCCCACCCTCTATTATATATAGTAAGTACAAGTTTCTAGAATACTCATATAAGTACAGCTCATCAAAAAGCAAAGCAGAAAATATTCTCTTTAGTATCATGATTATTCCCTTGAAACAAACTTCTGCCATACGGTTAATTGAACTGAGTAGGTGGTTTTATTCTCCTTGTGTATGTATGTATTATCCTGGGCTTGGGCCTATTACGATCCATGACAATACCCGCCCCGTCAAAAAGCACCTTGTCCTCAAGGTGGAATTCTGGAAAAGTGGACAAGATGTCGTGGTAAGCCTCCCAAGTTGCCTCAGATTCTGGCATGCCCTTCCATTTAATGAGTACTTGGACCATGGAATTGTTGTTGTTTTCCCTGACCTGGAGCACCTCTTCAGGCTCAACCACTAACTCCAAACTCTGTGTAAGCTGTGGGGGAATAGGTGTTGGATTGAAGGTTGCTCCTTGTGCCGCCTTGAGCTGAGATACATGAAACACGGGATGGATTTTGCTCTCGTCAGGTAAGAGTAATTTGTAAGCCACAGTCCCAATTTTCTGAACCACTTCATACGGCCCATAAAAGCGTGCAGCTAACTTATCACATGGACGTCTGGCGAGCGACTGTTGTCTATAGGGCTGTAATTTCACATACACCAAATCTCCCACTGGAAATGAGCGATCACAACGATTTTTATCAGCATACTTCTTCATACGTTGCTGGGCTTTCACCAAATGAAACTTCAAATCATCTAACATGGCATCCCTTTCCCTTATGGACTGTTCCAAGCTATCAACTGTCGTGGCATTATGACCAATACGAACAAGTGAGGGTGGGCTGCGACCATAGAGAGCCTTAAAAGGTGACATGTTAATCGACATATGGGGCGAAGTATTATAGCAATACTCGGCCCAATACAACCATTTAGACCACTGTTTGGGCTGTCCATTGACGAAACATCGCAAGTACGTCTCTAGGGCTTGATTTACAATCTCGGTCTGGCCATCAGTTTGAGGATGATAGGCCGTGCTCCGTATTAAAGACGTACCTTGCAAACGAAAAAGCTCGGACCAGAATTTACTCATAAATACCTTGTCACGATCGGACACAATAGTGGCTGGAAACCCATGTAATTTGATGACTTCTTTGACAAAAACGGCTGCCACACTAGGAGCTGTAAAAGGGTGTTTGAGTCCCACAAAGTGTGCATACTTAGATAGTCGATCTACCACCACCAATATCGTATCAAACCCTCCGGACTTAGGCAAGGCTTCCACGAAGTCCATAGAGATATCCTCCCACGTTTGAGAAGGAATGGGAGAGGCTGGAGAAGGCCATAAGGCTGCTGGTGTGACGTTTTATGCTGTTGGCAAATAGCACAATGTCGAACAAATTGCGAGACCACCTTACGCATTCCTTCCCAGTACCAATCCTCAGATAAGCGAAGATAGGTCTTATATTCCCCATTATGACCCCCTGTGGCGGATGTATGATACTCGTACAGCAGTTTGTCAATCATAGAAGATGACTTAGGAATCACCCAACGCCCCTTATATAACAATTGCCCATGCCTCAAATGATAACCTGCCATTTCTCCTCCGTGTGCTAACAAATCAGCCTTAAGCTTGCTTAACGTGGGATCCTTCATAATTTCCTCCCGTAAAATTGTCCAATCCACCTCACAAGTCGAAGCTGCCAAAGAACACAATTGAGTCGCTGTGATTTTTGGATGGCGAGACAAAGCGTCGGCTGCCTTATTTTGAGTCCCTGGTTTGAATTTGATCTCAAAGTCGTATCCCATTAACTTGCTAGCCCATTTTTGATACTCCGGCCCAATCTCCCGTTGGTTCATAATAAACCGTAAACTACTTTGATCGGTCCATATCACGAAGTGTCGCCCAATCAAATAGTGTCGCCACTTTTGTACTGATAGTACAATTGCCATGAGCTCTTTTTCATAAATGGGTTTGGCTTGCCCCCTTACCCCCAATGCCTTACTGAAATAAGCGATGGGATGCTTATTTTGAGCTAAGACTGCTCCCAATCCAGTTCCTGAGGCGTCGGCTTCAATTACGAAGGGTAAAGAGAAGTTTGGGGCTGCCAGGACCGGGGCTGTTAACATTGCAGCCTTAAGAGTATTGAATGCTGCCATGGCTATGGGATTCCAAGCGAACTGATCCTTCTTAAGCTGCTGTGTCAAGGGTTGAGCCAAACACGCATAACGGTGTATGAAGCGTCTATAGTATCCCGTCAATCCCAAGAATCCCCGAAGCTCCTTCAAATTCTTAGGTTCCGGCCAATCTTGCATAGCTTGGATTTTCTCAAGATCCACTGCTATTCCCTTTCCCGAAATAATGTGCCCCAAGTATGCAACAGACGATTTCCCTATCTCACATTTCTTAGCATTCGCAAATAGCTGCTGCTGCTCCAATACTTCCAACACTAAAGTGAGGTGTTGGGCATGTTCTTCCATCGAAGAGCTATATACTAAAATATCATCAAAAAATACGAGAACGAAACGACGGAGGAAAGGCTTGAATACCTCGTTCATGAGTGATTGAAACGTCGCCGGTGCGTTCGTTAGGCCAAAAGGCATAACCAGAAACTCATAGTGCCCTTCGTGGGTTTGGAAAGCCGTCTTCTGAATATCATCTTCACCCATTCTTATCTGATGGTACCCAGATTTTAGGTCCAATTTGGAAAAAACGGTCGCCCCATGTAACTCGTCAAGTAACTCCTCGATGATCGGAATAGGGTACTTATCAGCTACTGTTTCTTTGTTCAATGCTCTATAATCCACACAGAAACGCCACGAACCATCCTTCTTCTTTACTAGCAAAACAAGGCTAGAAAAAGGACTAGAAGACGGTTGTATGATACCCGCCTTCAACATATCAGCCACGAGTTTCTCGATCTCTTCCTTCTGAATTTGCGGATATCGGTAAGGGCGAACACTGATGGGGTTAGTCCCTTCTTTGAGGACTATCTGATGTTGCTTGGATCGGACCGGCGATAAACCTTCGGGCATTTTAAATACTTTTGAGAAGCGCTCCAGTATACTGCTTAGCCCACTAGGAGTATCCTTAGGCCATGTGATTTCCAGAGTCTGCTCACCCTTCTCCATCCTTACTAACTCCACTAGAACTCCCCCTCCTGACTTCCTGATTGTTTTCATCATGGTTTTCAAAGTAATCATAGACCTCTCAAGAGACGGGTCCCCTTTTAAGACCACTTTACTACCCTTCCATTGAAATTGCATCATCGGTATTTTCCAATTAGTAGCAATGGTTCCCAATTTCGCCAGCCATTCGATTCCCAGTATCACGTCCGAGTGGCCCAATTCCAAGGGAAGAAAATTCTCCGTGATACTAACTGCCCCTAAGTCCAGCTTAACTTGTTGACAACTCCCCTTACCTACCCTTGTTTCTCCCGTACCAAGAGTAACACCAAATTCTTCAGTCATCATCATGGGTAACCCTAATTGCGACACCAATTTTGGGGATATAAAATTATGAGTTGCACCTGGGTCAATCATAATCACCACTTTCGTTCCCTCAATTGTTCCCACCAACTTCATAGTTTTAGGAATGTCAATTCCGACTACAGAATTAAGAGAAATGCATACCGGAGTTTCTTGTGTCTCCATATTTTCATCCACATCAAAGTACTCCTCCGTTTCACCATCATCTCCGCCTTCACCATCGGCCACGATAAGCACGCTAAGTTCCTTCCGTTTGCAAACGTGCCCCAGTTTCCACTTATCGTCACACCGGTAGCAGAGACCACGACTTTTTCGGTCTTGGAACTCTTTGTCAGAGAGACGACGGGTGTTTGGGTGATTTTGTGAGTTTGGGTTGAAGGGTGGGTTTCTGTAGGATTTTGGGTTATTTTGTGGGAAATAAGATGAGTGGGGGGTATAAGGGACATTTCCTTTGTGATAGGTATAGGTACGGCTTTGGGGGGGTATATTTGGGTTTTGATTTTTTTGGTTTATATAAAATTGAGGTTTCCCAGTAATCATGAGTTTCTCCTCAAGCATTACTGCCCATTCAAGCGCCTCTTCCATGGTAGCTGGATCCATCAAACGAAGCTCTACCTGGATAAAAATGTCCAATCCTCTAATGAAATGGGCTATCAGAAATTCATCACTATACTCCTCTTCCACGTTAGAAGCAAACTGTATAAATCGTTTCTCATATTCCTCCACGTCGTTTTCTTGCCTCACAGACAACCATTTCTCCATCATCGATCCGCCCTTCCTTCCCCGAAAGTGACGAAGCATCATCTTCTTCAACTGTCGCCAACTAGTAATGGGGTTTCGTTTGTTGGCCCATCTGAACCAAGCAAGAGCATCTCCTTCTAAGCCGACCACCGCCGCTTGTATTTTCTCTTTTTCGGCCAAGTGGTAAAACTCGAAACTCCGTTCCGCCTTTAATATCCATTCCTCCGGTACTTCTCCAGTAAATACAGGGAACTCCAACCTCCGATTCTTCCAGTTATGGTTTTCTTCTCGACATTCCTCCCGATCACCATCCTCCATTTCCCGATCTACAAATCCCAAACTATTAAAGGTTAGTCTGGAGTTTGCTTCTTCTTCACGTCGCGTCGACTGACCGGATTGTTGATTAGCGAACCCCTCGGTCATCTTAACTCCCAGTACTTTCACCTCTTTCATCAGAATACTAACTGCTTTTGTGAGTTCAGCTTGACCCCTGGTATTATTCTCCAACTTCCTATTAAACTCCTCACCGAACTGATTCTAGGCCGCCTCGAGATGTTGCATGGCTTTGTTGATTTGGACCTCAAACGATTCTTGTAACTCCGGAATCGAGGATTGTAAGGCCAGAACATTTTCCTCCAGCGAATCAATACGATTAGTTTGAGTAGGTGCCATCAGAATCTACTGCTCTGATACCACTGTAATGACCCAACTTCCTGCTACCAACAACAAACACAAACAATGCAAATATCCAGAACAGAAATAGAAGAGAAAGATGCAAGAGAGAAAGAAGAAGAGAATGTGGAATGCTTGTATTATTTACTAGAGAGCAGTGTACTCCCTCGAGCTCTTCGAGTGGCCCGATAACTCCTTAGGTACAAGACCAATACGTACTACAAGCATAAGCATATCTATCCCCCACCCTCTATTATATATAGTAAGTACAAGTTTCTAGAATACTCATGAAAGTACAGCTCATCAAAAAGCAAAACAGAAAATATTCTCTTTAGTATCATGATTATTCCCTTGAAACAAACTTCTGCCATACGGTTAATTGAACTGAGTAGGTGGTTTTCTTCTCCTTGTGTATGTATGTATTATCCTGGGCTTGGGCCTATTACAATCCATGACAACCGACAAACCCAAAATGAAACAAACCCTAATTTTCATCTAAAAGTATATATTGAAAATCCATAATTTGGAACCAAAAACCAAAAGTTAAAGAAAATGACTGATTTTCATTTAAAAATCAATGAAAACCCTAAAACTAAAAAACAGTGATTTTTTTCATGTAAAACTATATTGAAATTCCATAATTTGTCATCCAAAAACCAAAAGTAAAAGAAAAAACTAAAAAAAAAAACTGATTTTCATTTAAAAATCAATGAAAACCCTAAAACGAAAAAAAACTATTTTCATTTAAAAATCAATGTAAACCCTAAATTTTCATCGATATATATAATTGCATACAAGTACCGTCATACTTGAATTTCCATAGTAAGCCCAACACATGAGACCTTAGGTTCTACCCTGCTTGTCCTTCCTTTTCTAAGAGCAGGCGAAAGATCGTGTTGCAACCTCTTGGCTCCTGCAAATAAGTAGACACTAAAAACTTGCAATAAGAACAAATTTTCATTACAATTTACGAAGAATAGAAAACGAAAAGCATACCAGACTAAGATAAAGGAAGAAATGGAAAATGTGATCAAGAAGGAAGATAAAAAAAATAAGAGAAAGGAAGAAATGGGAAATGAGAAATGAGAAATCAAAAGGCAAAGAACCAGCAAATGGATGAAGAGGAAAGAAGCAGGCGAAAAGTTATAAAGAAGCTGAGTGAACAGTTTTTTCACTGTTCATCAGCAATTGATAAATAGTATTGTTTCTTTACAAACGTTTTATAGTTATAAATATAGATATAGATATAGATAGATGATATCCCTTATACTTTGCTACAAATTCCAATTATGGAAAACTAACACCGCCACTTTCTTTGATTAGCATCCATACATTTCAATTTTCCTTATATACTACAATATTTAAGTAGTCCACAATTCCTTTAAGCTTTGTGCAATATACTACTGTGGCACCGCGGAGGCGAAGAGTGTAGCAAAACAGAATAAAAGCCAAAAATGTTGAACTTAAAATTGAAAAGTTTTATACTAAGCAAGAACAATGTTACAATACGAGTAACCTTTTTTCTTTGATACTACAAAGCAAAAAAGAGGTTCATAAACACTTCATTTCCGCTCTCTGTCCCAGCCAGAGGGTCGTCGCCTTTCTCTTGCCTTTTGACTCGTACTGCATTATTGAGATATAACATAATCAACATCAGGACTAATCCTACCGTGTCGACTGTCGAGATATACAATTATCATGCAAACCAAGTGCGCTTACTATCTTGACAGCTAGGAAACTATAGACTCAAAAATGGTTTTAGTCGAAAAAAGAAATTAAGTACGAAAGAATAGGTTCACCTTTCACTGATCTTCCGATCAGAATTTTGACCACCAATGTTCCCTCCTGGTGCGGGATGGTGATTCACTGCAGAGGTTGCCGGAGGTCTATTGGAGTCCCCACCAATAGTACCACCCGAAACAAAACCAGATAACGCTGGCCGTTGATAGGCACTGCTAATCACCTGATTAGGAGAATTGGATGAAGCAGCCACAAAGCTGCTCTTGAACTGCGCCATCATACCTGTCCTTAGTGAATTAACAGCTGCGGTACGACTGGCTGTAGGAGGGGGAGTGTTGCTGGGTTCTGCATTATATCCAATGCCCAAACCAAAATCGACACCACGTACACCTCGACCACCTCCGCCTCCTCCTCTTCCTTTTCCTTTCCTTCCTCCTGCATGTAAATGACATGAAACATCATTCAGAAAAATCGAGATAGTATGAAGGTTGTACGCTACTACTACCCACGAATTTCCGAAAGTTAACGTGCAAATTACAAACAGTTGATGTCAAGAAAAAAATTCAGTGACAAAAAACGAAAAACTGAAGCATAAAATCTGAATCAGGAACTGTATTGAAAGATGGCCAGCCGACTCAAGTCATACCTCCCTTTCTTGAATCACGTTTAGACCTGAATCTTCCATCCTAAAACATGATTGATACGATAAGTCAACAAAAGGCAGACACTATTTATAATACTAGTACGGTGCAAAATACGAAGGGAAAAGCACTACTGCAAAGCCAACAATTTTGTTCTAGGTTCCAAACAATAGCAGTAAAACCCCTGGAGCATTGGAGTATTATTATATTGAAAATGTCAACAGAAACATTTGAAGCTTCATCCAGCAACATTTTATTGGTCTGCCTATTTTAAGTGGAAAATCGGCTCCAAAACTATGTACAGCAGTAATTCGTGGTCGCACTCCTAGTTTTTGAGATCATATAAGAGAAAGAATATCATAATTCCAAGCACCTTAAGTATTTAATAAAGATTCAGCAGACAATGGAATAGTCACAATATTATACATATAGCAACAATACGTCATCAAATAGGACCGACCACAACATAAAACTACTCAATCTGCGTGGTAAAGTGCCTCACAATATGTAAACCCTTCAGTGTTTATACCACAATATTACTATGGTAAGTCTCAACAATTCAAGATCAAATTTGCAGTTTTCAAAAAAAGACAGTAAATTACCTTCATGGCAAGATCCATTAGTTCCATGGACACATTCTGACCAGCAGCAATCAAACTATTGACCAATTCGCCAGCAAACCTGGCTTCCTTTAGGGTGATAAGAGTATATGCAGTGCCGTCTTTATCACCGGCACGGCCTGTTCTACCAATACGATGTACATGCATATCCATATCTTTCGCAATGTCAAAGTTCACAACTGACTTTATTGACTTGATATCAAGACCTCGAGCAGCAACATCAGTAGCAATAAGTACATGGTAGGTTCCAGACTTAAATTTTTGCAGTATCTCCATACGAGATGCCTGATCTTTATCCCCATGAAGAGCAGCAACTTTGAACCCTTTGAGTGCAAGCTGAGACTCAAGTTCATCTACAGAGGCCTTTTTAGAGGCAAACACCAAAACATCACCTTCATCAATCATCCCTTGCAACTTTTCTAGGAGCCAGGGTAACTTCTCTGCATCTGATGGAAGCACTTGAACAATTTGTGTTATATCCTCATTTGCCATACCTATCTCGCCCACTGCAACACGTACAGGATTTGAAAGAATTTCTCGAGCCAACTTTTCAACTTTTCGGGGCATTGTGGCCGAGAAGAGCAAAGTCTGACGGTCAGGCCTAATCTGACCAACAATAGACCTTATTTGTGGCTCAAAACCGAGGTCAAACATGCGATCTGCTTCATCAAGCACCAGATAGGTTGCTCTCTTCATTGTTAATGCCTTCATTTTCAACAAATCAATGAGTCTTCCAGGAGTGGCAACAACAATTTCTGCTCCTGCTTTAAGTTCTTTAAACTGGTCAAGCTTGGACATCCCACCATAAACTGCAGATACACGTAACCCATAAGGTTTTGCAAATTTCCTAGTCTCCAAATATATCTGATGAGCTAATTCCCTAGTAGGTGCACATATCACTCCAATTGGTCCTTCTCCTTTGTCAAGCTCGGGCTGATCCATTATATGCACAATCATTGGAAGCACAAAAGAAGCTGTTTTTCCAGAACCTGTCTTTGCGATACCAATAATATCACTCCCAGAGAGCACTATTGGCAAAGCTTGACATTGAATGTTAGTAGGCTTCTCATAACCTTGCTTTGAGATTGCATTCATCAGTGGTGGAGGGAAACCACAGTCCTCAAAAGTTTTAACTGGCCTTGGAACATCAAAACCAGAGACACGAATTTTCAAACTTGTCCGATATTCTGTAACCTCTTGTTCACTCATGCCTAGTAGAAAGAAACCAACAGCTATCATCAATACAAATAATTCATACCTTTATTATGCATTTGCTCTCAGTATACGTGGTGATCTAAACCACCAAACCCCGGGTATGTTGGGAGTAAGTAAAAATAATAATAAAAAAAAGGGCATGATTGCCACGTCAATGCATAGTTGACAAAACAACATTTTTTGATATGTGTGTGACTCGAACTAAGTCTCGTATATGGGGATGAAGGTGTTGATGATGGCGTCTTCCAATAAATTCAGACGAGTCGTCTGTGAGGGAAGGAGCAATGCCGAGACGGCTGCTCATTGCTGTTTTGAGGAGTTTTTCCAGAGGGTAACGCCGAATTGGCGTCGGTGGTGGTCTAGATGACAGCCGAGTCGGCACTCGGCTGTGGAGTCTGCCAAAGTGGGGAAATGTCCAGCGAGCAAAGCTGACTCGGCGACTGGTTGAGGCTTCATGGAAGCCGAGTAGGCTGTGGGTATGCAGGAAGTTGTTTCCACAAGTTTTGAACAGTCACTTCTTTAATTTTGTCCGGTTACCCAGGTTTTTTAGTGACGGTTACTTTTGGTTTTCTTGCCCTAATATCTTTTTATAATGAAACATAATATATAAAGCTCCCATGTAATTAGTATTAGGTGATGCCATGTAAAACACAAAGTGAGAAACTAAGAGAAAAGTTTGGAGAGCCAGTGGTGTCTCGTGTTCATCTTGTAATCTCAGTTTATAGAAATTTATTCTCGGTGCCGGTGGACGTATCTATCAGCCTATCACATTGATAGTGAACCGTGTGATTTTCTTTATTGTTTGTTTAAATCTTTATTGTTTTCATTATTGTTCATTCTTTGTTTCCGCTATCGCTCAACAACATTCTTGACTAAATAATGCTATCATGATAAGCGAAATCTTCGAACTCTAAAATATGATATGGCCTAAATCAAATTTAGCACAATTCGAAGTATTTAAATTTCAATTGGCAAAATAAGTTCAAAAACAAAAGAAAAATTACCAGAAATGGAGGGTTTCTCCTCATAAAAATCCTTACTAAAAGGCTCATAGTCAATCTCACTATGATCCAAAGCAGGAATAGGGTCAATCTTCTTTTTATCAAGAACAATCGGATTATCATCAGAATCATACTCAACCATTCCAGCATCCACTGCTTTTGCAGCAGCGTATACCTCTTCATCAGAATCATACCCTGCACGAAGTGCATCGGACGCCAAAGTTAAACCAACATCTTTTTTAGCTCTCAAAAAACTCTCCATTGGATCATCATCTTCATCCTCATCATATTTATACTTATCGAGCTTCTCCTTGGGCTTTGGAGGCGGTGCTTGACTCATTTCTTTGTGAATTCCCTCCATAAATGCGTCGAGAGGATCAACTTCTTCGTCGCCGGTAGGATCTCTAGCATCGGGGGCATTGTTGTTGTTATCTTCATCGAATTCAATGTTATCAACATCTGTGTCTTCGTAATGGTCATGCGGGCGCGAAGATGAAGAAGGAGGTACGTATAAACGTTGAGGTTGCTGAGATCGTTCGAAGTTGTAGGTTTGTTGACGGTTGATTCCAAAGCCTTCGAAACCGAATTTGCGCTTCGACATGGTTGAGATATGGAGTTCTAGCTTGATTCTATGGCGAAAAGCCCTAGATTTGGATTTCGTAAAATCCTAATTTTGGAAGAATGGGGAAAAAGATGAATGTGTAAGTAGGAGAATGGCGGATGAGCACATCCACGTGTGTAATAAAATAAAATTAAGAATAATTTAGAAATTAAATCCTTGAAATTTAACAGTTTTACGAATTAGTACGGTCATGAATCATGATATTTGTTTTTTTTGCGAATTATAGCAATTAACGGATCAGCCCACCAAAGTATCAAAGTTCACAAGTTTAGGCCAACACACGTAAATCCGACCACTCAACCTAAAATTTCGACCACTAAAATGATGTGAATTCTATTTTTTGGTCTGAATCTGTAAACTTTGATACTTTAATGGTTGTAATTCGCAAAAAATAAACATTGAGATTGTAATTCGTAAACTGCTAAACTTTAAGACTATAATTCGAAAATTATTCTAAAATTAAATAAAAACTTATCCTAATTTTATTTCTTTGTTTGTTGTAGGGTAGATGATTCTTTGTAGTTAAAAGGGAAATTAAATTAATTATTTTTGTAAGAATTTTTATAGATAAATGGAAAAATAAATTAATTGTTTTTTAGGTGATAATAATCAGATTATATAATACCTATTTACTCATTTTGGTTTTGAAAGTATTTTGAATTTACTCACTTGTTTACTACCTTTAATTTTAACGGAAAATTTTAAACTTAATCAATCCAATATTTTTCTTTTCATTTTCCATTGCAAAATAAATGATCAATTTTCCATTCTATATAAATGCAATAATCATATTTTTAGGAGTATATTCTTATAAGTAATTTACCTGTATTTTTTCACTTATTTGTAAGAAAATATCTAGTCAATTGGATTATCTATCTCATATTTTGAAGTTATTTATCCCGTCTATAAAGATCAATTTTTATACTATCTTAGATTTTTATTTTATAATTAATTACTACATCTGTTAGACTAAATAGTGTTGTTTAATCTTAAGGTGATCAATTAGAAATTAGCTTACCATAAGAAAGTCCATGTAATTAGGCTATTTTCTTGATCAATTACTTTAATAAAATAATTATTTTTTGATTATAAGTAATCACAATCAAATAAAGATAGTAAAAGTGTTTAGTTTGAGAAACACAAATTCTTGTGAGAGACGTTTTCTTTGAGAGATTATCTCTTATTGGGCAGACCCATTGTATATTTTTTAAAATATTATAAGTAGGCATTAAGAATGGTTTAAGTTGACATTTACGATAATTGCAAATAAGCATTAAGGATACGTAAGTAATCATTAAAAATAATGTAAGTAGACATTATAAATATAATAAATAAGCATTAATCTTCGACGGATTGAGCTTTCTCTTAAAGAAATAGAATAACTTTGACAAAATTAGAAGATTGAAAATAAACAAAATAAAAAAAAAATACACATCTAGAGAGAGAAAGAAAAAATCTAACTACTTGAGGAGAGAGAATCAAGATAGAGAAAGCAAAGGTATTTTCTTCGTCACTTAAAATCAGTAATAATATTAATTAATTAATACTCCCTCCGTTTTCGAATGTTCTCTCCGTTTAAAATATTCTATTTTAGAGTGAGAAATTTGATTAAAATTTTTAAGACATATATCGATGATACAATATATCCATCTGAGATCTCGTTAGATTCGTCTTAATGTATACTTTTTTATTATATACTACTTTTAAAAATTTTTATAATACGTATTTTTAAGACTCAAAATTTACTTTGAAAAGTGTGCAAAAGGGAGGGAGCATATTAATATTAACTCAAAAAAAATATTAATATTAATAATATGAAAAAAATTCGTTTCCTTTTTCTCCCATTTACCTTCTTCACTTCTATGTTTTTTCCTTCCTCTTTCTTCCCTTATCATTTCCCTTCTCTCTCACCCCTTCTTCCTCCCTCTTCTTATTCTTTATGCTCCATCAAAGCTCCAATTTTTAAGGTAATTTTTTCTACTACTTCTATTATTTTTGGGATTTTTAGTTTGTTTCTATATGGGTTTATTTCATGATCTAACTTATTTCATGAAATGCTCCTTCAAGGTTCCAATTTTTAAGCTATTTTTTTATTACATAAATTTTATTTTGGATTTTTTAGTTTGTTTTTTATATGGGTTTATTTCATGTTCTTATTTCATGAAGTGCTCCTTCAAAGTTCCAATTTTTAAGCTAATTTTTTTACTACATCTATTGTATTTGGGATTTTTTAGTTTGTTTTTATAGGGCTTTGTTTCATGATCTTATTTCATGAAGTACTAAAGTTCCAATCTTTGAGGAAATGTTTGTTATTGTAAATTCCATGTGGGTTTTGTTTGTTGATAGTATTTGATGGAGGTATATGGGTTTTGTTGATAGTAGACCTCTATCCTTTGTGATTGTGATTAAGACTAATGTCATTGTTGTATATAATTTGATGAAGTTTTTTTTTTGGTGGGTTCTTAATTTGTTTGTCAATTGGGGTTAGATTGTTTGTTATATGCCTTTGGTTAATGTTCTTATTACTTCTATTTTATTTTGGTTCTTTTTAGTTTGTTCTTGTATTTTAGCACAAGAAATATGATATGAATCTTTTTGGTGGGTTTTTAAAATTTTCTAGTCAATTGGGTTTAGGTTGGTTTTTACTGTATAGTAGCTATTTGAGCTCAAGAAAACTTTATAGGATCTGATTTGTGTCGATTAGGGTTTTGGTAATTGTGTTAATTAGGGTTTTTGCTGATTTTAGTTATTGTGGTTTTTTCTTGTGGCTTTTCTTGTTGGTGCTTTCAATTTTTTCTTGCATATGGAATATGGATATTGACAATGAACTTCAGTTTTCCTGATTTATCTTAGAGTTAGAGATGTTCAAAATAGACCCAATGGCCTGATATTCACCTGACCTTATAATTGAACCCGATTTGATTTGACCCGACTTAAAAATGGATTTACAATAATGTAAAAACCAATGTGGACACAAAACTCGATTTTGAACCGAAATGTAACAATTGAGCTGAATTCTTTCAGTCAAAATGTGAATTTTACAATTCAATTTCAATTCTAGATTTCCCGTGTGTTTATGTAAATGGTAAATCTTTTTAGGGTTTCCGTAAAACAAATGTTTGTAAAACCCGACTTTGATGAAGCTATTAGCCTAATACGTTGAGTTTTCATACTTTTGAAATCCCATGTTTTTAAATTGTTTTTTAACTTCTATCTTAACATATGATGCTTTATGTTTCTTTTCTTGAATATAGTATGGTTTAGCATTATGTTTGATTTGTTGACTGATGCACTTCTATTTTATTTGTGTTGTAGTGTTTCATTGATTCTATGGGCATCTTCACTTCCTATAGTTGGTAGTAGTAGCTGTATTGGAGTCCTTTTGAACATTTTTTTCCAAAATGGATGAGTTTACTTCTTCTCGACTTGAAGGAATCGGGAACACTATAAGAAAAAGGAGGAGTCATACTTCTAGGCGTCCTCGTCCTGAATCTCAACCATTATCCGATGGGCGTGATATATCATCCTTGTCTTCAACACCTCCATCCAATGACATAAAAGCGGGATCTAGTGATGAGAATAGTGGTGGTGGCCACAACTCGAGAAGGAAAGAGCTTAGTCTTAGTCAATGTGTATCAAGATTGCCAGGAGGTAGTGGGGTTGATGTTGAAAAACAACACCGAAAGAATAAGAAAGTAGATATAGGACTTGACGAGTTATACGCTAATAGTGACCTTAGAGATGCTTCAGAGCAAGGACAAAGTGGCTCGAGTAATAAAAGAAGCAGCGAAGGAGTTCTTGCTCCCGCTAATTGGAAAAGCATGGAACCACAGAAGACCATGGCATTAAATATAAAGGCTGACGACAGCGGTGGACCGTCACTGGATGGTTTGGGAAGTGATACTAAGGTCAAAAAAGTTAAGCTAAAAGTTGGAGGTGTAACGCGCACCATTGACGCCAATTCAAAGAGTTCTCGTGTTTCAGATGCTACCGTAGCTCGTCAAAAGTCCATCCATGAAGTAGGTGATATCCATGTAGCTGTTTTTTATGTAAACCATTTTATTTATTATGGTTCTTTACTTGGTTGATGCTAGTCTATGCCAATCCATGATATCTATTCTTCATCGTCTTACTTGGTGGTTGATGACGGGTACTTGGTATGTTGCAATTTGCAAATGTTATCGATGGGATCTGAGATTATTTATTTTGGTCACATTTGTTATGTATTCATGCTAACCGTACAGTATATGATTTGGCTTATATTTTAGGGTAAATTGTTAATAATAAACCAACCTTTGTTTGATCTGTTGAAAATAAACTCATTTATTATTTATTTTTAAATAAACCCACCTATTAGGTATGTTTGCTAAAAACAAACCGAGCTATTGTTTATAAAAATCTTCAAAACTTAGTTGTAAATTAAAAAATTAGGAATAACCAATAGTTGAGTTTATTTTCAGCAATTATACCGAATAGGTAGGTTTATTTAAAAATAAACAATAATTGGTTTTATTTTTAGCGGATCGAACAAAGGTTGTTTTTTTTTTTTTACAATTTCCCCTTTATTTTATTATAACATGCTCTACGTTTCATTTAGCGATTGAATAACTTGAAGACTACACTTTCTTCTTTGTCATTTTGAAGTTATATCTGCTCATTTCAAGCATGTTCGAAATGGGATTTTTCATGAATAGCACACTAATGGTCTAGGATTAATTGGATCTGTATAATCTGTTTTTCCAGGATAATATAGAAGTAGACAACCCATTGTCTAGGGATAAGAAAGTTGGATTACAAGGAATCCCTTGGAAGGATTTCTCCAAAGTAGGTTTCACTCTTGGACGGGACGGATCTACAACGAAAGGGGCTGGGAAGAATAGCTCAGTAAAGCAAAGTGACAAATCGGATTCAGCACGTAAGAGCAAACGTGCATCCAAGAAACGTGCAGTTGATGGTTTTGATGATTACGAAAATGATGATGAGCTCAGATACTTGGAAAAACTAAAAAACGCTAAATATTATACCGGATTTGGAGACGATGATGAAGAAGCTAGCCGAAAGCACCGAAGATTATCTAAATTTTCAGGTGTTCCATCAAATACCGAAATTGGCGCTTCTTCACGGATGGGTAAAGACGGAAAGAAGAGATCTCCGTCTGAGGATACCGACTATGAAGAAGAGGAAGAACCCGCATCTGATGGTGAGCCTGACAGCAAGAAGAATAAGAAATCAAGGAAAGAACCTGCCGATCCGCTTGTTGAGCCTAGGCGGGAAATGACACTCACAACACGTCAGAAGGCACTTCAGTCAGGAAGAGACGCCTCTGTACCTGGTGGAAGTGCAGTCGAGTTTCCAAATGGATTACCTCCAGCGCCGTCTAGAAGTATGAATTTTGAACTTGCTCTGGGTATAATCTCTGTCGTATGTTTTAATTTTCTTTGACATAATCCGCTCAACAGAGCCAAAGGAGCAGCTTTCAGAAGTGGATCAACAATTGAAGAAAGCCGAGGCCGCTCAAAGACGTAAAATGCAAAATGAGAAGGCAGCTAGGGAATCAGAGGTCCTTTAACCTCCCTTTTTTGTGCTTTTGTATTTTGTCGACATTTTAAGTGTTATGAGTATGTATATGTTGTTTCAGGCCGAGGCAATTCGAAGAATTCTTGGCCAAGACTCCAATAGGAAAAAGCGGGAAGAGAGAAAGAAGAAACGCGTTGAAGAGCTTGCCCAGGTACCAAATACTAAATGCACCGTCATCATTATACTAGTGTATTCCGCTCATAGGAAACTATAATCAGGATCTGGAGTGGAAAGGAATGCGGCAACTCATACCCATAAGGAGAATGCGGCCAAAGAGTCCCTCGGCTCTAGAAAGATCCACAGATGAATCCTTAAAAAAAAACCTCGGCAGTTAAAAGAAAGAAAAAAAGTAAAAGAAAGAAAAAAAGCATTAGTTAATTTTCTCTTTAGACAGTTCTAGCTCGTGAGAAGTAATCAAGTATAATATTTTTTGACGCAGGAAAGGGCTGCTGATGAAATTATGCGTGCAACAAACAGTATCAGGTTGGTTATGGGACCTAGTGGGACTACCGTTACATTTCCTAACGAAATCGGTCTGCCAAGTATTTTTGACTCGAAACCTCACAGGTACGTATTCTGTCGTGTTTTAGTCTCCGCTTTGGTTTAAGTTGTGTTTAGTACTCATTTAAGGCTGTGGTTGCAAATACTGCAAGTTCGTTGCTTTTGCCTTCTTTAGCTGGGTTTATGCTATGATTCGATATTGGATAAGGGCCATTCAAACTTAATATGGTTTTTAAATGGGCTTGGCTTAGCCCGGCCCGACACATTTTTATTACTAGAAATTATTTCATTCATCGACTTATAACAATTAAATTATCAATTATAATAATTAAAATTTTAAAAATATGAATTATCGCATTGATATTGTCATTTATAATATTTAAATTATACATTAATTATGCTATTTGTTGAGCCCTTTATAGCCCACTTCTTTTTAATTATAGTAGAGCCCGTTTTCGGCCCGACCCTTACAAAACCCTTCTAAAAACGGGCCGGAGACCCAACCCCTATAACACGTCACCGTTGAGGGAGGTTGGATAGAAGTGGATAAAGAATATCTTTGTAGGTTCGTTTTGTTAATCCCATTAGGGCTTTAAAGTTTTATATTTTGGCATTGTTATTGACTTGTTCGGTTGCAATGGGTCGCCTCGTATTATACTCTTATCGTACCTTTGACGTCCATAATACTTGTATAACCCATCTTAAATGCTATTGCTCTTACCTCATTTTGTTATTTCGAACTCGATTATAACATTCATGTAGTAATCCGGAATGGATTTTCAGTTACCCTCCACCACGGGAAAAATGTGCGGGACCATCATGTACTAATCCATACAAGTACCGAGATTCAAAGACAAAGTTGCCCCTTTGCAGTCTTCTGTGCTACAAGACAGTCCAGGGTAATGTTCAGAGTCAACCGACGAGCTGCTGATATAAGTACACAGATAGATATTTCTATTCGTTTCTCGACATCCCTTGCTTAACATGTTCTCATTTGCGAGTGGGCCCCACCTCAAGTGGTCGGAACTACTATCTTCGAGGCCTCGAGGACTCCTACAGGGTGTATACTACCTGATCATTAGTAGCATATAGAGCTATAGAAGTATGAATCGTATGAGCTTATAGGCAGCTCCGTGTCTGAATGCCCTCGGCAATTGAGAATGGAGATGGATTAGTAAGCTCTTAAACCGTTACACTGCAACGTAAAATCAGCCAAAATGATGTCGTGGTTGTTGTTATCGTTATATGTATGTACCTATATATATAATTAAATGTACAACTGATCTCCTGAGAGATCGTTTCTTTACGAAACGTCTCTCAGCCAGTCCATAAAAGCTTAATTAAACTAAATGATGATAATGAGCTGACCAAAATTAGGGATGGTCTTTCAAAGAGATTGTATTTTACAAGAATTTGTGTTAAATGTAATTGTGACTTAATTGTGTAAAATTTTGAGGTAATAAAGTGGTTCTATGATCACCATTTCCATTTGTTTGATTGTTTTGTGATATGGGTAGGTTTTCAAAAAGGGCTTGTTATTATAAATGAATCAGTTTGATTTGGAAATACGAGTCAAAATTGGTTTTGGACTTATAATTCGTTCGTCTTCTTTTACTTGCATTTAAATATTTTTTTATTCATTTTAATACGTTTATCAGTGTTTATTTAGGGTTATACATAGCACTAAAATTTATAAAAATTTAAATTTGAATGGGAGATTAAGGATAAAAAAAATATAATGATATAAGAAAGATAAAGAAAATGAAAAATCAACCTTAATTTGGAGGTTGAAAAAAATTTTCGTGTAAATATTTACCCTTAAAAAAGCATGCACCAAGTGTAACTTATTGTTAATAGATTCCACAATTTTAGCTTAATTTAATGTGATTAAATATTAATAAGTTTAATATAATTTAATATTAATACAAAGTTTGAGAATTGAGATTCATCTCAGTTGAAATATGTACCACTTTCTTTCGGAGTGAAATTGAATTTGATTTTCGTTGCCCCATTCCTAAACCCTCCCTTCCCCAGTTCTCCTCCCTCAGCTTATCATATAATCCAAAAAAATAAAATTTATTACTTCATAGAAGTATTTATCTATTTTTGCTGGTCTAAAATAATTTGTTGCATTTGCTTTCCACCAATTTGTTCATCCTTAATATTTTCATCCATATATTTCCCTCTATATTAATCTGTTTACAAATTTTAAATCTTTTAACATATTTCCATGTATTGATAAGTCGTTTGGAAAAAAAATTCTAGCAAAGGACAAAAAAATTTACTTCTTTATTTTATATTTTTTTAGATGAAAAAATTCTCATATCGTAAACTAGGTACAAACATACATCATTAGAAAGAGCACAAATTTTTGTAAGAGACGGTCTCTTTGAAAGACCATCTCTTATTAGGTTTACCCATAAAAAAAATGTAAAGTAAGAGTACATAGTATGCTTTGATGGACTGGGCCTGAAAGACGTTTCTCAGAAATACGGTCTCTCAGAAGACTAGCTGTTAGAAGAGAAAGTTTGGTGAGACATCACATACGAAATTTGGCGGGTCTCCTAGCCCAAGATATTCTACCACAAGCAGTAATTGTCTCTCGTCTCCCCACTCCCTAGGGATATGATGCCTTTCCTATCTACTAAGTGTACGCTACAAACTCTTGCTAGAACGCTAGGCTAAAGCCGAGGTGTACATTTGGATATTTGAATGAATTTTGAGTATGATATTTTATACCGGTTAAATATTTTTGTATGCGAGTTATTTCAGATCGAGTCAAATCATAATTTATTTCAATCAATCAAATTAAATTTAAACAGCTCTAATAATCATCGTTTTAACAAACATACAAAAACTACCACATTATTGTACTATGAAACAATTTCTCCAACTATTTACAAAACTAAAACTTGTTATTACTTTGTGTTTAGTACAATTCTAAGTTCTACTACTATGTGCCCTACCTAAATAAAAGAGAAAACAAATAAGACTAAAGAGTTGTTCATTGATCAAGCTAAAGATGCTTATCTTCTATCAAAAGTCTAACCCATCAACCCACATACGGCCTAAAAGCCTAGTCGGCCCAAAATTTAGGTTTGTGAACCAATCACCTCTCACCTCTCACCCATCA
Organism: Amaranthus cruentus; assembly: GCA_019425755.1. Lineage (NCBI taxonomy): Eukaryota > Viridiplantae > Streptophyta > Magnoliopsida > Caryophyllales > Amaranthaceae > Amaranthus > Amaranthus cruentus. The sequence goes on along the minus strand of CM033451.1, from coordinate 2,145,493 downwards.
ACCCATCAACTTATTGACCTACATGCGGCCTAAAACCCATTGGGTCTAAATTTCTAACTTGTGAGTAATCAACTCTTAACTCCATTAAAGACAGAACGATGTAAATGATTTTTTTCATCAAAAGCAATCTAGATCATCAATATCATCAAGAAAGTCACATTTTTCTTGTACTTTTAAACTCTTGAGATGTGGGTAATCAACTAAGGATTGTTCATATTGTGATTCAAAAGGGGTATAAGTGTCAAGTAACACCAAATAAGGCTTTTCTTCATCTTGTTTTTCCTTTTCATTGGCCTCATTTGGGCTATTGGTTGGAGATTGTAAGTTGAAATGACCTTGGTAACTTTGATCATGAAGATTTAACATGGGCCTATTATGGGCCTCAATGATTTGAGTTTGGGCTATAAGTTGGGCCTTCTTTTTTGAAGTTTTTTGGTTTGATGGGCTAGGATGGTTATGGGTTGAAGTGTAAGTTATGATGAGAAAGGAAGCATCTTCTTTGCACCTCTCCACTTGTTTCTTAGCTGAGCATCCCTTTGTTGTGCTGCATCTATAATAACCTCTACATCAAAAACAAAAAAATATAAGATTTTTTTATCCATAAAATACAATTAGGCTTCATTTTTTAAAAATTTCCAAGCCTAGTAAAAATATTTAAATAAGGGAAAAAAAATCTTTTTCTTATGATATTAGAAGAATTTGAAAAGTCGGATGTATAAGATCTTACCCTACGATGAGACAGTTATAGATTAAGTTGGGACAAAGTAAAACTACACAATTATTTAAAAGCCATATACATAAACCATACACAAATTCTTTGATGAGACAGTCCCATGACGAGACCATTTATATTGGGTTGAGTAGTTCACTCATGTATTGTTGAAGTGCCCATGTGTTACCCACATGTGATTTGTCCCACATCGGAGAAAGAGAAGAGTATGCATCACTTATATACTCAAGGAGTAACTCCTACTATAACCAATTGGTTTTAGTAGTGAACCTTCATTGGGTTTATGAGTTGACTACTTCTTCTCCTCCTTGTTTGGGTTGCCCAGACCCATTTTCTAAATTCTATCATGGTATCAAAGCCCGGTTTGTTATTGGGCCTTTTATACTGGGCATTTAATCTTACCACTGGTTAAGGCGCCTTTAATTGGATGTTCATTCCCAATAGGTTTGTAACCCTTCTGGTGGGCTAAAATTCTAAGGACACTCACATGTGATGTAAGGGGGAGTGTTCAAGTGCCCATGTGTTACCCACATGTGAGTTGTCCCACATCGGAGAAAGAAGAGTATGCATCACTTTATATACTCAAGGAGTAACTCCTACTATTACCAATTGGTTTTAGTAGTGAACCTTCTTTGGGTTTATGAGTGGACTACTTCTTCTCCTCCTTGTTTGGGTTGCCCAGACTTATTTTCTAAATTCTATCATGTATACCTAGTGTATTAAAGTGATTGTTTACAAGTGTGAAGTGATCAATTATAGAAATGAGCTACCATACTATGGGCACATCTTATGATGAAACAATTTCATATAAAACGAGTTGTAAACCATATGATTATAAAAAAGTACAAGTAATATAAGTCAATATAAACTAATATTTAAAGCTCTTTTAATTTTTGAAATTATTTACGATTGAACACTTTGCATATAGCCAGAATCACTTATTATTTGCTAGAGAGGAAGTAATTAATTCATTACTAACTTTGGATGAAGGGATCCTTTGAGGAGCTTTTGTCCATATTTCCTCCAAGACCAAGAATCGGAAGGAATCCAAACTTTCTTTTGTTGTTCGTCTTTTTTTTCTTCAATTTTAATCCTTACTACTCTTTTCTCTATATATTCATCCTCCATCTTTCTGAAATCAAGTGATTCAAATCAATCTACACATTTATTCATGTGCAAAATCAAGAATGCAAAAGAAAATAAAGAAAAAAAATCGTCCCATTAAAACTGCTACATTACTTTCCAAAAATATTATAAATAAATATAATAGGCTAGAGGTGTTCATTCGGATCATCGGGTTGATTTCGGGTCAGGTGTTTCGGGTCGGTTCAAAATCGATTTTTGTGTTTACATTTGTTTTTACATAATTGTAGATCTATTTTTAAGTCGGGTCAAATCAGGTTCGGTTATAAAATCAGTGTCGAGTGAGACTCCCATAACATATTATATACACTAACTTGTAGCTTATTAGAAAATACTCATCAAAACATATTTGCATGGTGCTAAACTACTACTATAGCTTAGTCAAGTTCGGACAAAAATACACAATAATTTTTACACTTTGTTTATTTTATATTTTCCCGCAATTTTGGGTAAAAACAAGTAAATTAATAATGTCCGATTAGACATCTTATACATATTCAGATCAATTCTAATATTGGTTAATTAAGACCAAAAGTCATGAATATTTAATCTAAAATTAAGAATAAAAATACCTTTTTGTAGAAACATGGTTTTGAGGGGTAGAAGTAGTTGAAGACACATCCATAGGTAGATTTGCTACTTTTTCTTGTTTTGTAGAAGTAGAAAGAAAGAGAGCAAAATGTTTGATGATACTCTATTATTCAAACCAAATTGATTATTGTAGTACATAGCATATAGGTTATAAAACCACTCACATTCTATAACATAACTTATAGATTTGTTCACATTGTCTATGGAGTACATTGGCTATATAAGTGTACCTTTTTTATGTTATTTCGTTCTAATAAATTTACTTAATTATATTTTTGGATATGGTTTCACTGATTTATTTTTTTTATATTTTCTCTTTTATTTTTAAATATTTTTAACTCACTATATTTAGATTTTTAATCTTTTGTACCAAAAATGAGATTAATTAAAATAATGTATATTAATTTTTTTTTTTAATAAATAATGTATATTAATTTAGTTATATTAAGGTTGATCAGTTCATTCTTTAGACAAGACAATAAATTTTTGATTTTAAAAAATGTTAAAGGAATAATAAAATCTTAATATTATAGTATAGAAAAGTTAAAAGTACAACCATGCCATATCATGCAAGTGACAAGTGTGCAACAAATGTTTGGAATCTTGGATTACCCCATGCTTTGATAATTAGGCACAATTACATGCAACCAACAAATAGGAGGCTAATTTGAATCGAGTGTAAATATTTTAATTTGAATCGAGTGTAAATATTTAGGTGTAAATAAAATTAAAGTAGAAAATAAAATTAGTTTAATAAATGACTAAAGGAACTTAATTGTTAGAAAAGTGAAAGAATTTGTTAGATAGTAGATGTAATATTTTATTAAATAATAAACTTGATAGATGAAAAGTGCGATTCATAAATATCAATAGAGAGTTAGTGGGAAAATATGAGGACCACATGTAATAAAAATGCTTTTAACAAGTTAGTGAACCATAATAAATAGTCCCTCCTATTCTCCCTAGTATTATCATTTTCAAATAGGGTTAAGTCACCCTATTAGTCTCATTTCTATTTATAGTATGTATTTTTTACCTTATTACCCTTACTCACATTACCTTATTACAATGAATCTAATGAAGAATTATTTAACAATTTACTTATTACCTTTTATCTCTCGTTTTTAAGTGGTCCCATTTAATCCACCTAAAAGTTGGTGAAAAATCAAATGAGACTAATTAGAAGAATAGGAGGAAGTATAAAAATGATACAATGAAATTAATGGAAGATATGTGATGATCATAAGCATTATTAAAATATTAAAGTGAGAATGATCAAGATCATTTTTGTCCAAAATTTATGATATAAATAGAAAAATTTCTTAATGAAAACCATGGGCGGTTCTTTGGCCATCCGAGGTAGCCGACCGCCTAGGGGCCCCAGAAATAAGGGGCCTCAAATATTAAATGGTGCTATTCAGGCTCGGTTTTGAGCAACACTTTTTAAGTGATTTTTTTTTAAACCTTTTTTATATTTAAAGTAATATAATGTTACAATACATTTTGTCTTGAATTATTTTTCTTGAATTGAAATTTTTTTAATCTTTTAATATACATTGAAGGGCCCCATTTTAAAAGACATCGCAAAAATAAATAAGGCCTCCAATTGCTCCGGCCTTGATGAAAACATTTAGGGCGTCCCAAAATAACAAGTGAGAACTTTCTTAAGAAACAAATTAAAAGGCGTATTCGCATAATATGTAATTTAAAACGGAAAAAAGAAAAATGAAGGAAATACATAATACAAGGGATAAAGTGTGACGTATGTTGATGAAAGGAATCTTGCTTACTACAAGCTAAAAATATATTAATTACTTGCAACCTCTCATGATGCACTATAATAATAATTTAATAGAGTTGTAATCACCATCATCATCAGACCTGGTGTATTTCGCTGAATATAATCAAATTATTTTCATAGTAGATAAAGTAAACATATATATGGAAATAGATATAATACATAAATAATTTGGAATTTAATCTTCAACACCTTATAAATAATTTTTAAAAATATAAAAATTAAGTTTTGTCTCAGTTGGAGAACAAGTACAATTTTTCAAAAAAGATAATAAATGCAATTCACAAATTCTCACCTAAATTTTTCCTTCCCTCAATCTATCCCTATAATTAAAAAAACGTCTAAGATATCGTTTTCTTAATTTCTTACACAAATATATAAAAACTTTTTTATTTATATGATATAAATTTAAAAAACAAAAGGGATAAAATATATACTTGTCATGTAAATTAATAATAAAAGGAAGCCCAAACTTATGTAAGAAATAAATAACTTAATAAACAAGCAAAGGCCAAATTTTCGTTTTAAGATAGAATTATACAGAATTTTAGCTTAAGTTATGAATGTCTTTCATATAGTTTTATTTCATTTCATCTATCTTACCAAACTTTATTGGTTTTAGCACAATTTTTTATTTAACAATTAACGATGCACCATTTATTTGATTATACTTCTATTTATGAAAATGCAACTTATCTTGTATTATAATTATGTTTTTGCTTTATCAATATTTATTTTTATTCTTCTTTATTTTGTTGTTGAAGTTGGACTATAAAAAATTTCTCATTAAAAACAATTAGCCTTTGGGAAAAAGTATTGTTTTAACGCTAATTCTTAAATGAGACAGTCTCACGGTAGACCATTTTTATTGGGCTAACCCAATATACATTTTTTGTCATAAAATGATCACTTATAACTTTAATGTGATCACTTATAATTTTAATATGATTACTTTTTATAGTCTTAGAGTGATTATTTATAACCATAAAACGATTACTTATAATCTTAAAATAATCATTGAAGAAGTGAGCTATTATATGGACATATCTCATGATTAGACGGTCACATACAAGACGAGCTGTTGTTTTAATTATGCCCATAAATAGTAACTTTTTTGTCTCAAATTATTATTAGTATTATTGTTTCATTTGTAGTTTTTAAAATTGTTTTTACTTATTTATTTAATCTATATGCGTTTTATTAATCTTTCATGTTGTAGGAACATCTTGACCTTTCTTGAGTCGAGTGACTTCTTTGGCTGCGCTCTCCTTTATGGATATGAGTTGTCGCCGTCCTTCTCTCCCTAGATCCTATTTATAGTTTTCTATGAGCGGTATACACTGGGTAGAATGATGACTACCCTAAATATCTATTCAAACAATAATGTATAAAATCGTCTTAACGTGAAATGGGCCTCCATGACTCTATTATTGATTTCAAAACAAAGCCAACCTAATAACATGGCCATATTAGCCAATTTCTAATCATCAATTTTAGAGACAAAAAATTTAATAAGGACAAGAGCACACCATAGAGGAACCAGACTAAGCAATAACTTACAAGCTACTATAATTATCAAATCCCTTTCAAACCTTGGACTCATCCTTCTATTTTTGATTAATTATATCATTATGCATCATTTCATAATTAATGACTTTTTTGGTCTTGATAATCACGGATTAACAAATTCTATTGACTTACCAACGTCCCCAATCGATTATTGGATTAACAAATTCAATTAATACTGAATCATATACTCCCTCCGTTCCTTTTTTATGTTCATATTTGGGTTTTTCACGAACATTAAGAAAAATGGAATCTTTGGTGGTAGTAGGTATTATTTTAATTATATAGTAGTGAGAAGTAATGATTGTATTGGAAGTATGAGAGAAAAAATAATTAAATAATAGTGTAATGTAATGATTGTATTATGAGAGAGAAAATAATTAAATAATAGTGTGAAGTAAGGAAAGTGGGGTTTTAAGGGGTAAAAGTGGGATGAAAACTGTCCAAAAATAAAAAGTATTATAAATTGAAAAAACTTATAGAACTACCCGTTTTAGTAACCGTTTTAGTAAGGTGGAAAAACAAAAAGAAACAGAGAAAGTAACAAATAATAATAGCCAAGTTTCCGAGTGTACTTTATTCGACTAACTTTATATATACTAGTATTGTGGATTTACATCTGCTTTCTCTATATTATAAAATTCAATTATTTTGATCATACTAATCTTTTTCAATTTCCTTTTTATTGTTGCCACTTAGGTTTTCTTCTTTTTAGTTCCCTTTTGCTATATAAATGCAATTTATTCCCTTATTGTTAAATTTAATTTTAAGATATTATAAATCACACAATTAAAATGTGATATTTTTTTAGAAAAACTCAAATTATTGTGACCTATAACTTATTTAAAAATTTAACTTTGTTTTTTTAACTCAATTTAAGGTTTAAATCTCTATTCTTTTTAACTTTTCACTCAAAATCGAACACGTATTTATTTATATTTAATGTGTAACTAGTAGCCAAAATAAAAGTCTAGTTAACCAATGCCATGCAACTTAAAATAAGAGTATTATGTCATTAATCCTACTTTAATAGGTTTGATTGGATATAATTATACCATAATTAATTGACTATATATATATTATTACCTCAAAAAAAATTTGACTATTCATTATTAGTTCATAAATCATAATCAAGCCATTACTTTTCATCCTTATTAATTAATGTTTCCTTGTAGGAAGTTGTTAACAACAATGTTGGTAAAGCATCACATGATTTAAATTGTACCGTTGATTATTATATTAACCTTATTGGACATGCTTGCACATAGTACTATTTAGTTGATTTTTAATTTATGAATAAACCAGTTGAAAAATTGACTTTTAAGTTAAAATTAAAAACTATTATGATTAGCTTTTTTATTGATTTTTGTTTTTTTGACTCGCCTTTTCCTCTAATAAAGTTAATAGTCAACACCTAAATTTACAAGATATTTTCATATAAACAACTGAGTTATTAACAACTAACAAATCGATCAATACTTTCAAATAATCGAAACTGCTAACAGTTTCGACCTACAATCATTTTCCAAATAGATCCAAAACTTACAACATACATTATTATTATATCTTTAAGTGATTATATTCCTTATAATATGACAAATGATTTCAAGTCAACTAACATCTAATTAATCGTGGCAACCACCATTATCATCTTCCTTTACCAAACTTCATTTCATATATAAACTTTTCAATTCAATCTTCTTTTTGATCCAAAATTCCCCAAAAAAACTTTCAAGTTTTTGTTTGTCTCATCCATCTTTCTTTTGTTGAAAACTACATAGAAAATGGGTTGGAAAGCATGGAAAAAGAAGGTAAATTTTGCCAAATTTGAGATTATTGATCACTTTATTATTGTACAACTATTTTATGTCATTTCAATAACTCTTCTTAGTCTTCTTTTACCTTTATCATTTCTTCTTTTAGCTAGACTTTCTAGTGCTCATTATTTTTTATCATTAGCCTCATTATCCCCACCTAAATCTTATCTTTTCTCAATTTTTCTAAACACAAATCCTAACCTCCTACATGCCCTTTTATCTTTAATTACCCTATCAACATTAATCCACGCGTTAACAGGTCGTGTTAGTCTAATAACTGAACACCCAGGGCCTATTTTTAGGCCCCGGGTCCACGCAGCGTGGATCTTCCTATGCACTTTACAAGTATGTGTAGGGTTAGGGATTGAAGCTACTATTAAGGCGGGATTTGATGGGGCCGGATTTGGATATAAAAAGTCAATGTTAAGTAAATTGATTTTCTTTTTGGGCCTACATGAGACCATGATCCATTGGGCTAGGACAATAGTCCGGCCCGTTGTGGATGATACTATTTTTGGTGGGACCCAAGAGGAGAAGTTGGTGGAAAGGTGGGCCGTCGCCGCACTTTTCGGCGCCTTGTCATGGTGGAGATTGAGAGATGAGGTGGAGTCATTGGTGGTTGTGGTGGAGGTTAAGAGGGAAATGTTAATGAATGTTGGTTTAGGTGATTTTATTGGGTTATGGTTGTATTATTTGACCGTTGCAATTGGGATGGCTAGAATAATTAAAGGAATTATGTGGATAAGTATGATTATATTTAATAGGAGAGAAATTGAAGATCAAGAACATTATAATATTGAGCTTATTAGGGATGAAGATGATAAAGTTTGATGTACTTTAATTGTATATTAGTATTTTTAAGACTAATTTTTTTCTCATTTGAAGTTTTATTCATATGAATTCTCAATTTGTAAGGTTTTTTGTATTTACTTCTTAAGACAATTGTAAATTCCCAAATTATTTCAAATTAGTTATTTGAGATATCAACTTCTTGTTGATCATAAATTTCAACAAGAATTTGCAATTTTCATGGATTGTATTTATCTTGACAAATCCTATATCCTCACCATTAAACCAAACATGAGGGATGTTTGGCAATTGGATGTTGACCCATCTAATTGACTTGTTTGACCAGTTGATATATTGATGATGTATTTTTTTTGTTTAGCTAGTAGTAAAACTCAGTTTCTAATGAAAATGTTTGAGTTCTTGATTGTCGGCTCTTGGTTATAGAGCTTGAAACCGCTAAAGCGTTTTCATTTTAACTTAAAATAAAGTTCAAAAGTAAAAAAATAATGAAAGAATGAGTGAATGTGTATAATATCATTTACAATACGATTGCAAGTTTGTAACCCTCTACCATCCTCCCCAAAAAGGAAAAAATATCCATCTTAGATTGGGTATTTTATGAAATTTCTAACATACACTTGTCCGCCTGATTCGCCTTTTGAATTTGTGCGAATCTCTTAAAATTGCCAAGAAACTGTCCTAAATCGACCATGATTGTCTTTTCGTATTGCGAATAGCGAGCACGCTAGCTAATCACGTGACACTGAACCTAACAAAGCAATCATAAGCTAGTATGCACATTCTTCTCTTGTTTCAACAGCAACTGATGATAAATCAGCTGATTCCAAGCATCCGGCACCCCAGGAAGACACCAATGACTGCAATCTTCCACCGAAGATCCCTTCTTTCCCGGGTTTCTCCCATACTTCGAGGGATGACCATCTATCCGATATGACGACAATCCAGTAACATTCACAAAAGTAACTGTGGTTTTCATCGAGTTGATGACCTCCTGAGCAATAAGATCCCTCTCAGGATTGTCTACGTACATTTCGTTCAGGGGTGTTCGTGCTTCTCTACAATGCCCACCAGTATTCCATTGCCCCCCTCTGTTCAGAAAACCAGACAGTTACTAGACAAAATCATGTATAAATGACTATTAACTTGATATTTACTCGTGTCATGAACGGACCTGAAATGCGCTGGTGCTGTACTTCGAAAGAAAACGTCGGTTTTGTGCGGATCTATATATTTATCAACCCACATACCCCAAGTCACTAGAGCTTTTCGGTATGCTGTTAAAGCATCGAGATGGGAATAAACTTCTTTGCCTTCTTGGTAGTAGTTAATCCTGTATGCATTCGTATAGCGACCATTAGTTCAAAACACGGTACAAGTACACATTAGTTTTCGAGCTGCCTAGACATAAGGGTGTGTTTGGTTAGTCAGAAATTGTTTTCAAGTACAACTACATTTCCCGTTTTCCTTCGTTTATAATCGATGGTTCTGATGCCGCTAAGTGGCTCCTATCAAAGCGAGGTTTGAAGGGGTTGAATGTATGCAATCTTAGCTTTTTAGTGAGAACAACGACATTTTTTTGATTGACTTTTGGTAGCACACAATATATGCACCTTTACATGAATAAGAATCGCACATGATCTAACGAGTCATTTTAATGTAGTCCTTAATAATCCGACACCAAAGGGCTTGAGTGAAAATTTTATTTTTGGAGTTGAAAGTAGATAATATGTTTCTTCCATAAACAAGAAAAGTCACATTTTTCCCATTTTCTCACCTTTCTCTTCCTCTCCATCTTTATTTTCCTTCTCTATAAGTTTTCCATCAATGATCTAAATAAATGAATGAAACTTAAGTTTGGAACTTGATTTACATTGACATATAAAGTAACCTTGGAAGTACATACATTTTGGTTTCCTTAAATACAAAACACAACCTCGATTAGTGGTAGACTCAGGATTTTAACTATGATGGTCCTTAAAATTGATTGATAATTCGACCAAAATAATAAAAAATTGGAGGGGACATACCACATAACAATTTCCACTTAAGATATTCTACATTTTTACGGTTTTTCTTATGAAATTCAGTATGATTATATTTTTTGGTGGGTCCTAGGCCTCGGTCCTCAACAAAATTACCAAAGTCGAGTCTTCAAAAGCTCAACTTCGGACTTCGGAGTTAAGACATTCAATCAATAAAACATAGTACAAAACTAGTCAGATCATGATATTCGGGAAAATAGGCATCGAATGTCGAACTAGAACTCACCCTGCTTTGGTTTTGAAATGAGTCCACCAATTCCCGGTGTTAAAGATCAAGATATCAGCTCCTCTCCATTTTGCTGAATCTTTAGCAATGCTATCGATTCGCAGTGTTTCTTTACGTTTCTTCCCTATCCTGACCTTGCTTTCTCGAACTAAGAAATGTGTCACATAGAACTCAACTGTACACTGATAATCCTGCAGTGCAAAACCAAATGATGAGCACAAAAAATTTTGTGATTCGGTGCACGATTGGAAAGCCAGAGCACAAGGCTTACCACAAATCTAAAACTATATGCCCCCTTAGTCTTTGTGATTCTCCGGCCTCGTGTCTCATAGACCTTACTAGGATCTTTAACAGCTCCCATGAGTAAACAAAGCATGGATTCCCATTGATTCCTATTGATTGAATCACCAGCAAAGACTACCCTCTTTCCTCTAATCAGTTCCAGCATATGTGTTGCTTTGAACCTAATTTCAAACCAGCCTTAATTATTTGGAAATTTTCAAATCAAGATGACAAAGTACTAACTCAACCAACAGTTTAAGCTAATAGTTGAATTCTCACATGTATTTTATACACAAATTCCTGTATGAGACGGTCTCACCGTGAGACAAGTCTCGTATTTGGGTTAAATAGTCCAATAATAGATACTTTTAGCTTATGGACTTCTTGTTTTGAGGTCGTCTCACTGTAAGACGGTATCATACAAGACGGGCAGTATTTTATATACTTTTTCACGCCCATCATGATAAATTTGTTATTGGGCTAGTACACAACAAGACCCAAGACGGAAAGACCCACAAGAGATGAGAGTTGATTGCACACGAACCCAATAAAACATGATGACATAGTGGGTTAGTGGTGGTTTAATTGCACATGAGAAGTTGGACTTTCCATAAAAGTTGCATCTCAAAAGAAGTTCTCATACCTAAGATCCTTTCATGGGAAGTTTCACTAACCTAAGAAATGGGCATTTCAATGTTCATGTCAACCAAATACTCCTCCGTCTCTTTAAATTTGCTACACTTCACTCAAGAAAAGTGTAGCAAATTGAAAGAGTAAAACTCTATAATTCTAATTCTCTACTTGATGCACAATTTTATATCAACCAAACAAGCACATAATGATGTGTTTTTTCTTAATTAGTCTAGTAGAAACACTAACAAATAGTAAAATCTTTTTTTTTTCTTGCAAAAGATAGTAAAATTAGATAGTACCTAAAATTACCTTGGAAGGTCACAATCTTGAGGTTGCCATCTCCACTTCATGTAATCTTTGTCCGACCTTCCATTTCCTTGACAATCAAACCCTTCATCAATGAAAGGGCATGAGAAATTTGTGTACAATGGGTAGCTTTCATCAAACACCCACCTCCCTTTGGAAATATCACAATCTTTACTCCTTTTCTCTTCATTCTCCACAAATTTACCATCTAAACTCAATTTTTCTCCCCTTTTTTCCTTATTATTCTCATTATTTCCACTAACTTCACCAAATTCTACCTTCAAATTAAAAGATTTCACAAACCCAGATGAATTTTCAGGTTCCCTAAAATGGGTCCTACCCAAGTTTACAACTTTCACTCCATTAACTGAGAAATTTGGACTTAAACCACTTAAATTCTTCTTACCAACTTCATCTTTATTACTAACATTCACTTCAATTGAAGAATTATCAACAAACCCAGATAAAATTTGATGTTCTTTGAACTGGGAATTGTTCAAAAAATCAGATGAATCAGTTAGAGAGTGAGTATTGAGTAAATTAAGATTTGTATTTATGGTGGGTGTATTGAATAGCACATAAGATTCTTGGTGGATTAAAGGGGAAGTTCTTAAAACCCAGAAAGAGAAAAATGATAAGAACACTAAAGAGAAAGATAGAGTTACAGAAAAAACCAAAAATTTAGTGGATTTCCATGAAAAACTTCTATGTTTCTCCATTATATTTTCTGGAATTAGCTTCAAGAACATAGATATGCATCTGAAAATATAAAAATACAGAAATATTTGGGTTGATTTTCTGTGTGTTAGTTTAAATTATACAGTTTTAAGTTATGGGTGGTGGAGTGAGTTGTCTAATGCAAAAGAATGTGAGTGGGTCAAAAGAACTTTTTTTTGACATGGTCATGGTGAGAAGTTGAGATTTTAGTTACTATACTTTGTATACTTCCTCCGTTTGGTTGATTTTCTTTTTGGCACTATTTACCGTTTAAACTTATTTTATATATTACCACTAATATGTAAGTAATAATATTGTCAAGTGGGATCTTGTTTGAATCGTTTAATCGCATACTTTTATAATATAAATTTTTTATAATTTTTAAATGTGTATAATTCGACATATAAATGAATAAAATAGTACATTAAATTGCATAAAAAAAGTTAAATGTAGCAAGTATTATTACAACAAAACTAATAAAACATTGTGACGAAGTAATTCTAGAAAATACCTTTAAACTGATATCATTCATAATTAGTCAATAATTAATTATTATTATTATTATTATTATTATTATTATTATTATTATTATTATTATTATTATTATTATTATTATTATTATTATTATTACAACAAAACTAATAAAACATTGTATTATTTATGATAATTTTATAATACAATTTCTTTTGTGTTTCTATTTTTGGTGGCATTGAAAAACGCTTTCTTCAAAAAATTTGTTCACAAATTCTTGTGAGAGACAATCTCTTTGATAAGTCAATTAGTCCCATAAGAAAAATATGAATAAAAGTAGAATTAAACTCTAAATGATTCCGGTATGCCTCTCCAAAACGACTGGCCTCTTGGAGACAAGGCAAGAAGTGAAATATTGGGTTTGTAAATTCGTCTTTCACATAAATGTTGGACAGGAGACTTGCTGAAATTTATTTGTTGCTTATTTCAGTTGGGCCCATGTTGGAATTGAAATATTGGGTTTGTAAATTCGTCTTTCACATAAATGTTGGACAGGTTGAGGGCTCAGGCCTGAGACAATTATAAATAAATAAGCATTTTTTGAAAAAAAAACAATTTAAATAAGCTTTGATTAAATTTATATTTATAAATAAGCATCTTCAGACCAATTAACAGCGAGCCATTTTTAAAGCCGAGTTAAAGAAAGTCAATTTAGCAATTGTCCGCTGTTAGTAACAGTGGGTCATTAACATCCAAATTTAATAACAGTCAACAAAAGTCAACTAAATCGCCCCTGTTAGTAAGAGCGGGCGATTACTTGGCTGAATTTTGTTGACTCAGCTTAAGTAATTACCCGCTGTTAGCAACAACGGGCAATTCTTTGGATGACCTTTTTGACTCATTCTTAGTAATGGCCCGCTGTTGTTAAATGCGAACATATCCAAACTGAAAGGCGCTTATTTTTTGAAATAAGTTTACTCCAAGCTTATTGTTTAACTTTTTTTTTTATCTAAATTTGCTTATTGATTTCAAATTTTCTTAAGGTTCACGACTTCATGTCTTTTGAAAATCATTACCTTTCTTCATTTTCACAAATTTTCAAACGATGCGGTTTTATTTTTGACTTATTCAATGCATACTTATTAACACATTATAACTTATTGTCTTAAAGTAATTATATCACTTTTTATAATTTTAGGGTGATAATTTATTATCTTAAAGTAATCAATTACAAAATGAATTAGTTATTAGCCTATTTTTTATTGGTTATATTAAAAAAAATACATGTACATTAGACTCACTCAATAAGTCACATTGTAGGACTGCTTTATTTGAGAATTAGTAAACGATTAGTATTGGCGGACACTCTAAGTAAATAACAGTGATTTATAATATTGACAACTTATCTTTATATTCAAAAATTTGACAGGATAATACTTTAAGAATTTTAATTTGTCTTTTTTATTTTTTTATTTTATTAATATTTATTTTATTTATTTTTATTATGGTTCACAAAATAGGTGATTGATTAGAAGTTTCTGTTATTATTGGTGCCACTAGAATCAGAGCCCAGATGTAAAGTCCCATCCACTGCAATTTCATTATCTGTCTCGGTCAACTAATTCACCTGCAGGCTGCAAAATGTTTTCAAAGTCCAAACTTCCTAATTTTCGTAATGCATTATTTTTTTTATTTTTTTTTGAGTAATGCATTATTTTATTTTTAAGCTATACACATTATTTTAATTATTTATTTTTTAAGTTATGTATAAATAAAAATTATAAAAATTGTATTTATGAAAAATATAAATGATTCAAATAAGATTTCACTTAAATATATTTATTCTTAATTACAAAAGTTAAGAAAATAAGTTTAAATGTAAACAACAACAATACCCTTATGCTATAGTCTATGGGGGTGTTTTGTAATTAGTTTTTGGCTTAGCTTTTTGGTTGGCTTTTGGCTTGTTGGTTGGTCAAACAGCTAAAAAAAGTGTTTGGTAAACGGCTTATAAAACAGCTGAAAAACTGGCTTTTAAGTCAAAATGAAAAAAACTGCTCCAGCTAGCTTTTTGGGTTGACTTTTGGCTTGTTGGCCCATTTTTTCTCTAATAAACAGCCAACATCCAATATTCAAATTTACCTAACATCTCCACCAACAACTAGCTTTTTAAGCTAGCTTAAAAGCCAACAAAAGCATCAAACATTTCCAGTTGATCAAACAAGACAACTAAAAAAGTCAACCGCCAACAGTCAAAAACTAATTGCCAAGCACCCCTATAAGTATAATACTTCGAGAAGATGTATAAATAATTATTCATTTGTGTCCCTAAAATTACTATATTATGTATTTTCATATAGAAATCTTTAGAAAAAATGTAAAAGTTTTCTTAGTTTTTCATCATATAACTTTTCATAAATTATTAGTATAAATTTATTACTCAATCACATCCTCATTTTACTAATAAATTCACATATTTTTATTACTAACAAATTCAATTCAATTTAATTTACAACTTTACAGGGAGTATTTGTCAATGCTAACTATCACATCCTCAAATTATTTTGGCCTTTGCATTAAAAGTTCAAACCTTTTCAACCACAAACCAAAATCGTCTATACTATGGCCAACCATACTAAATTTTCTCATTTCAAGTGACAATAACTAGTAGTTCACCAATATTTTTTCTCTTCATCAACATATTTATAATATATCACGCTCATAAAAATCATGATTATAGACTGAAAAGAAATGAAAAACGATAAACCATACTCATACAAATCATACAGCCAAAAAACTATCTGATCGAAACAATTTATGTAATAAGTAAATATTAAATAAGGCAATTTTATAGGCTTACAAAAGACAAAATAAATAAAAACACATTAACCATTAATTTATAATTTTGAAAATATTGTACTTAAATAAAATAAAAAAAATTCAAATATAAACTTATATGATCGAAAAGACTGTTAGATCGATAAATGTTTAAATAAAATTGAAATATAAACCTTTTACAATGAAACCCTTTAATCCAATAAATGACCGTTAGAAATTCCTTATAAGTAAGAAGGTTACCTATTAGTAAAACCCTAAAATAAATATTTCAATATGACATTAAACCAATTCATTTTTAAGATAAAAAATCAGCTTCTACAATAATATGTTTTCTCTTAGGATATCCCAGTCCAATCATATGATTTAAATAAATTTTTCCATCCTTCATCGTTGCAGCTGTGGCTAACCGATGCATTACACCAGAATAACTTCTGATAACCGATGCAGTTTTCCATTCATCTGTGCTCTCCACCAAACGCCCTGCAGGGTTTCCAGCAACCACAAGCCTAGTCGGAGATACAAGCTCTAACCCATCGCCAAATCTAAGTGATCCCTTGACGATTTTCACTAAAATGACTTTTTCTCTGTCTTTTAAATCAATTTTATATAAAGCTCCAGAAAATGTGTGGACTACGAGTAAATAACCATCTTGGTGGTACACAATTCCATTAAGTGCTACCAAATTTTTGTACCATTCTTTAAAGGTAAAAAGTGGACTTCTTATTGTAGATAACAACTTTCCATCTACATTGACCTTCCAAAGTTTGCTACTTTTAGCATCGGTTACGTATGCATTACCTTCTTCATCAATTGCTACATCATCCCCCATGGATTTTTCATCGCCTATTTATATAGTAAATAGGAAAAACTATCAGAAATAATACAATTTTTTGTTTATTTCCCTACAATAATACCAATTTTTGATTAACCATGAATAATATCAACTTATGAGGGTGTTTTCCTACAATATACTTCATCTAATATGTTAAAAATCAAACTATGGGTGATTATATGACAAAAAAATTTAGTAAATTAGTTAATAAACTTAAGTTAGTATTATTCTAGAAAAAAAGCCCCCAAAGTTGGTATTATTCATGGTTATTGTAGGAAAATTAATAAAATGTTGTATTATTCACGGTAAGTTTTCCTAGTAAATAAGGTCAAAAAATATTTAATTGTAGGTGAAATTAATTAAATAAAGATAGAATAATGAATTATTTAAGTTGAACATTCATATTTTTTTTTTTTTTTTGAAATTGAACATTCATATTATTTAAGTAAACAATTACATGTGATATCTCTTACATGTAAATTTTGAATTCCTAAGAAAAAAAGAACAAAACTAAACTCATAATTTTTTACACGTTATTGTAATAAACTTTCAACTCTCTTGTAATTTTGTCCATACAAATAAATTTCTTTCTTTCATTTGTTATCAAAAATATATATTTTTTTCCCATTAAAAACACTATTTTCTCTATGATGTTAATTCAAAATAAGTAATACAATGTTGTACGGTTCATTTCGCTCATCTTACATCATTTTTATATTTAGATAATTACCACCAATTTCTTTTAATTTTCTTTATAAATTTAACTTTCTTTTAATTTTATTTTATCAATAGAATTTATTTTCTTTCTTTCTTCGGCCCCTACCTTGTGTGGGACACTAGAGTCTAGAAATGCCTTTTATCTTTACCTTTATCTAATTTTTCAGCTCTCCTGTATGAGAACGTCTCAACATGACACAAGTTCATACAAAAGGTCCATTATGTTAAAAGTTTTTATTATTATGCTATTGACAGTCTCTTTCTTTATTACCAATTATTCAACCTTTAAAAAAAAACATCCCACTATCTGGTACTAATAAATTTATTATTTTATCGACCTTAAAAGTCCAAACAAAAAACAACGGTAGAATTCAATGAAAAAAACTCACAAAGAGACTGTTAAAAACCAAGTCCAATTCTAAGGAGTCGTTTGGTTGACGTAGGAATTAAATTACTATGGGAAGTTGTAATTTATTGGAATTTACTTCCTTTGTCAATTTCCTAGGAAATACTTATTTTTGTTTGTTTGACAATAGGAATTTTTATTTCCATGGGAATTGTAAATAACCAAGGGGGTATATGGTAATCTAATTCCTATGTCTCATAGGAATTAACTTCCCTTGAATTTTATAATTCCTAGGAATTTTAGTTTTTTTGGCAACCAAACAAATATATATTGTTACAACTCTAAATATAGATTTGGACTGGACTTTTGAGAGTCGTCTTTATAAAAGACGGTCTCTCAGGAGAGACCCGAAAAAAAATTTGAAAAAAAAAAGAAAGAAAAAACATTACCAGGTTTTGTAAGGTGAGTAAGGAACAAACGTTTCCAAGAGGAAAGATCGTATGCAGCGAGTCCACTATAACGATTTCCAATCAAATCCGTTACAACAACAAGCAAACGATTTCTCAACCGATCGATTGAAACACCAACAGAAGCATTTCCAGCCAAGTCAACATCTTTAACGGTTGTGATTTCATCTAATATATCATCATGATGATGATCATCAGGTACTCTGACTTCTCCTACACCACCTTCTATTCCTGAGACGATGAATCTACGGTTGATATCGTCCCATGTGGCAGATTCTCTGAGCCAGCTGGTGCTATGGTATTGGTACACGTGGGTTGAATGTGGGGCCCTTTCAAGGGTTATGAGAATGCTTATGGGAATGGCTGAGAGAAGGAAGAGAAAGAGGAGGAGTTTTGAGGAGAAGGATTTACAGGACATTGTTGGGTGTTTGGAGAGGGATGTGTGGAACAAAGGAAGGACAGAAAAAAGGGTGAAGGGTTTTGCATTTTGGTATATGGTAGTTAGAGATTTTTGTATTTGTAGTTGGGAATTAATTCAACACTTTATTTTATTATAAATTGTTCGGAAATTCCACGTGGTAATCCTGAGGTTTTGGATTTTTCACGTGGTAATTAAAACTTTTAAAAAATTCACATGATAAACCTGAAGTTTACCAAATTGCTCCAACATGACCTTTTTTGCTCATAAAACGTTAGCAAAACGTTAGCAAACATTAATTTCGAAGCTTTAAGATTGTTGTACGCCTATTTATGCGACTCAACATTTCAAATAGCACCAGTTTCAACATTTCCCCCCAAAATATATCTCAAACTCTACCATCTTTGGATTTAGGGGAAAAAATATGATTTGGATGAAAGATGGTAGAGTTGGGGTTTATATTTTGGGGAAAAAGGTTGAAACTTATGACATTTGAAATGGTGTGTCGCATAAATAGTTGTACAACAACCATAAAGCATCAGAATTAACGTTTGCTAACGTTTGTGCAAAAGGGTCACGATAAAACAATTACGTAAACCTCAGGGTTACCACGTGGATTTTTTAAAAGTTTTGTTACCACGTGGAAAACCCTAAACGGGTTACCACGTGGAATTTTCCTAAATTGTTTTATGGGACAATTTTAATGAGCACAAATTTTTGTGAGAGACGGTCTCTTTAATGGGACGATATCAACCGTAGATTCATCGTCTCAGGATTAGAAAAAAAAGCTTTAAAGGAGTAAATGTAGGAAATAAGTTTTAATGAATTGGGCATGAGAGACACATTTTATATTTGGGTTATCGTTATTATATTCTTATTGTATTGAGTGTATTCCGCTAATAGAGAAAAAAAGGCAACAACACATACCTATAAATGAGGATGCGGTCAAAAAATGCCTCTGACTCTAGAAAAATCCTCATAAAGAGTGTTATTCAAAGTTATGAAAAAACTAAAAAGATTTAAATTGAAGAAAAAAATTGCAATATTTTTAATGGAAATCGACAAATATAATTGTCCAAAAGTTTAATTCAAACCCAACATGATGACTATCTACTAATAAAAGTCTGCTCCATCTCCAAAGTTTTACTACTAATTTCACCGTTTCATAATACTTGCTACTAGGTGTGACATATTCTGTAGAAAAATATCATCATCAATAGCAAGTATTATGGGACGGAGGAAGTATTTTTCTTAAGGAGGTAGTTAAGGTATTGTTTGGTGGGGTATTGGTAAAGATGGAAAGAAATTGGATTAACTTAAACTAAAAAATCTCATATAGTCATATATGTTTCACTTAATATACAAATTAGGCTATTAATAGTTTAGTAATGTGAGGTTGTTTGGTAAGATCATGAGTTTAATTTTCATTTAAGAGTAATTTTATTTTGCTCATTCTATCATGTAATCAGTAAAAGAATGAAAATAATTATATATATGTGGGACATTATTATTTTGGTATCGATAGATAAAATTTTAATATATATATAGTATTTTATAACTTTTTTTGCAAATTATATTTTTAGATATTAAAACGTAAATTTTAACTAAAAATGTGAAAAAAATAAAAACGTAACGAACATTAAATGAATGATGTCCCAGCTATTACTAATAATTGTAGTTGATACTTGATACGTAATAGTAATAGTGGGTATCATATTTTGTTACAAGGAGTAATTGGTATACATTAAGAGCATGACAATTACGAAAATAAAAATATATGTTATTTTTATTATTTTTTGTCTTTTGCACTTCAATTTTTATTTTCTCCACCGTATTTTTAGTGACTTTTTTTTCTCTAATCACTAGTTTCAATTTATTTATCACTATACCTATTTTTTTTAAAAAAAAAAACAAATTCTCATTCTTATATACTCCTATATAGAACTTTTGAGGGATTTGGCTAAGAAGGTAAATTAAAGGCTTACATAGAATTGTCCATATTTTTAATATGGAATAAAAATGCATAGTAATTTTTAAAATTATGTTATTTTATATTTTCTAAAATTCTAAATAATAAAAAATAATAATTTATAATTTTTTACGATTTTATTCCTTTAACAATTTCACACTTAAAAGGACATATATAATTGAACATCCACTCTAATAGTTACATCTAACAATAAAAGTGAACTATTTGATTTTGTACAAGTCCAATATATACACAGCAAATACAACATTTAATACAAGAAGGATCATTTTTTCTTTCAAAAAAAGGACCATTTAAAAACCTAAATTCGCTAATCTTGTGTGAGATTGTCCCTCAATGAAAGAACTTCAAAATAAAAGTTTATATACACGTATTTTTTATTTGTTGGACTATTTAATTCATGTATGATACATATCTCACAAAGAGTATCTCATTTAATAATCACAAATTGACGTAGAAAACGATCTTTTTGAAAGACACGCCATATAATAAGTTAATTAGCACATTTAATACATGTTATAAGAATATGAGCTCATTAATTATTTGAGGTTATTTCTCCGACAGAGAGTCTCTTACCGACCGAATGTAATTCAGTAATAATTTGTGATATATAGCCAAATAAACTAGCAGCAATCCAGCTATTTTATGGAGGATAAACTACACATTTTGGGCAATCAGTATGACCCTTTTTTCCAGAACCAACCAAATTCATGTGACCATATATGTTGATAAAGACTTTAATTTAGAAATCAACCGGTCTCCTGAGAGACCGTCTTTCTGATAAACGTTTTTCAGGTCCAATTCATTCAAGCTTATTGCCTACATTTACTCTATATTTTTCTGATGGGCCAACTCATTTAGAGATGGTCTTTCAAATAGACCGTCTCTCACAAGAATTTGTGTTTAGAAATTTAATTAATAAGAGTATTAATAAACTAACTAGTTAAAGCCAAACGATGTCTCGTGTAAGTGCTTCAACAAAATCAATCTAGGCGAACTAAAAATAATATTGCTTACTTTAAAAAGTAAATTTTGTCTCGATTTAAATATGTATTATTTTTTCAAGTACTAAAATTTTGTATTCATTTTTTGGTATCTCCTCCCATTTCCTCCTTAATTCGCAATTTTGTTTTTATTTTGCCATATCATATTATTTTGCTACAATTTGAATATTGATATCAACATGATCTAATGATCATGCAATAAAAAATCACAAATTCTTACTTTTCATCTATCTCGATCCATTAATTTTCAGTGGTTTATAAATTTATTTAAAATAAAAAATAAAAATTGAGAGCCAAATGGATGAAAAAGATAAAAATTTCTCACTTATGATATGAGAGTTTTCTACTCTTATAATATGAACTTAGTCCATACTCCATACTATTTTTATTGTGCACCATTCTTAATCTTCCATTCACAGGCACAAGTCGATACTCTGATTGTACACTCCTCTTAATTACACTTCCTAACTCAGACACTTCAATGCACACTATTTTTGTATTGGTTAAGTTCATACAAGATCTACTCTTCATTGTCACCTAATTTGCTAACCCCAAAGAAATTCGAGCAGTAAATTAAGAAAAGTAAAAAAGTAAATTATGTTCGATTTTGATTTTGTTTTTAACCCAGTTCAAGCATTTACGAAATCCGAAAACAAATTAGTCCCACACAAATTCTCAAAATGTGAGGACAAATATGCATACAAAATTCACAAAAATTTGCTTAATTGATTTAGATAAGTAAATTTACTCACCCTACTAAATTGATCCCACAATACCTTTCCTATCTACCACAGTGCTCCCATGTAAGTATCATAATGAGATGACAAATATGCAAACAAAATGGAATGAAAAATTTTTTTTGATCTAAAATTGTAGCCACACAAACTATAATTTTAAATAGGGAACAATAAAAACAAGAATCAAAATTCGGTGCCTCATTCGAACAAGAACATTATTTACTACTCGTAAAGTGAATACCAACTTGGTTGAAAACCGACAGCAAGCGTATGAACTCATTTTGTGTGAGTTTTGACGACCTTTTGTCAGCATAGTCATACTGCTTTAGCACACCGATCACTTTGGCTTTAAAATCGGAATCATTGACCTGCACACCATTGTCGGAGTCTGCATCTGAACCTTCAATTTCCATTTCATCTTCATCGGCTTTTCCACCCTCCATGTCCATATCTTGATCAAGAAACGCTCTTTGGTCATCTTTCTCATCAGCTAAGACGGACATATCAATTGGCTCCAAATCATTCTTTAATTGCCCTAAAGACTCTAAGGTCCGATAGTTCTTTTCGAGAACCTCAAGAATCTTTTTCTGACCAAAAATTGACCCAAGAGTCTTGTTTTTTCGACTGAAACATAGTGAGAGCATCCCATTCCACTCCTTAAGCTTACCTGCTGGAATTGGAAGAGGTCTCCTAGGTTCTATTCTAACAACAGAGGAGTCCACCTTAGGTGGAGGCCTGAAATTGTTTTTACCTACTTTAAGGAGATGGAAGACCCGAGCAAGAAGCTGCGTGTTCACTGAGAGACGACAATATAGCTTGTCACCGGGTTGCGCAACCAGCCTCATCGCGAATTCTCTTTGGAACATTATGATTGCACATCGAAAGTTTTGCCTTTGATTGATGTCCAACAATTTGAACACAAGTGGAGAAGAGATTTGGTAAGGGATGTTGGCCACGCAAATATCAAAGTATGGAAGATCGCACTTAAGTACGTCTCCTTGGATAACCTGTTGAATCAACATCAGGAGGAGACAATTGATCAATGTATCACGTACCAGCCACATTTCTATATTATGATGTTGGAAATTAATATGCACTTTCAGATTGTAGCACGTAAAGTTTTTTATTTGCATATAGACTATTGAATTTAAGAAACTACTTAAGAATTGAGATCGAGTGCAGATATATAGCACCCACGAAACCAAGCAGATATAGATAGTCTACTCTAACAGAAATGAGGAGTTGCATAGTCTTGTCTGTCTACCCTAACAGAAATAAACAGTTCCAAAATCTTGTTACTGTATCCTATCAGAAATGAATAGGTCCAACACTAAGCGAAAGCTCCTAACACAATTCTGTTAAATTAGACTGGACTTATTATCAATGCCAGCACATTGACGGGGAGACACGAGGTGCACACACTTCATAAGCCAATGAGATATATAACATCCCAAAACCATATGGCTACGGGAAGAAGGTCTCCAATAGCTTATAAAGTGTATACACCAATTTTTTTTGTCGATGTGGGATAACTCATCCCAACATTTCATCAAAAATTTTATCAAATCTAAATCTCTCACCAAATTACTACAACCTGTGTGTAAGAGTCCATCTCAAAAATCTCTGGCTTTCAACACAATATGTGAAACCCTCTCATCTTACACTACAATCCATAATTACAATGCCATTAACACATACCCCTTCTAGGGCCTATGATGACAGCAACCTAACCATTGTAATAACAAAGGGGAAGGCGTGGAATTTCAAAGGCGTTTTGGTCCAAACAAAAACTAACCAAAGGCAAAGAATGGAGAGGTGGCCATGAAATAAGTGTCATCAGTGCCTAAAGTACTTCAAAATTCACAAAAAATTAAGCCTATTGCAGCCAAAATTCAATCTTTCAACAGTAAATCCACAAAAAAACCAATGTATCAACAATACAAGCACCAAAAGAACTCAGTTTTTCGAAAAAAAAATAAAATCAATATTTCAACAAAATTATAATTAATCACCAAAAATATATATCTTCAGTTCAATCAACACAAAAAAATGGGAATTGATAACTGACCTCTAAGCGATTAGACAAAGGGGTACCCTGAAAACGTCGTTTAAGTTCAAGAACCATACGAGGATCCAATTCAACAGCAATAACTTTTTTACCAGCTTCTAGAAGCTTCTTAGTAAGATTACCAGTACCAGGACCAATTTCCAGAATAACATCAGTAGGTTTAAGCCCAGCTTTTTGAACAATTGATTCAACCAACATTGGATTTTTTAGAATATGTTGTCCTTTAGATTTATGGAATGGGATTCCTCCTTGAAAATGATTGCCTCCTCCTTTTTGTTTATCTTTCCTGATTTTTCCTCCTGCCATTACTGTAGAGTCAAAAGCTTCAAGATTTCAGAGACAAAAAATCGTAACTTTGAAGAGAGAGAACGATGAATGGATGTAGGGTTTTCGGAAATTAGGGGTTTCGAGTTGTCTATAACTTATCACAAATTCTTGCGTGAAACCGTAAAGACGGCTCTCAAAAGCTCGGTCCAATTTTAAATATATATTGTTACAACTTTAAATATAAATTTGGGTTGGACTTTTAGAGTCGTCTTTACAAAAAATCGTAATTCAACTACTTAAATACAAACAAATCTTTCATTGAAAGGAAAAAAATTTTAAAAACAAAAAGGCTAGAACTTAAACCTGAATCGACAAAGAGAACTCTAAGCACCGATGAACTGCTCGTGGAGAGTGAGCAGAGTACGGCGGCGGCGAAGCTTCTGGTGGAGGAAGAAAAAAGGCACCGGCTGAGACGAACTGTTGAATTGAAGACTTGAAGAGCAAATTTTGGTGAAAGAATAGAAGAAGGTGTCGAAGGGGATAATTAAAAGTTAGGGTTTCACTGAGCTTTTATTGGGTTGGTCCATAAAAAAACTATAAAGTAAGAGTAAAAAATAAGTTTTCCTCTCAGGAGGCTAGTTGTTCACTATGTTTGAGTAGGCCAGGGTGTATGGACCGAAAAGTGGGCCGACAGTTCCATTTCTCCATAAATTCTTACTTGAGACCGTCTTTTGTAAAGACGACTCTTAAAAGCTCAGTTCAATTTGTTACAACTCTAAATATAGATTTTGACTGGACTTTTGAGAGCCGTCTTTACAAAAGACGGTCTCTCAAGAGAACACCTGCCATTTTTCGGCTTCACAAATTTTTTCTTCAAACCGTCTATACAATAGACGTCTCAAGTTTTGGGGTTGATCCAATTGATAAATTAAAAAAAAACTGATTGATGGTTTTGTAAGTTAAAAGGGAGATATGGGCTGGGCTCTTGAGAGACGTCTATAGTATAGACGGTCTCTCAAGAGAGGATCTTTTCATTAGAATCGTTTGAATCGACTTGGATCGTACGATTCAAACGATTCAGACCGATACTTGCGATTCTAAGAATGATTCAAGCGGATTCCGATTTTACATGCGATTTAAATCGTAGGGGTATATTTGAATTGTAAAATTATGCGATTTTACGATTTAAATTGCGATTTAAACAACATTGCTTATGAGTTTCTTGTATTGAGGTCATCTCACCGTGAGACGGTCCCATTCAAGACGGGCTGGAAAACTCTAAGATTAAAGCCCTTCGGGAGGGTGGTATTTATGGTGACCGGTCTTTCATCTCATTCTTCCAAGTCCCTAACATGTCAGAGCACTCTCAATGGTAAGACACTGTTTCTCTCTCAACTTTTTTTTTCATCCACATCATATTTTTGAATAGAGAATTTTAGCATAAAAAGGTTATCACATCAATGAGAAAACCAAAAAAATTTTCTCACCACTTACTAAACACTAATTTATATAGAATTTTTTAAAAAATAATTTTTTAAAGTATGTTAAAGTATAGCAAAATTGGTGTCTAATTATAAAGCATAAATTTTCATGACCATTGATATATTTGTATATAATTTTTGATAAATGTATAAAATAAAAAAACTATTTACAAAAATAAAAAATGTTAATAGGATAAGTGTTGAGCGTATTCATTTTGGATTGTAGAAAATTTCCTCTTATTGAGATTTTTTTAGAAACATTTGCAATTTTGTTTTTACTTTACTCACTAATGGAATACAGAAACCCAAAAAAATTCCACTCATAGAGAATTTGCTCGCCATTAGGAGTGATTTCAAGAAAGGGGTAATACATTTTTATCCTCAAAATCTCGTCTTAAAAATCGAATAAAGTCTCAATGATCGTATTTATTTATGTCAAACGTCCTCTAAACTTTTAATAATTTTTAAAATTATTTTAAAGTTACCATTTTAAAATTGAAAATAAAAAATTGATTAAAGTGTAACAAATAATCCCAAAACAATTTTCGTCCTGTTTCTCTCTTGTGTACAAGAATAGGAATAGGAATTGAATAAAAAGCTGCGACCTGCGAATTTGTAAAAACCTCAAAGCTCTAAGTCCAAAACCACCATTAACAAAGGTAGTTTTCTTCATCCTCCTTCCTTGTAGTTTCTTGTGCTCTTTTGTTAGGGTTCTAGTTCATCAGAATCATTTTTTTTTATTCTCAACACCAAGTTTGGAGGGCTTAAAAGTTTCTGATGTGAGCTATTGGAACGTTGCCCCCGGTGATCTGGTCCTCATGTCCGTACCGTTCTGGTACGAATGTTTCTAAACGCCGCGTTTCAGGTAACTATGTTTGTGAGTGAAGAGAGAGAAAGAGGGGGCAATGTTATTGCTTAAACCACTTTCGACTGATTTCTGATTGATTATGTTGAAATCTGGAATAGGGTTTAGCTGTATCTTAATTTTGATTGTTTTGAAGTTTTAGGGTTTGTAATTTGTAATGGTAAATTTTGCTTTAATGTGGTCGAATTTGTAGCTTCATTTCATTTTTTGAAGCTCATTAATGATTCAGCTTTCGTTGATTTGTAATACCTGTTTTGATTAGTTATGTGATGTGAAATTTGTGCTACTAAAGTGAATGTCTAGTTTGTGGAAGTTTTTTTTTACTGATATGAAGCTTATTATAGTGAAAATTTCAACATTTGTGTACTAGTATTTGTAATGTAATGTTTTAATTCATAGTCATCTTTACTAGCCGGAAATTTTGTTTTTTAGGTTAAGAAAACTCCTTGTTGGTCATTGGAAGGATTAAATTGGTAGCTAGTGTTATTGTGATTGAAGATAGAGAAAAGGGGGATGTCATTTGGATTTGGGAAGAATTCGGGGCCTACAGCTCCTCCAAGTGGGCAAACCTCTTTCGGCAACTTTCCTCAACCTCCCTCCCCGGCTCCCTCTGTTTCTCCTTTTCCAGATCCTAATTTGTCCACTGGTCCCCGGTTTCCGAGTCCCAGGTATCTCAATCCTCATGTATCAATATTGCAGAAATGGATACAACTTTTTGTAGTTCATTGTTCATGTTAGGGTTACCTTATAGTTATATCACCTTGGAAATAATTTCATCCAATGTAGAACCTTTGATGGCCATGCGAGAGTACGGTCACCAACTTCCTTCGTCAATGACCGTCTTGTAACTGGTCCTGTGCAATATGCTGCACCAAACAGGTAAGATCTTTTAATAGCACTTATTTCTCCATAAAGATGACTTTTTAGGAATTGTATTTGTTTGAAAGCACATTATATAATCTGTGAGACGAAAGCATTTTGTTCTTTGATAATATGTAATAGAAAAAAATATCAACCTGACTGAGGCACAAATGAGTATAATATTTTTATGTACCAATGTATGTTTATTATCCTTTGAAAATGTTATTTTAAAGATTTTTTTAGTAGTTAACTTTTGATATTAAGGTTCTTTTTCTTCCATTTTAGGACCTTTGATTATCCTACAAGAGCACCATCACCCCCTTCTGGGGTTACTGACCGTCAAGTAACAAGTTCATCTCAACAATATGCTGCACCAATCAGGTAATATCATATAATGACAGTTTCTTCCCTAGTCAAATGACATTCTTTTTAATAGTTAGTTTTTCAAGATGTTTTACTGTTTCTTTTTCCCATTGTAGAAATGTCTAATTGGTGGTTATTTAGATTCTCTTTTATCTGAATATCAAACTTCTTTTTTAAATAGGCATGATAAGCGAAATTCAATATCTGGAGAATTTGTTGGTCAAAATCATAAGAGACCCTTTCCGTCTACTTCACAAGTTCGCGGAACTAACATACCTTCTAATTTTCCGCAATTTCAAAACCCAGAAAGATCTAGATCACCTCCTATTCAGTACAATGATGATTTTCTGCTGGATCCCAGTGGTGATTCAATAGCAGGGTAAGCATATCTGAATCCTTCTCTTTGTTTTCCCCTTATAATATCTTCAATTTATGTGAGGTTTTGATGATAGTTATGAGATTAAACTTGTGGATACTCTTGTTTTTGAACATACTTGTAAAGTGTAAACTTTATTCAAATCTAGAAATAAGAGGCAATAGTTTTATATAAACTGAAGTTGAGAGGCAGATTCCTCAGATAATATGAAACTCTCATATGAGTCATATCTTGGGTAAATTGAGTCCCTTATAGAAAGAGTTGTCATTGATGAGAATCTTTTTGAGGTGCCGATCAATAGTATTTTATTTTAAAACAGAAAAACTGCTATTTTTTAACTGTTTTTGAAGTCCTCTTTGTTATCACTCTTGTGTTTTCTTCAATCATTTTTTTTATTCATTTAAGAGTTGGGATCAAAAACAATCATGACTACTCCTAAGTTTTCTTCCACTTTGATTTGCATGATGCATCAAATTCAAAGAGACAAAAAAGTACTTGGTTAGTGACCAGTGATTAGTGACTAGTGACTAGTGACTAATGATAAGTGAGATACCAAGTTATGTTACACATGCAGAAAATAAACTATGTGTTTTAGGATTTTCATACCCTTTAGTTTGACATGTCTTTTACAGTTTTACTACTTACTAGAACTTCAAATAGTTAAGAGTAAGGATGTGTATTCTCGACCTTTGATATATCCTTAGGTGAGAATGTTGTGTTGACGCTACTTTTACTGTCAAATTGACAATTAACAGTGATCCAAGCCTTATTCCTTTTGAGTCACAACCGTAACTTTAGGCTAATGAAGTTGAAGGCATCTGATCCAACAATAAGCCAAATAAGTGCAATTGTGGAAAAGAGAGAACTCAAGGACATGCAAGGCAAAGTGATCAATGGTTTTGCTCGCACAAGTTGCACAAATTTGCCAATTATAACCTCCTTTCAAGAAGATATTATGTAAATATATACAAACTATTGCTTATGACCTTGACTCTAAGAAATGATGCGTTAATTTTTTTGCCAAAAATCTTCAATAAGTGATTTGGTTTTAAAAAATACATTCATTCAGTACCCCTATTAAAGCCAAAGATATCACATTTACTTCATTACATTTCCTCGAGTCTCAATATTGTCGACAACTCCAACGAAACTTCAATCATAATGGTGTACTCTAGCATCGAGCTATATTTTTTCACATATGGCACATTTGTGTCACTTCGCTAATCTGTGAATGGTTCTTCCAGTTTGATCTTAATTTTTGACGAAGAATATCTTGTGGTTGAAGTAAATGGGTATACGAATGGACTATATGTTCAACATTTAGATAAGCCTTTGGAACATATTGTTTTGATTCACTTACATCAAGGAATCAAAGAATTAGATAGCATCCAGACTCTTTACTTGTAACATCTGCTTATGGACAGTTGCCAAATGCATTCTGATTGTAAAATCTTAGTAAATTAGAGCACTCAATGACATCAATTACCTTATAATCTTGTTGACATGTTTAGAAGACGCCAGTTGTTGGATGCACCTTTCTGTTTTTCCTGATATCATTATGAGTGTTTGCAAGTTTCAAGCTTATTGATTTTTGGGTTCATGGCCACATTCATGTTGGATTATTGATTTTTCGTTTTTCAAGGATGACACCAAAGATACAAGCTCTTTGATTTCAGATTTCAATGGACTATTAAAATATATGCAATTCTAATTTATGTGAAGTTGTAGATATTACCAAAGGTCAATCGAATGTGTACATACGACCGCTAAACCTCACTAAATTTGGAACCACTTAATGACATAGGAGAAATGTTTTTTTTTTTGTTGTCTATAATTATGGACAATATTTTCTCACATTTTATAAGGTTTTACTTTGGTTAGTTACATGTAATGCGGCTGGTGGTGGTGCGGTGAGCATGAGTTGGCGGCTGGTGGTGGTGGGTGGTGCAGGGGCTGTTTTGTGGGTGGAGCAGGGGCTGTTGAGGGTGAATCATAGTACAAAACAGTAGCAACCATGACTAAGTAAAAGAGAGATCGAGGGAAAGATTACAAATTTGATTGATTAAGCTTAAGCTCTTCGAGTGGCTTTTACTCCAAAATAGCCAAAGGCATTACACTTTTCAAAAGATGATGCCTCTCTTCTTCCGCTCTCCTTCCTTATATATACATGAAATGGGTTGGCTTCTTTAGCAATAAATAACATAGTACTAATAAATAAAAATAACAAAACTAAGAAATTACTTCTAGAGACTTCTTTTCCTACTACCAATATTGCCCTTTGTCCTTTGTGGGTCAATTTCTAATTCATGACATTGCAATGCTGACATTACAAGTGAGGGTGGGAGGTCGAATTTTGAGGTTACTCTGATTTCTTTCTTTATGGCTAACCTTTTGCTTAGCGATTGATGGTGGGATTTTTTGTTTGACTTGCTATTTGAATCCTTTCCATATTGTACAAGTACAATTGTTCTTTATTTGTGCATATCTCCAATTTATTTTATTTCATCTTTGATTTAGCAATGCAGATGTTGCCTCTAACCTTCATGGCCATGTAGCTACACAGAGAAGACAACCACCTTCTTCAGCTGCTGTCAATAATCATTTTATCACCAATCCCCAACCTTCTCGGGTTAAATCTCAAAGGTCAATCTTGATTCATAGCTCTATTGCTGAATTATATGTGATAAACTGTTTATTTTTTCATGATACTTGTTTATGACTTTGTTCTCTTCGATTAAGAAAATAATCTCTAAATATCAGTTTTAATCAGCTATAATCCATATAAATTAGTAAATGTCATTGTTAATCAGTAGTTATAAGAAAAACGATCATCACTAAAAGCTAGGCTACACCTGCAAAATTCTATTTGATCATCAAAAATATGCTCCTGTTTACAAAAATTCAGTTTTAATTGGCTGCAGCCAGTTTATTTTTGTTGATACAGTTAATATCAGTGAAAATAGAGTTAAGTGAACATCACGTGAAGAGAACACGACTACTTTTTGCGAAGTATATAATGCCTATTTGAAACCACAACTCAACAGTGCCTAATTTTTCTCAGTAAATTAAATTTCAATGTAGTTGTCTGCAAACGTTTTCTTTTTTGATGAAATCTTGGAAATGATATTTTCAAATTCTGTTTATTAAGTGCAATCCTCCACTCATGGAGGTTTCGTCATTGAAAGAAACTATATATGGTGGAATTTTCTGTTGCAAAGAGGGAATGGCAAAAGAGAGTTTGATGCTTTTTCTTGTTTCCTTGTATGTCACTTTGTTGCGTCACCCATATGGTGGTTCTAAATTCTAATTGCATTGGGTTCATACTTCACTGACACAAACATCCTTTTGAACTATCTTTATAATCTTTCTTTTCCTTGCCCCTTCCCTATTGGTAAATTCATTTGAAAGAGGAAATCTATGCAGTATTGAAGCTTTAATTGGGTTGTTGCAAATAAAATTTTTAGCATCTTTTTGTTTTGTAGAAAGGGATACGATTGGAGTTTTCCATGGATGTATGTATTTTTTCCGCTTGTATATAGTGCTACTCTTACTATATGGTTTCATTTGCTAGGCATATATGGTTAAAGTTTGAGATTGAGTGCCTTCAGCTTCATTATAGATATTTTGGTTACCTAGAATAAGGCTGGTATACCACTGATGTGGTGGGGATTATCAGCCTGATGCAGGTATGGGTATTTCCTCCAAGACGTCTTGCAATTATGTCTAAGATTCTAAGGTGGTTTGTTGATGGGTCAGGCAATCAGGGTCAAGATTCATGTTCTCTGTGTTGCTGGTTGCATTTGTTAGTGTACTATCTTTGCTATTTGGACTCTTGGTAACATTGCTATGAGGAATTGAATTGCTTAGGTGAAGGAGGTTTTGTGAGGAGAAGGGGTTGGGGCTTGAGAGGTGGATTTTATCATTTGGTGAGACTGGGGATAAGGGAACAATTGAAGTCGTGAAAGAGAGGGTTGAATGGAATTTGTGTTGCTTTATCTTGTCCTGCTCATTAAGTTTAATATGGGATTTCATATTCATATTCCTTTATTTTAAGGCTTTCTTTGCTTTTTCCTGATTTTAAAACCTGAAGGATGTAGCACTTAGAAGACAAGTCCCTGAATAAGGGAGGGTTTTATAAACTGCATTTGACTTCTCACCTGTACTTGTTATGAATTTCTTTTGTTTGACCTTTGTCCTATGGGCTTCCCCAATTTTTTTACTTTGTTTTGTTTGTTGGTCTGCGTGCCTGTGTTTCTGTCTTCCGAGTAGTGGTTAGGATATCTGATGCCATGGATGGATAATGGATTAGTAGGAGATTGAGACAGGTAGTTCCACAAGTTGATTCTAAATTTTTTGTAGTGCCCCTCTCCCTCTTCTTTAAATGGTGCAAAACTCACGAAGTTATTTGCTCAGGTCCTCTTTATCTCCTCCAAAGATGAGGAGTGGGAAAATCGGTGTCGGAATGCCTGATTCACAATATAACCTCAAAGTATCTCCATCTGATGACGAGATGAATGGTAACACTTACATGAACAGACATTTGAGCCCCTCTGTTCCAAAGCGAACTAGATCATCTACTTTTGCTGATGGTCAAACCATCCAATCAAACTCATTTTCCATTGAAGATGACTCAGATAGGTAAAGAATGTGTTGTACTTTTTAGTTTGTACATCATAAATGCTAATTGTATTTTATTTTCTTTTCACATGCCGATCGTTCTTATTTGGTTTGTGTGTTTTCACGTTAATTTAGAGAACAACAAGCCAAGGCAAGGCGATTAGCTCGCTTTAAGACTGAACTAGTTGAAAGTGGACCGGACAATTCAATCCAATATAGTCAAAATATTTCTAAAGGAAGGGTTTCTTCTATGAAAATTGATGGTACATCTATGGCGAAAACAAATGTTTCTGGGGATTTTCCTTCAGGATCAATGGAGGACCTGGATCTTGATAATGAAAACTCGCAATCAACTAGTATTATTGTGGGGCTGTGTACTGATATGTGTCCAGGTATACATCTTAACATAACAGATAAACATCTCAATAGTAGTGTTTAGTTGTTGACTTTTGTATTACTTTTGATTGTGCTATCTTAGAACTGAAATTGGTTTTATCAACCATCTTCAGTTTAAGAAATCTTTTAGTTCTACAGTTCTACTTTATTTATGCTTGCCTCTCATTTGTTGAGCTCAAAGTGCTGAATTTGATTTTTGTTTCCTCCATATTCTTTTATTAGATTGAATGAATGTTTAATTTTGAGGGAAAATTTACAGTTGTCATTCTAGTGTTGATGGAAGCTTTTTCCTTTTCTTTTGCCACGTGAAACCCTTCTACAAGTACCCTGATGTGAGACCATCAACACTGATCTGTAGGATAAGTTACCCGGACACAACGGATATGACTGTTGTACCCTTGTTGACACCACATGAACAGGATTGCCAACTCGATACATGTGTTGGACCCAACAATCTTGTTATCTTTACTTTTTAGCTTACATTCTGATGCAAAACAAGCACTAGTACTTGCTATCTCAAGCCCTTGTTCCTTTCTAGTTTTAAAGTAAAACAACAATAAATCAATTTTCTCATACTTTAATTTCAATTGTAGTTTTTAATTAAATATAGTTCATACTTCACAGAATTTTTATATTAACATACGAATATTGTGGAATCTTTGGTTGTGTCCAAATTTAGGATATATCTCTGTGTCTCAAAATTTGAATTATTTGACAAGTCTACTCTGGGATACATCTACCATTGGTGGTGCTGAAGTTTCCTTTTTTGGGTTGAGGAGGGGAAGGGGCAAATGTAGGATGATAAGCATGGGGGTGAAAATATATAGATTAATGATTGTATGGGGAATGCAAAATGTGTCTAACACTGGAAATCTGAAACATCTATTACAATTAACATCGGATACCAATCTGACTTGGATATTCATTCAACTTTGTATTTTTTGGATATTCATTCAACTTTGTATTTTTTTTGTTGCGTATGTATAACGTTGATAAATAGAAATGAGTGATGTTATTGTTGTTATAGATAAGGAGTTACCATTAAGTGAATGTTTCAATTAGGTTAGCCATGAGCCGAGCCAAACTCGGTTTTGGGTATGTGGCTCGACATGGCATGATTAAGTTTTTAGTTTGAACAATAACTTTTTGAACCTGCACTTCTCCGAAACTCTAAAATCCTTTTTGACTCGGCCTGATAAGACTCAGTCTCATGCTCGGTAAAGCATGTTACGAACATTTATGAGTTATGACTTATGTTTCTTGTTTGTATCATGATGTTTGGCTTAGGTTAGCTGTGTGCCTGTGTTTAAAAAAGTTGTTTGTCATAGTCATTCAATTAGGAATTCAGGCATTGGGAGAAAGGATTTGTAACAATCTCATAAATGTGTTCATTTTCGTTAATTATTGAGCTCTATGAGCTTATGCATGGTGTTTTTTTTAACTATAAGTTTTAGCTCAAGCTGGGCTTGTCGGCAAATGAACATAACTTGAAACAAACTTTAATTAGACTGATTTTGAAAATTCTGTTTGTGTGCACCCAGCCTAATTTTCTAGTAACTTAAGTCAATTTTCTAGTGAATGAAACTAACTTAGATGTGACTTATAGGATCTAATATGTATGACTTGAATGGAGACAGAGATATTTTGCGAGTGTGATCATTCATCATAGCATAATCAAGTATCAAAAGGGAAAATGTTATGGGTAAAATTTCGATATGATTTATTATATAGGTAGGAATTTTAGGCCTTTATACTCACTCTGTCACGTTATACCCACTTGACATTGCATTTAGTTTTGGGAGATAAGTTTTTTTTTTTTTTTTTTTGACCAAGAGATAAGTTGTTGGGTTTTGAATTGTTAATTTAATAGAAATGTGGATGTGATGGGAGGCAGTGGTGTATTTATTTAGTTGAAAGAGAGAAAGAAGAGGGAGAAATGGCTGGTTGCAAGTAGGAAATAAAGGATGGGTCATCACCATAAAAGGAAACATATAAGGTCAATTGGTTCGAGTGAAAAAGGAAAGTGGCCAAGGTAAATTAAGGAATTGCAAGAAGATTGCAGTAGATGAGATGTGTGTTGAGAATTGAGATGAATGTGTAGGCATTTTCCGTTGGAGATGTATGAAGAAGTTTTGGAGCTGCAAGTATTTATTTATTTATTTATTTAATATGATATTCATTGACTTCTCTCTCCTCATACCTAAGCATAACATCAACATTACTATAATCACCAAACGTAACACCAGTAGAAAACATGACACATGAAACCATTTTAACTTTTTAAAGGCAAAATAAAAATTATATTATCAACTTTTTAACAAAACACCATATTTTGATGAAGACATGGTGTTTTTCCACTTCTCCTATTGTTCTTCTCTATTTGAAGTTTTAATATTGTTTATATATATGTGCCAAGCTTTTGGCATTGCTTTAACTCCTCTATAGAAGAAGTTTTTGAGTTTTTTTGTTACTACCAATGTTCAGTTGTGCAGTGTATTTAGTTGTGCTTATATACTCAAGTCTTCATGTATAAGAGGTATAAATGAATTATTTAAAGGTCTTGTTATGCGTTTCTGTTGATATCATTATTTAACGTCTTTATTTTGAAGACAGAAAAACGTAAATCAATTAAGATCAAAGGATAAATACAGCATTAAGCGGACCAGTGTTATCTTAAAATAAATCCGTAAAAATGTTAGTGTCTGGCAGTATCGCTAGTCTTAAAGTGTTGGGGAGGAAAGAAAACCATGGAATAATACTACATAGAAGCAAACAATACAATTCTATTCTTGAAACCTCCCAAGTGAAAAGTTTTGCTCTATATTAATTAGTCATTCCACACTTTCCTCTCATTGAAGCACCTAATGGACAGTCAAGGGCCCAAGCACACCGATGTTCTTCCCTCCCTGTCATTAATACATAAATCTCACTGATGTTTTCCGCGTTTGTGTATGAAATGCTGCATAATCCTATAATGGAAGAAGATAATGCTATTGGACTCCTTAATATCTAGACAAAGGATCAACAACACATACCAGGTTTCCCTTTTAGCTGTGATCTTTGTTATTGAACCTTTCCAAAAAGCAGTTGACATTGCTGTCTTCATTATATCATGGAACTTGGTTTTCCAAATTTAGTTTGGAGAGCCAAAAACGGAACATGATACTCATAGCTTTTAGAGCTGAATATAAAAAGCTAAAATATTTGTAATGCATATGTATCCCTAACTCCTAATTTTGTCATGAATACCAAACTCAATACCAATTTGATAATTTTTGTAATGCCTATGTATCCCTAACTCCTAACGAGCTATATCATAACCCAAAAGTAGTAGTAATATTTTCTTTATAAAAAAAAGTAGTAATATTATGATCAGTTAGTATTTCTGAAGGTAGCCTCACAAAAACATCAAAAGAAGCCCTCAACTGAACTTTTTGATACTTTGAGAATGAGAAAGAGAAACACGCACGAATCCATTGACAAATTGCTAAAAAGAAAAATGCTAGACTGTTTTTTCAGCTGTCAAGATGTAACTTGATTCCTCTAACTTTAAGAATTGTTGTTTTGTATTCTTGTTTGATGTATAGAGTCAGAGAGAGGAGAACGAGAAAGGAAAGGAGATCTTGACCAGTACGAGAGGTTAGACGGGGACAGAAATCAAACTAGCAGGACACTTGCTGTTAAGAAGGTAATGTCAGCTACCCTATAGCAAGCTGTGCTTGAGATAGTTTTGATAATATAGGACCTTTGAAAATTTGGTAACACATGGTCATAATTCTGTGTGATTGTTACTTTTTGTTTTTCAGTATAACAGGACTGCTGAAAGGGAAGCAGAATTAATTCGGCCGATGCCAATCTTGCAAAAGACAATGGATTATCTTCTTGGTTTGCTTGACCACCCTTATGATGATAAGTTCCTTAGATTGTATAATTTTTTGTGGGATAGAATGCGGGCAATACGAATGGACCTGAGAATGCAACACATTTTTAATGACAAGGCTATAACAATGCTGGAGCAAATGGTTTGTTCTATTTCTTGTCTTTGCACATCTTGCAGTCTAATTTGGAATGTGTATAATTTGTGAAGATTATCGGGCGGTATTTATGTTCTTGTCTGTGAGTTCTGTCAATGTTTTCTGAATGGAGACTGATCCATTGGTTTATATTCCAAAAGAATAAACATCTAGGACTGCTTGTTTTCTTTGTAAAACTTTAATAATTAGAGTTCAAGGCAGTGACTTTCTTTTTTGTGCTTCTTCAGCATAGAGTATATGATTGCCGACATTAGCTTTTGCATATTCCGTAACTGCTGGCGGTATAGTATTTGTAGGAGGGGAGTTATTTCCGTGGCCCATGAGTGTTGTGGCTATCTCTTTTTATACATGTATGTATATATTACTTTCTTTGTATTTATGGCTTTGACATAGAAATCGGTTCTTTTCCGTATTTGTTTAGATTGCTAAAAACTTCTTGATTTTGTGATGTGGATATGTTTTCCTTTTTACATCTCTGTGTCAATATGTAATTTCTATTGGCTTGAAGAATGTGACCTTTTACTGATCATTCATTTGTTGGAAAATTTAATGAGATGATAATTGAGGAGTAATATTTTAATTAGGGTCTAATTGTGATTTCTGAAATTTTCAGATAAGGCTTCACATATTAGCTATGCACGAATTGTGTGAATTCTCAAAGGGAGAGGGATTTTCCGAAGGATTTGATGCTCACCTCAATATTGAACAGATGAACAAAACATCTGTAGAATTGTTTCAACTGTATGATGATCATAGGAAGAGAGGAATCTTTATTCCTACAGAAAAGGAATTCCGTGGCTATTATGCCCTTCTTAAGCTGGACAAACATCCTGGTTACAAAGTATGCCATACTTGAAGACAATTTGTTGTTTTTTTTTATGATTTTCACATTTTCCTTTAATTTTTAACTATATAAAAACTTGATTTTTCTAGTTGGGAAATTGATTTAGGTAGAACCTGCAGAGCTCTCACTTGATCTAGCTCAAATGACTCCTGAGATAAGGCAAACACTAGAAGTTCTATTTGCGCGTGATGTTGCAAGGTTTGTTCCCAGTAATAAGGTTAATGGCAGTTTTCTTTTCAGAGCAATTTTATAACAAGCGTAATCTGTGACTTCCAGATCTTGTAGAACTGTCAATTTTATTGCTTTCTTTCGGCACGCAAGGAATGCCAGCTATCTCCAAGCATGTCTAATGCATGCCCACTTCTCAAAGGTAATGATGTGAATGAGCTGCTAGTTTTTTAAATCTTGTGTGATGAAGAATCTTTGGAGACTCAGAAGTGAGAACTAATGTAATGTGCATTATCAATAGTCTTGGTCATTAGATACCATTTTTAGAAATGCTATGGAGGAAGCTTACTCTAATGAAAATATCCACCACCAGCAGCTTGTACGAATTATGGCTGTTTAGCTTTGTCTTTAATTACCATTTTTGTTCAAGAAAAGGACCTATCATAAAATTATTCAAGAGTAATAATGCAATTTTTTTTGTCTTAATAGCAGTTATTAACTTTTAGGTAAAAAATTAACCAAAAATGTGGAAACAGTAGTTGTCCTTGTTAGACCTTGACAGTAATGTGTTCACTTGTCAAGTGGAATGTGTGATTGCTGAGTTTGAGGTAGATACTGTTTTTGATATGGTCGTATGGATGACTCCCCTTGTGATGAATTTGACGAAGCTCCTCGAAAATCAAAATAACATGTCTTGGTATATTGAGTGTCATTTATTCACTTAGTTTAGTTAACAAAGCAGAGGGATAGGCTTTCTCTTGTTCTTTCCATCTCTTTCTGAGTTGAAAGAATTTACTGCTTGGCTTGCACTCCGTAAGAACTACAAATTTTTAGAGGAGGTGATTTCTTTCCTCCTCTAAACTGAACACTGTGTAATTTTATTTCTGAAAGGCAAGATGTTCTTTTCAAGTTTCAACCAATGCCACCCTTGTAACTTGATCTTTTCAAGGTCACCTTGGTACAGTGTCCATGTAGAAATACAGCTATGTTAGATGGTATGCAATATGTTATTGGTGGGGATGGAGAAGGCTTGCAAGTGAAATTGTGTAAAGCAGATTGCAAGCATTCTTAAGGTAAGGACCTTGCATAGGGCATCTAGGTGGAAGCATGCATGTTGTCTTCTATCATGGGGAGAAAGAGGATGAGACTGCTTACGATATAAATTAATGATGAATATTATAGGATCAAATGTCCAATTGATGATGATGATGAGGTTTTGAAGCTACTGAACCCTAGCTTTCCTGCACTCACACTGTTAGGTTGGTGACATGATGTTTGGAAGATATATTTTGTAGCTTTTGTTGGAGCTATGATGCGCTGCTTAAGTTTATATGAGAAATTAACTAGACTTGTTCATGGATTTAGACAATCTACGTTTTAAGCTTAGATGTTCTTGAAATTTGAAGGATATTTTGCTATTGTTGATTGCACCATGCTGCAGAACTTGACTTCGCAGATAAGTCAATCTGAGACTTGATGAATAATCATCATGGAATTTTTGATTTCTGTGAATAGCAATAAATACAATACAAAAATTATGATTGAAGCTTGATCATAGAGATTTTTTCATGTTGAGTCTTTACATTTTGGCCAACATTTTACATTTTTGTCGTGAAATTTTCTTTCCTGTGATTACAATATATAGCCATACTGCCATAGATAATATGAATCTTGGAAAAGGTATTAGGTAAACTTATGTTATACACTTATTATCTTTAAACAACTCAAGTAGCTCTAGTTTGATTGGCTTAAACACATTCAGAAGTCAGACATAGATTGCCTAAATGCCTATGGCAAAGTATAATTTTTTGAGTTTTGCTTGAGCCTGATTGTTTAATATAACAATGACTTCAATAGTATAGTATCCAGAAAATCTCATCTCTTCTATTATATGTCACAAAAATTTCCGCCAAATGTTTAAACTTCCATTCCAAATTCCTTATGTTTGGAGGAGTGCATGAACCATTTGATTCAAAGTACAATAATCGAGTTTTTGGTCAATACAATTCCCTGTGTCTGACCCTACTGTGCCATTTCCTACAGTTGAGGACACAAGCACTTGCTGCTCTACACTCTGGTCTTCTATATAATCAAGGTGTCCCTGTGGCGCGTGTTTCCAAGTGGCTTGGCATGGAGGTACATTTTCATGCTTCCATTCCAGAAGATGTTGATTTTGTTTGATTATTTATGTGTGCATTTATCAGGATGAGGACATTGAGAGCCTTCTGGAGTATCATGGATTCTCAATAAAGGACTTTGAAGAGCCGTATATGGTTAAAGAAGGTCCATTTCTGAATGATGAAAAGGATTATCCCACTCGATGTTCGATACTTGTTTGCAGAAAGAAATCTGATACCATCTTGAAGGATGTATTATCTTCACATCAAGTGATAATATCGCCACCCAAGCCTAGTAAGGAGCTTCCATCAACTGAGAATAGAAAGATTAAGCATACAGCAGTGCAAAAAATGAGTCCTGTTTCTGATGATGGACTCATGGACATTGAATCCGAGTCATCACCTAAACGTAGCGTGCAAGTTCCACAAGTTCTTGAAACACGTAGTACACACATCCCATTAGTTCTCGAATCACCAAAAAGCATGCAAGTTCATGTAGATATTGCAGAATCTAGATTTGGTCAACCTTTCGTAGATAACCATCACAGGATTTCTTCCGGTTCTCCAAAAGATAAAGTAAAGAATTTCGCAAGCTTCGACAACCGGACCATGTTTAACCAACCTTCTCCAGTTTCACCTAAGGATTCTCCACGGAATTTTTCTGTACAACTTGTTCCTGCTGCCAAGTCATCCAGTTTTGGATTAGCTAGGCATAATAGCTTTAAAGGAGATGTGGCAAGTTCTCCAGATACTG
The DNA here is from genome assembly GCA_019425755.1 of Amaranthus cruentus. Lineage (NCBI taxonomy): Eukaryota > Viridiplantae > Streptophyta > Magnoliopsida > Caryophyllales > Amaranthaceae > Amaranthus > Amaranthus cruentus. The sequence goes on along the minus strand of CM033451.1, from coordinate 2,103,804 downwards.
CTGCACACTCTGAGTTGAAGTTTTTACAACCAGAAGCGGTTCCTGCAAATGTTGGAAAACTGTCAACTACTTTTGAAGCTGAGCCTAGTGTTGTGAGCTCAAAACAAGATGATGTGTCCATAGAGGAATTGCCGACAGAAGAGTTTACTAATGTTCAAGAGAAAGTTGATGATGTTGCTGATAAACATGATAAGGAAGTTTCTGAGGCTAAGCTTAGGCTGTTGCTAAGGTTATACTCTGCTTTACTGAAAGATTGATGATGCATATTTTATATCTTCTTTTGACGTTCCATTTTTCTTTGTAGGCTATGGAGGAGGCGCTTTTTAAGGAAGAAGCATATCCGTGAACAAAATAGAATTTCTGCAAATGCTGCTCTAAGTTTACTTAATCTTGGGCCACCTATTTGGCAGTATCAAGAGGTTAGTCCCAGGAAGTTCTGTTTTCTTTCTTTGTTTATATTTACTACCATTTTTTAAAATTCCTTTTTCATGTAGAAACCTGCAATATTCCCAAAGCTAAATATTGATCAAGCTATGAACAAAAGATACAAAAAGCGCCAGTTATCATTGGCTAGATGGAACGTCTCAGAAGTTGTGTCAAGTAATCTGGCTAAAAAAAATGAAAACTCAAACTGCATATGTTGGAAGGTAATTACGTTTTCTTGGTTGCAACATGGTGGAAGTGACTTGGAAGCAAGTGGTTCTGCATCAAATATGTCTCTGGAAGAATGGTTACATTATAAGCTTATTCCCGCTAGAAAAGAGGAAGCTGAGGATGATTTGGTCGTTTCTGCTCGAGGGTTATCGGTCTGGAGAAAGTGGGCTTCTGTTCATTCAGGTCACTTGAGGTGCTGCTTTTCTGTAATCAAAGATATACAGCCAGGAAATTTCGAGAAGAAGCTAGATGGAGTTAATGCTCTCCTGTTTCCTATATCAGAGACCCTCTCGTGGGACACTCAAAAGGGCCAGCTAGAAAATCTTGTGGCATTGTTACCTGTTGATGCTGGCATTCCTCTTTTGATCGTAAGTAATGTCGAAAGCTCTGTTGAATTTTCCTGCAGTATTGTTGATAAACTTGGTCTTAAGGACCTCAACAAGTCTCGTATCAGCAGATTTATGGTAATTTACCTAAATGAGGAGGATAATGTGCAGTTTAGTGGATATTTTAGTGATCAAAAGTTGAAGGAAGGGCTGAGGTGGTTGGCTTCTGAATCACGTTCACAACCTGTACCTTCTTGTTTGACAACACGCGAGTTGGTTTCCTTTCATTTGAATTCATGTTTGGAGGCGCTGCATCTCATGGGTGATAAAGTAGGACCATACCAGTGTATTTCAGCCTTTAATCAAGCTTTGGATCAATCTACAAATGATATTGTAACTGCTGCTAACCTGAATCCAACTGGCTGGCCTTGTCCTGAAGTATTTTTGTTGGACGACTCCACTGTTGAATTCAGGGTGGTCAAGCAGTTCTTGCCAACTTTAGGATGGAGCTCACCTGAAGTAGTAGGTCCCTTAATATCTTCTTTAAGAGATTGCAAACTTCCTTCGTTTTCTGAGGACATATCTTGGATGAGCCGAGGCTGCTGTACTGAAAAGGACATCGAAGATCAAAAACAGCTTCTTCAGGATTGTTTGATCAGATATTTGACTAAATCAAGCAACATGTTGAACTTGATGATGGCAACAAACGAAACTTGTTTGATGGTGCAAAAATACACGAGGCTTGAGCTTCATGACACACAATACAAGGTGGTTCCAAGTTGGGTGCCCATTTTCCGGCGAGTGTTCAACTGGCATTTAAATAGCTGTGCGAGCTTCTCCTGTAAAGCTTATGTTCTAGAACATACCCTCATAACTTGTAGTTCTCCCATTCTCAATAAGTTGGATTTTGAAGCTCAGAAACATCACTACATTGCTCATCCTTCATTGGACGAGTTGGTTGAGGTTAGTCGCAGCCCTAATAGTTCTAAAAGAGTAAGGTCATCGCCAAAAGGTTTTCAGAAAGCGACTACAATAGCATATGATGAAAATATCTTTGATATCACCACGCCCAATTTTGTGTCGGAGGAGAGCAATCAGTTACCGGAAACTGAAGTTGTCGAGCACTGTGACATCCATGCAAGGAACAACAGTTTGCCATTGGTTCCTGAAAATAACAAGACAGCTGATAGGCTGAGCCAACTGTTAGATCAGTGTAGTATTTTGCAAGACGAGATTGAGAAAAAGCTGTCAATTTACTTCTGATGCTGTATTTGATTCCTGGACCATTCTGTATTTGTAATTTTACAGCATTTTCCAAGGAAAAATGGGCGCTTTTTTTGTAGCTTCACAAGTTTTCAGTGTATAATTACTATAAATTACATAAAGAGAAATTTAAATTGATAATGTTTCATTCTGTTGCATTTTTTTATCTCTCAGGATGCAGGAGTTTCTTTTAATCTTTCTCGGGCCGAAGACTCCTTTAGGTCACGCTCTCCTTTATGGGTATGAGTTGCCGCCGTCCTTCCCTCTCCAGATCTTGTCCATAATTTTCTATGAGTGGAATACACATGATGATGTATATGTGGTATCATTTAATTATAATTGTAGAAGTACAGTACTTTGTTGCGTATATGTGGTATCAATGTCTCATAAAATTAGGAAAACAGAGGACTGTAGATAAAACAGTCGGTACACTTGATCATCAGCAACTTCCACCAAGAAACTCTTGGGAGTTGCATTTGCTTTAATCAACTATTGATTTCTCAACTTCATGAATAATAAATTCTACCTTAAAATTACACAAATCTATAATTGGACAAGTAATAAAATTACAAGTTACAACCCAGCTTCAAGGGCTACCAATAATTTTGCCCTAACTGATTCCAAGTGCTACATCAAATTACATTTTTGTCAGATTCAGGCATCAATAAATCGAATGTCAAAGGTATTGGGGTGAATCTGCCAAACATTCAAGGCTGCATATTCTTCTAAACATTCCTTTAGTTGGGCTTCGCTGTATCCCTGCAATAGGTAAGAAACCACACAAACACAATGTTATGCATAGGTATATAACTAGATATCCTATGAAAAGTAAATTTTTTCCCAAGTCATACTAGCCCTAATCATAGTGCAACTTATGGTCTGCATCACGGTATTTCAACCACGAAGGTTATCGCAATTGCAAGATAACTGAGAAAATATCCAGTGATCCGTTACGCGATCGAAACCATATTTTTGCACTATGGTTCAGATATTCTCACATATTGGACAGCAAGCTCATTTGAACGGCAGTATCTACAAACAATGTGGTATGTTTAGTAAAATATAATATACCTTTCTGGAAATCCAGTTCAGAGCATGAGCATAGCTGATATCCATTCTGTTGGTCCTTGCGGCTTCATCTCTTAAAATTGAATATATGTCAGATATGGCGTCAAGACCAGATTTTTGGCGTTCATCAGAGTATAATGAAAATTTTGACATTTGCATCAGCCGGAGTGCCTCATCAACGTCACTCTGTGCTACGGTACTTGAAAATCGGAGTCTTGCGAGTGCCTGCACATCAATCTCAACAAGGTAACTAAAATTTTTTATGTCCAGCTTCTTTCAAAAACATTAATGGTTTTAAGGTCGAATCCAACAAGTGTGAGATCAGATACATAAATTATCGGCTAGTTACACAAATGAACTGCACAGTAAACTGATAGGGACCATAGGGTATTTGGCTGTTGATTAGTTCAAAATGGCTTTGGAACCAGCTGATATCATAAGCTTATTTCTATTTTGTCAAGCTAGTTATACAAGCCAGTCGTTAATAAAACTGTTTGATAAAATTAATTATCAACTATTGTTCATCATATTAGAGAAATAGTAAACCAAGAAGCAAAAGCCAATAAAACAAGCTACCCATAAGAGCTTTTCATTTTTGCTTTGAAGTAAGCCAATAAATTTGCCCCATTTTTATTTTCGGACGATGACCCCACCATCTTTACTCTATATTCTCTCACTTATTTCTAATGTCCACTAGTTTAATCCAATATACCCAACTTTTTAATCTTTGTGCCATATAATGGGGTAACTATACAGCGAACATTCAATCATACACCAAGGTAATAAAACAGACGATTACCAAATAAGGCCAATGTTTCTGTTTTGAGACTTACAGCTGACAATCGTAGAATGCTAAGTAGTGTTCTGACAGTTGTGTAAGAATGTGGAGTATCAGACTGAGCTTCTTCTTGTCTAATGCTAGAGTATGCACTGGCTATATACTCCTCAAGATCCCTAGGCACTGAAGGAGATACTTTTCTAGCGGATGCTATGTATGCCCTGAAAATAAAGTTTAATGAGTAAGAGTATGCATTTGCTATACACATTAGTGTTCAGACATTCGACAAAGTGGATTGTTTTTCTTGGCATCATATCCAACTACACTAATTATTAAGCAATATAACTTGCAGCTTCAAATACAAACTAAACAGGAGAAAATCACAAAGATGCATCAAACAAATGCTTAGAGTTGAGCTTAATAATAAAGAACACAAGACTACAAAGTTTTGCAAATTCACAGAACAGAGATGCACGCTAAACTTTAATATGATGTAAACATTAAAATCCGTTGTATTGACTCTCATCATGGAACCAAAATAAAGGATCAAAAATAGCTAAATGGGGAGGAAAATAGTAGGTATGGTCTACCTAAGAACAGATGGTTCCAAAGGAGTGAACCCAAGAGCAGGAGATTCCCTATTCTGGTGAACATAAACCACATGTCTTGCCAATTCTAGATCAGTATCCATGTCTGCCTTGTCTAAGATTAACCATAAAAGATCGAATCTTGACAAAAGGGCTGGAGGAAGATTGATATTTTCAGCTGGAGTTCTTCGAAGATCATATCGTCCCCTGAAACATTCCAGAATAACAATTTAAACTGAGATTATTCGAGCCACAAGACTGACAAAATTTTAAAAAATTGATTCCTGTCTTTACCAAGCAGGATTAGCAGCAGCAAGAACAGCTGTCCTTGCATTTAATGATGTTGTGATCCCTGCTTTGGCAATGCTTACTGTCTGCTGTTCCATCACTTCATGTATTGCTGTGCGATCTGATTCTTCCATCTTGTCAAACTCATCAATAGCACATATACCCATATCTGCTAGCACCTGGGAAAAGTCAAACCATCAGCATCAATGGAAAGAAACCATACGAATTCTACTTCAAGCTCACTAAGAATTCCATAAAGTGCAACTAAATCAAACAGCTCAGATTCAGCATCACAAATCACACTTTATCCAATAAGGAACTTATGAACTTATCATTTAACTGCACTTGTATTAGGTTTTCATTTTTACAAACACTTGCTATCCATTTTCAACAAAAAATAGTAAACAGATTATAATAGAAATATTGATACCAATGCTCCGCCTTCAAGGACCATTTCATTGGTAACTGGGTCTCTTTGCACAGCAGCAGTAAGACCAACTCCACTGCTTCCTCTCCCTGTGGTATATACACCCCTTGGTGCTACATTAATTATATGCTTCAATAGCTGACTTTTTGCAACACCAGGATCACCCATCATGCAAATGTGCAAGTCTCCCCTAATCTGCAATCAAGAGACATATCATTACAAATCGCAGGTAGTATGATAGGACATGCAAAATATTGTAAATATTTTCAAATTCAACACTATTATGTTTATGCAGAAAAAGAATCAATCTTTATATGGTGAAATACCAGATCCTGAGTATCCCATCACCATTAACAATCCCCGGCCAGAAGATCCACCCTTGATGTGGATCCATTAGTAGAGATAGAAAACACCTTAACTTGAAGAATGACAAAATAACAACGGGACAAAATGAACGATTTCTACGTGTGCTTACTTGCATTCCATCTTTTAATTTTCTGTGAGGAGCTCCAACAAGCAGCAGAAGTAAGGCTTTCTTTACATCTTCATGCCCAAAAATTTCAGGGGCCAATGATCGTGCTAACTTGTTATAGATCTCCCCATCCTCAGATAAACGACCAATGAGTTCTTCCTCATCACTTCTCAGCTCATACCTGTCCAAAAAAAAAACCCAAAAACAAACAAATCTTAATCTCCAAAACCTTGAACAGCAAAACAAGGAAATGAAGAAAATAATGGAAACAAGTATTTGAGAGCAATTCAAAATCTCTGAAAGACTGGACTCGGCAACAATGAGGTGAAGGTATGAAATAAACATAAAAGGAGCTCATTGCACTAAAGTTTTACATGGTGTGATGTATGTATCTTACTCTTCATATTTTCGTTTGAAATGAGTGACAGACATAGCTTCCAAGTATGTGTCTGCCACTAAGCCAGCCCTCATAGCTCTAAATCCAGTATACGGGATTGGCAGAAATATTCCTGAAATTTCAACAACATCACCAGGTGCAACCTGAAAATTTCATCAATGAAAAGTTTGACACAAGATCAGAGGGATATGAGCTTTCATATGCAACTTATAAAAACAACTGCATCCTGAACCCTGAAAACTAATGAAACCACCTTCATAGTTTTACACATATTCTCGAAGTTCATAGTTTAAGTTACAGTTACACTCTAGCAAATTCTCTATATAAAAAGTTTTCTGTCAATGAGGTTCACACAATAAAATAACAATCTCATTGAGAGAAATGCAACTATGGAAGGTCTTGTAATAAATACTTTTACATTCTGGATAAGCCACAACCTTTCTAGTAAGTTCGCCTCTAAGATGGACCGTCATGGATCTTGGAATGTGCCCTTTTGGAACATGTTCAGATAGCTCTTGAATCTTGGCCTGAAAGTTACAGCATCCAAAGTAGACTCAGTGAGTCATTCAAAAAAACAATAAGAGAAACAAGAAATAACGACTACTTCTATAAGCATCAAAGAGGACAAATAAAATGGCTTTAATTTAAATAAAAGGAAATTACCTCTTGAAATTTCATGAATTTTGATGCTCTTAGCTGAAGAATGAGGTTTCCTTTAGTATTGTTTGTTTTACATCGCCTTGATGGACATTCAAATAGAGGCATGAATACTCTGGCTGTTACTTCCTGTTCATCATACAAGTTGAGTAAGATGATAAAATCATCAAGAAATAAGCAAAAAAAACGTTGCATATCATGCATATCAAATCAACAAATCTCGAAATGATAGCGTTATAGTATATACAGCACTTATAATAAGGACTGCTATAGCATATTTAGTACTTTCACTTTTAGTATTACGTAGGTTATCACTATTTGTAATCTGAAAAGAGTCAGTTTAGACATCATGGGTAAAACTACCTGATATATTTCAAAACCACAATCCTCGCATGTATAAACAGCCACTTGCATCAAAGGTTTGACATCTGAGCAACGAGTCACGATCCCTGATATTCTGACAAGCTGACCGATGTAAGAAGCCTTGACTTCTCGAATAGTAAATGGTCGATCCTTTGAAGATGCTCGTATGTAAACCTCACTGTATACCAAATTAAATGAACATCAGGAAACAGTAAAATTAATTCAAAAGAACAAATTTAACCACTTAATGATTTGTAGGGTGCAGATTAAACCCAATATCACTTGTCGATACACTATTCAAGGTAGAACTGGAATATGGAAATGAACATTAAAAATAAACTACTAAATTCTTTCGTAACATGTCCGCAATCAAGAGAATGATTGCAACTGTCCTAGAGGACCTGGACCTGTAGCCTGGAAGAGTGAAACATGGTGAGCTGGTGAAGTTCCCAGGAAATGCCAAAAATAGTCCCCCCATTTATGTCATAGTTTCATTTAACTACTCCCCTCAGTTCCAATTCAAGTACTTGTACTTCTAAGCAAACTACGCACATGAAATAAGAATATTATCTACATTAAACTAGCACATAATTTAATTGACGAATATAAAATGGAAAATAAGGAGAAAAACCTAATCTAGACACTAGAATGGCAAAAGAACTTCATCACTTTTCACAAGTAACAAGGTACAGAAAAAAGAAATAAAAATTGAAGGAATGAGGTTTAGAAAATAGTAAGCATCCAATTGAAAGTAGGAAGACTCCAGAAGAAAAAAATGAAATTTGTAGCATTTCCTAATCCACAAATCATCTCAAATTTGCTTATCTGTGTTCAGTAACTAATTAATTATCCAAAAAAAATTCCTTTATTCGATTTTTTGAAAGTCACACTCACTTCCAGTTGCAATGCACAAACATAAAATTGTACTTGCTAAAACAAGAATTCATTCAGCTTAACTATCAATCCTGACATAAGGCAAATGATGATCATTAAATAGAGAAAGTCCTTACTAGAACCGTTTAATTTCCGGGGGCATTTTCTGAGAAGGATCAGATCCGTCAGCATTCTCAGTCCCTTCTTCTGACCTCTGAGTCATCAAAATGTCATGATCATCATCAAGGAATGGCTCTGTCGCCTCCGGCATAAGCTCATCGATGGCATCAGCAAAGATTCCAATATATCTTTTTGTATTCTCCGTTACTTTCCTCACAAAATCATCATCTGAATCCTTGTACTACAAAACTCAATAAAGTTAATGTCTCAAAATAAAAGCGTCAACAAATTCATACACACATAAAAAAAATCATACACTGAATAAATCTTCAAGGTCTATCTCTATAGCTCGAACCTTCCGATTAGCGACATCTTGCTGAAATCAAAATTAACAATCACTTCAAAGAAAATAATAGCAAAGTCAAAACCCAAACAATCGCACATTTCCTGACTCGGGATAAACCCTAGAATCTAAAATTGACACAATATTTGACATAATTCACTATAAAAAGAGAAAAAAATATTAAATTTAAACTCTGGAGCACGCAATTTCGAAATAAACCCTAAAATCTGAAATTGGTAACATATTTGACATCTTTCGCTCTTAAATGAGAGAAAAAAAAGGTAAAATCTAAACTCAGGAACACGCATTTTTTACATAAACCCTAAAAGGAAGAAATAGAATAAGGGAAATGAAAAATTACCAGAATATTCATGTATTTCGCTTCTCCATGGATATCAGCAAAATTCACGAGAAAATCTTTTGCAAGACCTGTAGCATTAAAAAAAAACAGAAAAAACAAAAAAAAAAATTAGATTGAATAAAAAAGGAGAACTTAAGAATAAGAGTTTGTTTTGGAATACCTCGATCGTGTTCGTAGTCGACGTCATTGGTGTTCATTGATTGCATTTTCGCAGGTGTTGATAAGAGAGAATGGAGAGAGAGAGAGAGAGAGAGAGAGAGTGAAGAGTTTCACTAATGGCGGCAGGGTAGAGAGAGGAAAGTAAGGAGTAAGAGGGAGGATATTAGGAGTTTTGGCGGGAAATTGGGTGAAGAAAAGCGCGCGATGTTTACTAATTTTTTTATTATATTATATTTACTAATTTATTATATTATTATTTTTATTATAAGAAAAAAATATTTTGAAGAATATTTTTAAATAAGGTTATTTTTAAAAAGAAAAATACAAATGCACCATTTTATTTTCACAAATTCGTGTGAGAGACGGTCTTTCAGAGAAACCATATTTGATTGGGTCGGCCCATTAAAAAAAATACTTCAAAGTAAGATTAGGGATAAAGCTTTAATGGACTGGGTCTACGTCTCTCAAAGAAATGATCTCTCAGGAGACTGGTTGTTTTATTTAAGTTCATTATATCAAATAATTCTAATTTTATTGGTGTTATCTTACCAACTTAAATGTCATTTGATATGTATTGTTAGATTTGTCTCTACTTATTATTAAGGGTGTTCAAAATCGGGTATCGAGTCGACCCGGATCCGAAAATCCGGGTACCTGCTTTTTCGGGTACCTAAAATTGCGATCCGGTTCCAACCCGGTTTAAACCGAGTCGAAAATCGGATACCCGTTTTTATTAGAATGTTTTTTATTTTTTATTTTTTGGTCGTTTTGTCGTTCAACCATACGTTTGTTTATCTCTATTTTCACTTAAAATAATTTTTTATATAAAATTCAAATACAAACCCTCTATAAACCTTTAACTTAATTAGTCATAAAAGATTAATTAAGAAAATGAGAGAATAATATTATTGTTTATGGGTTTTTTTTTTTTGAAGTTTTATTGTTTATGGGTTTAAGTAAGAGCAATTATAAAATTCAAATATTAACTCTTCAAAAATATTCAATCCAAGGTTAGCTTAAGAGATATCATGATCATTTTATTTACGAATAAAAAAGTAGAAAAAAAATAAAGAAAACCGGATACCCGATTTTCAAAAATCCGTGACCCGGATCCGGTTTTAAAAGCGGGTACCCGACCCGGATTACCCGGTTTGCGAAACCGAGTAAATTATCCGATTTTAGAAGGCGAATACCGGATAATTCGGGTCAGAATTTTCGGATCGGGTTATTATGAACTCCCCTACTGATTATTATATGAGAACTATTTATTATTAACTTCAACTTATAAAAAACAAAAATAATCATATTTATAGTTGAAATTAGACGTTTTGCATTTTTATAATGTATAAAAGTCAAAAATAAACACACTAATAATATTTGAATTGATTACATTCATTAGTGTCATTTTTAACACAATTGGCTTTCAATTCAACACAACTATCTACCCTCCTTGTGGGGAGTTTGTGTCAATTGCCTTTTATTTAACTTACATTTACATTTTTATCTGCAAATTTCTCTCACCACTCCTTGTTCTTAGTTTCTCCACTCGCCCGAGACAAGTTTTATACACATCCCTTGCCCGATCCATCACCAATGCGTATATTCACCCATTTATCACTCACTCATTCCGCCCATTTTATTTGTCGAATAATAAACACTAGTTAATGTATGAGACGAACTCATCGTGAGACGTGTCATATACAAGTACTAAATTGCTCATCTAATATATTATGAGAATGAATTTTATAAAGAAAATAAGATAATTAAAGTTGAACAAACATGATCATCCAGGTAGCCAAAATAATTTTCAACCAAAATTACACTAGTTTTTCATTCCTATTACCGTCGTTTATTACCACTTACCAAACGGACCGTTAAAATTATATAAAAACTAATATAAAACACAACACAATTTTAAACTTCCATGATATATTTTACCCAAAATTAACCCGATTAAATGCGCCTACCTACTACCTACGTTCCAAAATACTTGCAATATTTGTCTTTTTCACGCAGTTCAATACACTAATTCAATCATTAATATCTATAATTATGTATAATATAAAATTATAAAAATTTGATATTAATAATCTTTACGTCGAGACGAATCAAATAAGATTTCACTTGACTATGTTTTAACTTATAGATTATTTATTTATCACAAATTAAGGGAGATAAGTGAATAGTGTTTATTTTTCGTATGTTGCGACTATATTGAAACAGAGAAAGTATATTAGAGGCATATTAAGTACTTCCTACGTTCCATAATACTCGCTATATTTTCTATTTTGGGAAGTTTCATATTATTTGCTACGTTTCTATTTTTAGTAAAAAATCAATCATTTAAAGTTCCACCAACTCCTATTTTTATCCTATTCTATACCTCATTAACCTTTATATCTACTATTATTTAATCTTTATAATATTCTCAATCATCTAAAAATTCTATTTTCCTTTTTCATTTTTTATCAAATAATATTAAAAAAAATTATAAAAAGAAACCCCCACATGCTCCTAATAATTGCACAATACTTTTTAAATAGTATACAATACGTTGTATGAAACGTAAACAGAAAAATTCCAATACTATCACCAAAGGCCAAGCTGGCGTCATACGACGTGCTACGATGTGTCAACTAGTAAAAGTTGCAAGAATTCTTTCCCAACTAATGTGTTCTATCTTTTATTCTTTCACAGTTTCACTGGTATTGAGAAAACTGTTTTTTGTAAAGATGACTCTTAAAAGTCCAGTCTAAATCTATATTTATAATTATAATAATATATATTTAAATTTGGACCGGACTTTTGAGAGTCGTCTTTACAAAAGACAGTCTCAAGTAAGAATTTATGTTTTTTTTTCCATAAAAATCTATTTTAGTTTAATTACTAAAAACAAATCCACCACCCCCCAATCATTGACTATTTTTAATTGGCCAATCAATATTCAATACAATCTTCATTATTCAATAATTAATTCATAAATTTGACTTTTGTGCTATATCTCTATACTATAATAATTTTTTTTGCATTGTATTTTGATCAAGTAATCATAAAAATCTCATACTCAAATTGCGTATATTTTCATATTTAAATAGTCAAATTTAATTTTTAAACTTTAGCACATTGGATTTCACTAATTTTTTTATATATATTTTTATGTTTTGCATTTTCTAAAACTCACTTCATACTCATAGAGCGTGTCTTATATAACAATTTGTGAAAATCTAAATTTATACCTAAAATTAATTATAGATTATAAAAATGATTCAGCAAGAATAATAAAAGAAAAAAAGATAGTCTCATATGCAGTCGTCCTATATTTAAGACAAGATAAATGGGCAAGCGCTCTATTTAATCAGTTTAAAAGTTATATGTGATCACATTTATGTAATCGCTTTTAAAACTTATATAATTACTTTCAAAACATGTGTGCATATGTGATCACTTTTTTTCAACAATATTAAAAGCATTTATTCATTATCCTAACAAACAATAACGGCACAACATTAAAATCTTTCGATACTTATTAACTTTTATGGTTTCTTCCCACATTTTGAATGCAATAACTTTTAATGAATAATAAAATAATAAAAAAAAATCACCACACAAGACAAAAAATAATAATAAAATAGATAAAATAAAAAAAAAATTTAAATCACAAAAAAGTGTCATCCTATTAAATCCGACAGCAAAGCTTCTCGAATTTTCTATATAATCCACGTTTAGCATTTGTAAAAACCTTCTTTCTCGTCATCTTTGCTTAGGGTGCTTTTATTGCGTTATTCCCAATTCTCTCTTTTCAGATAAGTCTTAATCCTTGGTTTCATCAATTTTCATTTCTTTTTCTCTTTAATTTCAATCAATTTTCCCCAATTTCTCCTTTTTAATTTGGGATAAGATACAGGGTTTAGTTTCATCAATTTATGTTTTGAAATCCGATTCAATGTTCATAGAGCCTATATGAGCTATCAAATTCAGATGCGGAGGATTCGAATTCTCCACTCCTTTTCAGTTGTTTTCCTCTACTGGTTTTACGTTTTCTCATGAACTAATCGCCTCAATTTCATAGATTTAGTTAATTTTTGTTTTTGATTTAATCAAACCCTAACCCTAATTTTAAAAACTCCCCAAAACCCTAGTTTTTAGCGAGGAAAACAACGATTTTTTGGATTTAGAAGCGGTTAAGTATTTAATCATCATGCAGCAACCTCAACAGGTAAATTCCGGGTCGGATTCTGATCCGAGATATGCGAATATGGATGAAAGGAAACGAAAGCGGATGATATCGAACCGTGAATCTGCTCGTAGATCGAGGATGAGGAAGCAACAACACGTTGATGAACTAGTGAAAGAAGCTCAACAGTTGAAATCTCAAAACTTGGAGATTTCGAATAAAATCGATGCTGTTTCTCAGATTTATATTGGAGTTCAATCGGAAAACAATGTTTTAAGAGCTCAAATGGTTGAGTTGACTGATAGATTGAGGTCTTTGAACTCAGTGCTTCAGTTTATGCAGGATATTAGTGGATTTGCCATGGATATTCCCGAGATTCCTGACAATATGCTTGAGCCATGGCAGATTCCTTGCCCCCTAAACGCCATCTCGAATGTGTTTCAATGCTGAACATCAAAGATTGTCAATGGTGGCGAATAATGGCGGTTCTTTGAGATCAATTGAGAAATCAATTGTGAATAAGGTTATTGCTACAATGCTGCTATGTGTGGATTAATTATTGTATTACAAAAGTATCATCAAATTATTTGTGCTTTTAGTTTTAAGAGTGATTTTTTTGTTGGGTCCTTTTCGGTGTGTTTTTTTAAATTTTTAGATTTGTTTGGTGTTTTCCATATGCCCTGTTTTGGCATTATAGTATGAAAATTATGTATTTATGTTGCATTTGTAATTTTGTGGCCTTGAATTTGGTGTTTTTGATGTATAATTGATAATTGAGGAATTATATTTGCATTGTTGGTACTTTGAATGTTGTTTATCTCCTTAATTGATGGAAATTCAATTTGGCTTGTAAAAGGCCCTCCTTGTTAATTGGCTTTTGAATTTGTTTGTTGCTTAGTCAAATAATTTAGAATTAAGTAGTAAATGATTTTAAAGCCGAATTTGATTCGCTCTTAAGCCGGAATGAAAAGCTTTTTCTCGGTTGTTGGTCTATTTTTTTTAATAAACCACATATCTGTCTAGTTATAAACAATAATACTTATTGCTACGATCAATCAACACCAAACATTAGATTAAGCATTAGCTTATTTATCATTCTATTTCCATCAAGCAACTTACACCACAATGCTCTTTCGGTTTTCTATACATAAACTATGTTCACTAATAGTTGGACTGTGTCATCTGATTCGTTAATTTTCCGCGAATCATGAATATAAAAAAGCGAAATATGACTTGTTTTGGGCTATTTTTCAACAAATTTGAGCAAATCCAATATCAAAAGGCAAATTAATTGGCAAATTATTACACTAATTGAAGTAAGTGTAAAAAAAGCGAATTGATATAACAAAACCATTAAGAATAATGTGTGATGTGTGTTCTTGCTAATAAACTTTTTTGTACTAATTATTAATCTTATGATGATTATTAGGGTTAACTACTGCCCTCTAATTGTGTTGCTAAGGAGCCCATGTTTCTTAGTCTTGGGGTATTCTTGCAAAGTAGAAGTAATTTCTTTTTAGCATTACCTTTATTGGTGAATGGTGACTAGTAACACTACTCTTATAGTCCTATCAATCTATCATTGTTATAACACAAATTTTTGTCAGAGACGGTCTCTCCGAGAGACGCATTAGATATATGGGCTGAGTGGCCCAATTAATACAAATTAAAGAGAGAATACGAATGTGAGCTTTTTGTTTTGAGGTCGTTTCTTCAAAAGACGATTTCTCACTAGAGTTGCTATTGTTATAAAGGGGAAACAAAGAGATTTTAGATCTTAAAAGTAAGATTTTTAGGTGGAATAGCTTTTTCTATGTTTTAGAGTTAAGATATGAGGATTGGCCTTTAAAGCTAATCAAAGGATTAGGAAAGAACATTCTTCATGATGGCATGATACTATTTAAAATATTCTAATATTTTTATCCTTTTTAATTTGCCTCATTTTATATTTTGAGGATTTACGATCTCTTATCTTTTTATTTTTAAAGGACTTTGTTATCTTCTCTGAAATGATGCTGACTCATTATGACATCATACTAAATACAGAAACATTTTATTTTGTTGTCTCAATATATAACATCCATTTTTTTATTTTGAGTTTTAATTTTTTTATTATTTACATACAAAATTCGAAATTACAAAGCCCCTCAATTTCTTTATTCTAACATCTTTTTCTTTTATGTTTAGATTGTAAATTTATCGTTAATGTAAAAGGGGATCATGTACTTATTTATTGAGTTAATTTTGTCCTTTAATTAGATTTTTGTGTTCTTTCTTATGAGAGTTTAAGCTAATGATTTTATTATTATGACAAATGTTAATTTGTTGATATTTTTTTGGCATTGTCATGGAAAATAATCAATTTTATTTCAACCAAAAATTGTATTAAATTCATTTATGTACAAAGTTACCGTTAAACCACAAGAATAAGACCATTATATAATTCGTAGTAAGACTTATTAGGGTGTTTGACAAATAATTATTGATTATTGGCTATTAGTTTTTATTAGATTTTTAAATTAATATATCATCTAATTATACCTTTTATATTTTGTTGCGAAAGTTAACTAAACTACACAATTAAACCATAACAAAATCCATAAAACTTTTATGAGTTGTTTTCTAAATTGATGTCGGTTGTTGTTTTTTTGCTTGTTTGACCATGTTGCGCCTGAGAATGTTGTTTGTTTGTATGCACTTTTAAGTTGGTTTCATCTAAGTCAATTGCTTTAAGAATTAAGCGTAAAGTTAAGTATTAATTATTGACTATCTATATTTATTTGAGATTAAATAGCTAATAAGCTTAAATTCATTGAAAAAAGTCAATTAAATATTTATTTATTTATTTTTGCATAAATATTTATAAGTAATTTTTAAGTTATTAATAATAAATCAACGTTTGCTTGATGCGTTGAAAATAAATCTATCAATTATTAACTTTTTAATAAACTCTCTTTTATTTATATGTACAGGATTTATTTAAAAATAAACAATACTAATTGAATTTACTTTCAGCAGATAAACATAAATTAGTTTATTTTTGACAATTTGACTATAATTTTTTAAACAACCAAAACCACCAAAGCGAACACCTATTGTTTAGAGAATTAGAGTTCGACCAGGCGCCTGGCCGGAAGAGAGATATATTATGTTAAACCCTAATTCTGCTGTATAGCGACGAAAATTCTCTAAATTCTAGTATATTCTGCGTAGTCTTAATAACATATTCGTGTTCGTGGCGTACTCTTCTATTTTTCAGGTTAATTTCTTTCAATTTGGGTTTTGTTGTTTTCAACTTCCGTTAATTCAAAAATATTTTCATTTGTTAATTAGGTTGATTTGCGCACTTATCTGCATATTTCAATTATATAATTTATTATTATCATAGTATGTTTTCAATGAGTTGATTTTGGAGATTATTATGTTAATGAGGGTTGAAATTGATTGTAGGCTAGGGTTTATCTATTTTAGCTATTAATGCAGTGAAGAATTCCCTAATTTAGACGTTAGATTTATTGGCAGGAAATCTTTAAATTAAGTTTTAAGTATGATATTTATCTATAAAAGTTGAAGAATACGCAATTTTACGTGCTGTTATTGTTAGTTTACTGAAATGTGGTTTATATTTGGCTAGTTTAGTTGTGAATTAAGCAGACATTGTTCAGAAATTTGACAAAATTTCTCACCTTGTGATTATAAAAGGATCAGACTTGAGGTGGCAACCTATATTTGATCGAGGCCGGATATTATTTATCTGATCATGAACCTGGGATAACTGGGATTTATCACACTTATACAAAAAATAAAAGGACATGATTGAAGTCTCTAGAGTTTTTGGGATAAACTACTTATCATTATGTGATAATTGTCATGTATTGCAACAATATGCCGAAGCCTTAATCTCAACGACATGGGGTTGGGTACATGAGGTAAAACAAACAATTTGGAAATCGTCATATACAAAGAATTAGGAAATATATGTTCTCTTCCTGTTTTGGTTCATGCCAACACTTTTTCTATATAATAACGTGAAGTTCAAGTTCTATGATTAAGTTTCATACCTTTGACGGTCTGACGTCACATAGCTATGTATATGCTACAGATTAATCACGGTACTAGTGCAGTAGTGCTCAAAGAAAGCTGTAGAAAATGGTAACTTTTATTCTGAAGTACAAACTATTGATCTTGCATTATTGCTGAACGTGATTTTTCTTAAGTTTTTCTTTATTTTTTGGTGCGGATAGCTATTCTTCTCTTATTTCAAGGAAATTGTGGGGCGTGAAGTTGTTGTGGAGCTTAAGAACGATCTTTCCATAAGGGGTACTCTCCGTTCTGTTGATCAGTACCTCAACATCAAGCTGGAGAACACTAGGGTTGTTGACCAAGACAAGTATCCTCACATGGTACTTTCTACTCCCTGCCAATTGAATTTCTTTTTAATAATACTTTCCCTATTTCTGTTGAATGATTGTATCACTTGTATGGAGTGTGCTGAGACTTTGTTGACCAATGACTTGGTAGGAGAAAATATGGAGAGCATTCAATGTAAATTGCTTAAGCCATGCACAATGTAAATTGGTTTCTCATCCTTCAACATCAGCAATGTCGGCTGCATTTGATATTTGGCAATTAAAAAATCGAACTGAATATTTTCTTACGTTACTGTTAGTGCAGAGTCATGTTATTGAATAATTGAGGGGAAATATTGCAGATGTGTTTTTGCAATTTACTCCTTCTCATCAAGTAGCTACTGAAAGTAAGGACCATTAGCCAGCAAAATTATACCTATGCTCCTTGTCCAATATGTGACACATAGTCAAAATTCACTTTATTTCTTTCGTTTTGGCTAATGATTGTCAATGAGGGTCGAGTTAGGTTAAGGGAAATCTTAATTGAATAAAAACTTCTATTCATTTAGGCTTATATAATGTTTATTGAAGTTTATTTTGTGTGAAAGAAATTTGAATGACACTGTCACACTGGGAGGTGTCCTTAGATGTTCAGTAATAGGGCATGTTTGCTTGTTATGTCTTCTTTACTTTACCTTGACAGTAATGAATGATACAGAACTTAAAACACTTGCAGTGTTCTTTTTTGTGTACAATTAAATACTTCTCTGCTTTTCTCTTCTAATGATATATTTTTACGCTATCTTGTAATCTGTAACAGAAATTCACTAATACAGTTATTTACTACTGTAGTTGTCAGTGAGGAACTGCTTTATAAGAGGATCGGTAGTTAGATATGTGCAACTACCACCAGATGGAGTTGATGTTGAGTTGCTTCATGATGCCACAAGAAGAGAAGCTCGAGGCGGCTAAGCCAGGTACTGTGTAGCAAGCATTATCTTGAATGTGGTTCGGACTAACTTCTCTACAAGAGCTTAATTCTTTTTTGAAATGCTCTGGAGATGGTCTTTATTTATCCCTGGGCATGTATTGTTGCCTAATGTTGGCGTACCAATTGTAATGATACAGCTATGTAACGTTATTCATTCATCATGATGAATTGATGAACGCTGGGAAATACAGTTCTCGGTTATATTTGTTTGCACAATCTAATTAATTTTGTCAATTAGTTTCTCGTTCCTCTTGTATTCGTGTGTGCACAGCTGTGCCCGACTGTCTGTTGAGGCTGCCCGAGTTTCCTTACCAATACCTTATTTGAAGCTGATAGAGATACTAGAGAAAACATGATGAAAACGAGCAAAAGATAAGTGTTATGCAGTCATAGTCTCGTAGACTCAGTCATAATCATCAATCCAATATCTCGTACAGATTGAAGTCCGGATGTATCTAATTGTTATGTTTTGAGTGTTATCTTAATGCAATGAGTGGATGATGCAATCCATGATGTTTTCTCTTTTTTTTTTCTTTTTTTTTTTTTTTTTTTTAATTTTGGCTCTTTTTACATTCAACACTCTCTTTAAACTTTGATCTATAATATCTTCAGTTAGACATAAATAAAATTAATGTCAATATTAATAATAAATTAAACATTACAAAACACATAACATATCACTGAGCTTAGCTATATCATTTTCCTATAGATCGTATTGTAGGATATTAATAAACGAATAGTAGATAAGCGTTGCTACTAAAAAAGAAATTTATAATTAAAATTTTAAAACTTTAATGTAAGTTTTAGTATTAGGGTTTTATTAGTTGTTGAACCTTTAATTTTCACACTATTCAATACATTATTATGACCGCTAATATCTTTAGTTATTATAATTATAATTTATATCAATAGATATTTTATTTAATTATACATCAAAAATAAATCGCATAAAATTTTATTTGAGTATGTTTTTCTTATTAATAAAGAAAACAAAGTAATACAACATTGGAGTTAATAAATAACGGTTATTAGTAATTATGTAAGTGTTACAGCCAATAAGAATCATATTGCTGAAAACTATTTACATAATTACATAACCATATTTATGATTCATATATATATCTCCGTTATCATTATTTAACATATTATAATATAATGAGTTATTATTAAAACTCATGATAAAAACTTAATTAATTATCATAAATTCTACATTCTTCACCCTCAGGATTATCCTTACAATATTCATCAAGAGGATTAGTAGCTTTAGCTTTATCCTTAGCATGGCTAGCAGCTGCACTTACTTCTTCAACAACATCCCAAGCCGCCGCACACTCGCTGCTAGCCGAGTCGTCTGTGCAAGCCGCTTCAGCATCCTTAATACTCTTCTCTACATTATCCGACAGCTTATCCGGCGCAGCTCGAGCCGCTACAAGCCGGCTCCCATAACTTCTTCTCATAAATGTAACCATATTTTTACCTATTTTTGGAGTTTCTAAATTTGGCATGTTTGGAACCAAGATTTTTGGGGTCATTGTAATACTCATGCTTGCCATTTTTGGTTAAACTTCTTGGGTTTTTTTAATTTGAAGATGGGTTTTTTGTAAAATGAGAATTAAATAAAATGGAATTAATTAGAATGATTTTTAAAGCATTATATATAGTTTGTGTGGCTTAAGGAATGAATGTGTAGCACATATTTCTTATCGTGATTTGATCACTATTATCCTCCCACGTTGTAGTTGGTGTTGATATTTTTTATTTCTTGAGTTGATTTTTTTTTCTTGTTGATTTTTTTGCTTTTTTTGGATGTATTAGTTTATTTTTTTGTAAAAATTTGTCTTGATTGAGGTGTAGTTATTAGTCATTAGTTTTTTTTTTAGATATTATATAGTATATTTCTGAGTGTTTCGAAGATATTTGTCAAAATTAACCACAATATTCCTAACAAATTATTAAAAAATAACAAGTGATTTTTAGATGTTTTTAGCCTTAGAAAGGACTACTCCAATCTCAATTAGAAATAATGTAGTAAAACAATATAAAGTGTATATATTTGTATTTCACTGTAGGGATGACAATTAGTTCTTGATTTTGTTGATTATTGAATGGAGCTTGTACTTTTATGATAAAATTAGCCAATGTAATTATTTTATAAATGTTATTCTAATTCGTTATTCATATGAGTATATTTCTACATGAATACCCGGTTAATTGCATTATTGTTTTCAATTTTTATTTGAATGTACTTCTATGATAAAAAAGCTTTGCTCAATGCATAAGTTTCTAACTAGTATAGTGTGAATAAATTATGAAAATAATTAAAAAAAATCTTTAAATAGTTATATATACATTGACACGAATACAACTGGAGAATACACATATACTAATCAACTTCACTCATTTTGCATTACTTAACCGAAAAAACAATTTTTAAATTTATATTATATATCTAAAAAAAAAAAACTTTGAGCAATAACACTTGTATCACCCTGATTCCATCAGACCGCCGATGACTACTCATAGAGACTATAGACTGGCCTCAAAAATCAACCCAAGTCTTTTTAGCACACAAATAAATTCCCTCATAAAAAGATCACCTTATTAAAATAAATAATCTATTAATCGTTTTTAAGCTCAATCTAAGATATCACAAAATTAGACAATTAGACAATTAGATCAGACCAGATCAGAAAGATTTAGATCAGATCAAACTGAATCAAACCAAATTAGATCAAATCAGACCGTAGTAAATTCTAATAAGATCCAATCAGATCAGACGAAGAGAAGAGACGTTTAGTCCACTATCCATGGGCTATGGTAATGGTGGTGTCACAATTTCACTAAGTCACTTCACTTTAGTTTCCTACTTTGAAGATTTCTCTAACTTGAACGGTTGAACAAACGAATAAAATATAGTCTACTAAAAAGAGATTAAAGATGCGACTTCATAAAGTTTACCATCGTCTTTCTTCTCTTCCCTTCACCATTCATAACCATTATCATCTTTCTTCTTCTTCTTGTCATCGTTTTACTCTTTCTCCACCTTCATTCCTCTCCTTTTCTCCCTTCAAATTTTCAGTTAATTCAACTTCCCACAATTTTAGGACTGTTTCTGGGAAGCCTTTGGGTTCTACAATGAGTAGACTTCAAGCAGTTGCTGGGGAAAATGTTTCTGTTGGTGGGTTTAATGGGTCTGCTTCTGTATCCGATTATGAAGGTATTTCTTCTACTTTTTGGAATTTTGTATCATGGGTTTTGTTTCTTTTGTCTTGAATTGAATTGGGTTTTATTTTTGTGTATTGGGTTGTCATTAGTTTTTTAATTGGGGGTATTTTTTGATTTGGTTTATGAATTTTTAAGTTTCAAGCTTGGGAAATTGATGGGTTAAAGATAGGAACTTGAAAGGAATAAGTTGAATTGATGAGAATGGATTGGTTCATATAGCCGACCCTAATTTTTTGGGGACATTGTGGTTTGTTGATGAGAATGGTATGTATAGAGTTGAGAATTTGTTGGTGTAGTTTTTGAATTGATTGAAGTATTGAACTTTAGTTGCTAAACTTGAAGGTCTCTATGTTGGCTTTATTGGGTTGCAAATGAGGGAGCTTTGGTTTTCTAGAGCTAGCTGATCATATTTGTGACATTATTGAGACTGATATATGAGTTGTATTTGGTATTTACCATATAACATGTATGGATGTTTAAAAAAAGGTTTAGCCAATGTGTTGGAGTGTTGGAGTATATATGGACTAGGTAGAAGACATGTTTCATGCTTCTTCTCTAGGTGCTACATTATGCAGGTTTAAGGTAGAATATAATATAGTATATATTAATTTTATATACTATTGTTATAGTCTATGTTATTTGGACTCGGGTACTGATGTCGGATACTGGTATGTGTCCAAGTGTCAGATACGTCTAAATATTCAATATTACGCCTAAAATGAAGTGTTTAAGTGCCATATTAATGTTTGAACATCAAGGATCGGACACAGGTACGTGAAGTAAAATGTAGAGTCCGAGTAATATAGGTTATAGTATATTCATTTCTATGGTATAGTTTTGTCTTAATTTATGGTATAACTGTTGAATTTGGACTTGTAGATGATTTGGCAACTGGTGTTGGATATCAACTACCTCCACCTGAGATAAGAGACATTGTTGATGCGCCTCCATTGCCCGCATTGTCGATTTCACCCCATAGGGATAAAGTTTTATTTCTAAAGCGAAGATCTTTAACTCCTCTTATAGATCTTGCTAAACCAGAAGAAAAGCTTGCAGGTGTACGAATTGATGGAAAAAGCAATTCACGAAGTCGAATGTGAGTACATATCTGAAAAACCATCGTGTGAGTATTGGCTATTTCGATCAGTGCTTAATCGACTAAAGATTTTGTTAAAAGCTCAGCATCTTTCTAAAGGACTGGCATGGAGTACAAAATTAGGTGCATATCAGCATATAGTTTTATGCTTAGTCCTACTGAACCAGAATTAGTCATAGCTTTATATATTAGTTAGACATGGACATTGCTTGAATGTTCAAGAAGTATGTCAAATTTTGTTCATAAAGTATGCCAGTTATTGAAAGTATTGGAAACTTGATACACAAAAAATCGACAAGTTAATATAATGGCATAATGCTGCGGATGTTGTAATCTTTCTAGTTTTTTGTGACTTTGAGTAAGCGTTTTCACATGGCGATAATCAAGTTATTCATTTTCGGTGTAGGTCATTTTACACAGGGATTGCCATCCATCAATTGACAAGTGATGGTACCCTTGGTCCAGAAAAAGAGGTCCATGGCTTACCTGTTGGTGCAAGGATCAATTTCGTTACCTGGTAATGACCAGTTTCTTCATTTATTTACTAATTATGAGTTAAGTTTTTTTGTTTTTTTTTATTTTTGTTTTTTTTTTGTTACAAAATGTATTGAGGATGAAAAAAGTCACTTGAATTGTTTGCAAAAAAAAAAAAAAAGTAATTGGAACACCAGGTTATATTTGAGACTTTCAGTTGTTACAAATAATGTTTTTCTTTGCATTTTGTTTTATTTTCTTTTCTATGCTTTGCCAGGTCCGATGATGGTCAGCATTTAGCGTTCAGTGTGCGGGTTGATGAGGTAGTTATCTTCCACAACTTGCTGCTATATAATCTTAAACCTGTTAGATTTTGTTTCTTAATTGATCCTCTTAGGATTTTATAGTTTTTGTTTTATGGTGTCATACGTTAAGTGTTTAGTGCTTGGCTAGTCCTGCTCCAATTTGACTTTTTGCCGATGCAGGATTATGGTGGCATCGGTAAGCTTCAATTATGGGTTGCCAATGTAGAAAGTGGACAAGCAAAACCTTTGTTTAACTCGGAAGATATCTATGTAAATGCTGTGTTCGACAAGTACGTATTCTTTTATCTCTTGAGACTTGCATACTTGATTCAAAAATTTCTGTAGAATCGCAACTGATTTTTTGCCGTGTTCGTTATTAGCTTTGTTTGGGTGGATGACTCTACTTTATTGGTTTGTACCATTCCGTCATCTCGTGGAGATCCACCAATGAAGCCTCTAGTCCCACCAGGCCCTAAGATTCAGTCGAATGAGCAAAAGAATACTATACAACTTAGAACCTTTCAGGATCTACTGAAGGATGAATATGATGAAGATCTGTTTGATTATTATGCAACTTCACAACTCGTGATGGTCTCTTTGAACGGAACTGTGAAACTTTTTGGACCACCAGCTGTGTACACATCATTGGACCCTTCACCGGATCAAAAATACATAATGATAAGTTCGATCCACCGGCCATACTCTTACTTAGTACCTTGTGGAAGATTTCCAAAGAAGGTTGAAGTATGGACGGCCGAAGGAAAGCTTGTGAGACAACTCTGTGATTTGCCTTTGGCAGAGGATATTCCTATTGCTCATAATAGTGTGCGGAAAGGGATGCGTTCTATCAATTGGAGAGCTGATAGACCTTCAGATATTTATTGGTAATCTTCTATTTGTATTTTGTAAGAACCCACCGGCCCCCTTCTCCTCTCTCTCTAGAGAAATGAATAGTAACTATGAGTCAATGTAGTAAGCTCTACGTTTCTGGTTTTGTGGAGTGATTTATTTATAAACATTCTCACGGAAAACAGAAAAATTAAAAAAAGTGAACTTTCGGGTCATTCTGATAACATAATGTTGTGAAAAACACATGCCCATTAACTTGCTTTTCATGGTTCACATGCCTAAGAATTTCCAAGCATTTCTCCTTTTGCATCGATAGTTTTTTTTAATGTTTTATTAAATTTGGTTGGAACTTTAGGGTCGAGACTCAAGATGGAGGTGATGCAAAGGTGGAAGCTTCCCCCCGAGATATCATTTATACGCAATCTGCTGAATCAAGTGAAGGCGAAGAACCCACCATCTTACATAAACTTGATCTTCGATATGGGTATAGCTGCTATTTCATTTCTCTTGTCATTGGTTCTCCCATGCTTATATTGGCTTGGAAAAAAACTTTTTGCCTCCTATCGTCGTGTATACTAAGATGAAGATCTTTAGTCATGATTTGACACGACAATCTCTTATTTTTTCGATAATTTAAACGCTTGCTGTGTTATAATGTATTTTTGATCAGAGGCTGAAACCTTTATCAATTTTCCGTCCTATACCTTTGCAGGGGAATATCTTGGTGTGATGATTCTCTAGCTCTAGTGTATGAGTCTTGGTATAAAACGCGGCGATTAAAAACTTGGGTCATATCTCCTGGGAGTAAAGATGTCAGTCCCCGCATATTATTTGATAGGTCCTTTGAAGATGTATATTCTGATCCTGGTTCTCCCATGTCACGAAGAACTTCATATGGAACATATATCATTGCAAAGATACGGAAGGAAGAAGATGATACAACTTATTTATTGCTGAATGGTAATGGTGCTACACCGGAAGGGAACATACCTTTTCTTGACTTGCTGGACATGTAAGTGCTAAAAGGATAAAATGCATTTCTGCAGTCAATTTCTCGATAACGAATTTAATGTAAATTACTTTTTACCCCGACACAAAATTGTTTCAGTAATACAGGAAACAAAGAAAGAATATGGCAGAGTGACAAGAAAAAGTATTATGAGACGGTGGTGGCCTTGATGTCCGATCAAGTTGAAGGGGATTTATTTCTTAACCAATTGAGAATACTTACTTCAAAGGAATCGAAAACCGAGAATACCCAGTATTTTGTGCAAAGTTGGCCGGATAGGAGGCCGGTCCAAATTACGAACTTCCCGCACCCTTATCCTCAGCTAGCTTCATTACATAAAGAAATGATCAAGTACCAACGTAGTGACGGGGTGCAGCTTACTGCTACATTATACTTGCCCCCGGGGTATGACTCCTCTAAAGATGGACCTCTTCCATGTCTCGTCTGGTCATATCCCGGAGAATTTAAAAGTAAAGATGCTGCTGGGCAAGTTCGTGGTTCACCCAATGAGTTTGCTAGCATAGGTCCCACCTCGCCCCTTCTCTGGTTGGCTAGAAGGTCTGTGTCATCCTCTTTGAGATTATGCACATTTACTTGTAATACCGTTGTTAAGTTATTATATCTCCAATTCTCCATCATTTTGACTGAATATACCGAGTCATGCCTATCAACAGGTTTGCTGTTTTATCAGGACCTACCATTCCTATCATTGGCGAGGGTGATGAAGAAGCTAATGACCGGTAAACATGCATGCACTGTTACTCTATCATGTTTATTTTCAAATTACAATGTGATTCCTTGTCTTAGCGATCGTTACAAATATCGACATTGGAAGATCTCTCTTTACCGTTCAATCCCTTTAGCATATTTTTAAAGCCTTTCTGGACTGAAGATTTTTTCACTAGGTATGTAGAACAACTCGTTGCTAGTGCCGAGGCTGCTGTGCAAGAAGTCATCCGACGAGGGGTAAGCTCTTTTGTTGATCATTCAATCCCCCCAACACTCCCGCCTCATTTTTATGAACTAAGCAATGGACATATGTTCTGGCATAGACACAAGGTCGTGTATAAGAACCTAGAATACCTTTACTTAGGCATGCTTTGCTTTTGAAGGTTGCTCATCCCGATAAGATAGCTGTTGGAGGTCACTCTTATGGAGCATTCATGACTGCAAACCTTTTGGCACATGCTTCTCATCTTTTCTGCTGTGGAATTGCTCGATCCGGAGCATATAATCGAACTCTAACACCATTTGGATTTCAGGTACATATTTTGTTTTCCGTCATCGTCAAATACTATTAATTTCAATGAGTGTTTTGGTATTGATGTTTTTGATCTTATAGAATGAGGATAGAACTCTTTGGGAGGCGACAAACACTTATATAGAAATGAGCCCTTTTATGTCGGCCAGTAAGATCAAGAGGCCCATTTTGCTTGTTCATGGAGAACAAGATAACAACTCAGGAACATTGACAATGCAGGTAATTTCCGTCTGATTTTCACCTTTGTATTCCGTTAAATGTTGTATGATACATGTTATCCTTCAGGTGTGTAAGGTAAATGGCTTTTTGATTATATTTTTGGCTGGCTTTTAACTTTTGGATCTTTGGCTGGTTAAACAACAAAAAAGTGTATCGGACAATTAACTTTTAAGCCAACTAAAAACCCGAACCCA
This sequence comes from Amaranthus cruentus, assembly GCA_019425755.1. Lineage (NCBI taxonomy): Eukaryota > Viridiplantae > Streptophyta > Magnoliopsida > Caryophyllales > Amaranthaceae > Amaranthus > Amaranthus cruentus. The sequence continues at coordinate 2,076,522 of CM033451.1, read as the reverse complement.
ATTTCTATTATGAGTAGCTTATTCATTGAATTTTGGCTTTTTGACTCGCTTTTTTCTCTTAACAAACAACCAACAACCTAACAACTACTTTTTATCAAACATCTCCATTACAATTGGCTTGAACAGATGACTATATTTCTAGCAAATCAACCTATACGTTTAGCTAGTCAATCAGCTAACAACTCCACCCAACAACCATTTTACGGACCCTTCCATATTTAATGAAACGAATTGTGTCGGAACTTTGTTAGATGAGTGGCTTTAAGAAACTAAAGTTGGTCGGAGAGGGGAGATATCAAAGAAGTTGATAATAATACTTCATTTACTGTAATTTTCCACGACTGAATATCCAATTCACTGTAGGACTTCGAGGCTAGTTTTGATCAATGCCTCGATCTTATTGAATCATTTTCCTTTACTTATTACGTTCACTTGCAAAATTTGTAGTCGGAACGATTCTACACCGCTCTGAAGGGTCATGGAGCCCTTTGCCGATTAGTAATTCTTCCTTACGAAAGTCATGGATATTCGGCTAGAGAGAGCATCATGCATCTTCTTTGGGAGACAGACCGGTGGCTGCAAAAGCATTGCGTTTCAAATACCTCTAAAATTAATGCAGATGCTACCTCCCTTAAGAAAGAAGAGGGCGAAGGAAATCCCGATAATAAAGTGATATCTGCAACTGGTAGTGGTATTGCTGAAATGGAGGAACCTACGGATGGAGGTTGTTCTTTTCCAAGGTCTTCGTTATGGTAATTTCTGTTCTCTGAGAACTTATGACTTCGATAACTCGTTTTATATCCCTTCCTGTTGGAAATTTTATTTTTATGATCGAATTGAAGACGGTCTGGAGCGAATCATCAAGTCAGATTGAGTGAGCTTTTCACCGTGCCAATCTGATCTGCTCTAGACCGTGACTAACGAGTTAAATTGCAAAGATTCAACATTCTACAACTCGTTTTTGCGCGTTTTTCATCTGCACACATTTGACATCATTTCTTTGTTTCCCTTCCTGGCTATTAATATTTCCCAGAAGGCATTTGGCGCACCTACACGATCTCGCGTGTTTGAGCATGACGAGAACTCCTTGAGGGGTTGACGATTCAAAACAATGGTCCAGCAAAGATGATCTCCGACATTATTTGCTTTGATGGGTCAAGGTCGTCCTTAGCACTGACTCGACATTCTTGAAGAGAAATAAAAATTTAAGTATAAGACATTGTTTTTATTGAGGTGAGATTTATAGGTCAAATGTGCAAACTAATAATATATTGAGTTCATTGGGTTTACTGTTATATTGTAAAATGCCACTATGATATTTGAACGTTTATGATAAGATTACATACAATTATTGACATTTTTATACTTTTGTATCTCTTAATTTTGCTATATTATACTTCCTCTTATTCACTTGAGTTGTCCCATATAATTTTTCAAACAATCCGACAAACGAAATAAATTGCACAAAAATGTGTTTAGTGCAAGTATTTTAAAACGGAGAAAATATATATTACAATTTACATTTACATGAAAAGAGAGTTGATTTTGTGGTTACGATAAGTTGAGATAATATGAGTTCATATTCAAAGATGTAATAATATAATAAATTCATTCAGATAAATTAAGATAGAAAATAAAACAAATTCATTAGAACGAATGGAGTGAATACCCAATCCAAGCATGCCCTAAGGGGACGAACATTAGGGATAAAAATGGGTTGGACTTGACTCCGATTATCCGCACACCAACTTTACTCCGGATAATGTTGGAAATATAAGCCTATTCAAGGTCTTCTCAAAATCTTCATATGACTACACTCATCAACACGTATTAATAGTAATAATTATATGTAGAACATTTATATGAGAAATGTGTTTAGAGTTGTGTTTAACATGTATGAAAATGTATGGTGTGGCACGAACTTATTATTACATTACGAAAGTTATTTTCCGACGATTTCAAATATAAATAGATGACACATCCACCAAAAATAATGTATACTCACTACTGCATCGGCCCCTAGACAGCGCCACGTTTGAGGTTATTTATTAGTGAATACAACATTGACGAAGATAAGTAAATTAGATCATTGGTTAGTAAGCAAAGACAATTGAGAATGAACCAAAGATATATTCATATAATTAATTATATCATATGTAGCATTCATTGATTACTTAAAGCAAACTTCATGTTCGTGACAATTAACAAATGACAACTATGGTTGTCACATAAAAAAAAACTCATTTTATCCTTTAAAATTTTTCTATTATAATCATATTCTCAATAATAGAAAAACTCATAAAGACAGATCGAGTAACATACAGGGGAATTTCAACATTATTAATAGATAGTTATAACCGACTCTTATGATAGACTTGTAACGTCATGCGTTATTAAGTCATCAACAAAAGATTTTTGTTCCTTAATTATTTCGAGGGGTAGGAATAATTTGAAGAGGATTAGCTTTTTGCAATGTCATTCCATACTTCTCATCCAAGTCTAAATCATTAAGATGTATACCATCTTCAAGTTTCCAATTGTAGTTGCAAAGAAGATTTGCCATCATCAAACTCAACATTCTATATGACAAGGCAATTCCAGGACATATTCTCCTACCTGCTCCAAAAGGCAAGAGTTCAAAATTTTGTCCCTTAAAATCTATATCACTATCCAAAAATCTTTCAGGATAAAATACTTCTGAATCTTTCCATATATTTGGGTCACGACCAATGGCCCAAAGACTTACAAGGACCTGAGAATTCTTTGGCACAGTGTAGCCACATAACTCTACGTCACTATTTGCCTTTCGGGGTAATAGATACGCTGTTGGAGGATGCAAACGAAAAGTTTCTTTGATGATAGCTTGCAAGTACGGAAGTTTTGAAATGTCAGATTCTTGAATGTTTGAATGATCTCTTCCAAGAGCCTCATCAATTTCATTTTGAACCCTATCCATAATACTTGGATTTTTTATTAGCTCAGTCATTGCCCACTCCAATATATTTGCAGTAGTATCTGTTCCAGCATCAAATATGTCCTGCCAAAATGAGTAATATGATACAAGTATTACTTTAGTAAGTATGATAAATTATAGGGAAATTCACGTGGTAGCCCTGAGGTTTAGGGTTTTCCACGTGACGCGGTAACCTTGAGTTTTACGTAATTGTTCCACCATGACCTTTTTGCACATAAAAAAGATACCAAACGTTGATTTTAAACCTTTACGGCTGTTGTACGCCTATTTATGTGACTCAACATTACAAATGTCATCAGTTTCAACCTTTTTCCCCAACACATTAACTCCAAGTCTACTATCTTCATCCAAATCATATTTTTCCCCCTAAATCCAAAGACGGTATAGTTAGGGTTTATATTTTGGGGAAAAAGGTTGAAACTGATGTCATTTTAAATGGTGAGTCGCATAAATAGGCGTACAACAGTCTTAAAGCTTCGAAATTAACATTTGCTAATATTTTGCTAACGTTTTATGTGCAAAAAGGTCACGATAAAACAATTTGGTAAACCTCAAGGTTACCGCGTGAATTTTTTTAAAAGTTTTGGTTACCACGTGAAAAACTCAAAACCTCAGGGTTACCACGTGAAATTTCCCTAAATTATATGGAGCAATATTCATGATACCCAATGTCACAGGAAAAAAAAGAAGGTAACTATAAATTTGAATTCATACTTTTACAAAGTTTATGTTAAAATATTAAAAATGTAATTTGATTAGAACTAATTCAAAAAGTAGTTTATGTAAGGAAAATTTATAGACTAAACTCTTCAAAGATTAAAAGAATTATTTAATTTAGAAAAAATAAGACGAGGAAAATAAAATCTTAATGGAAAAATTGATATTAATAATCCAACCTTTTGCTCATTCGCTGTGAATAATCCAACCTTTTGATTATTTTTTAATAATCCAATGTTTGCCCTTAGTTCGCTGTCAATAATCCAACCTTTATTTTAGTTTGCTAGCAGCATACCCTATTATTACCTATTATTAGTAATAGGGTATGTTGTAGGCAAATTTTTTACAAAGATTAGATTATTAGAAAATAATCCAAAGGTGGGATTATTCATAGCGGATGAGTGAAAGGTTGAATTATTAATGTCAATTTTTCCAATCTTAATTTGTTCCAATCTTAATTTGTCATTTGAGAATAAAATAATTTAAGGCAATTAATATATTAGGAAAGCAATAATACTCACCACTAGTAGATGAAGAAGATCATCCATACTCAATTCATTCTCTTGGTGGAGATTAAGAAGAATGTCTAAAATATCATTTGTTGGTTTTGCATCAAGTTGATGATTAGTGGATCGAATCTTTTGCCTTTCATGAATGATCTCTTTGTATAAATCCAAGAGCTTACTATAGCAGCTAGCCATACGACGTCGTACTCCAAAAGGGTCAATATAGCCAAGAATTGGGAAGAAATCAGCATAATTAGGCCTACCCATTTCTAACATAATGTTCCACACAAGGTCCTTAAGTTCTTGAGAAGAACTAGACTCATAGCTAGCAAGTTCCATTGAAAATAATGTGTTTGATAATAGGTTTAGTGTGGTGGTAAATGCTGCCTTTCCAATATTAATAGGTTGCATTTTTGTACAACAATTTTGCACATATGCAAGAAGTTGTTTAATCATGGCTTGTCTAAGTTCTTGGCTATCATCGAGACGTTTGTTCGAAAGCAATTGGATAACAGAGATTTTTTTAAGATTTCGCCATTTTGGGGAAATAGGAATCCATGCATAAGAAAACTTACTATGATCACATGCTCTTACTGAATCAGGAATTGTTCGACTAGAGAGTGCTTGATCGTTTTTAAGGAACATCTCTTTAGCAACAGATGCAGAAGACACCACAATAGTCGTGACACTTCCTAACTTTACTCTCATCAAAGGGCCATAGATTTTGGCAAGATTGGTAAAGGTTCGATGTGGCTTATCACCAAGACTGAAAATGCTGCCCAAAATTGGCATCGATTTAGGTCCAGGAGGGAGCTTACGTGATTTTTTCTTCGCGTTTTTTTTATGAGATTTGATTAAAAGGTTAAAGCTCACAAACAATATCGAAACAACCATAGCAATTGTAGTGTAATCCATGGTTTTCACCTAAATAATACCAAAAATGGAAATAAGTAGGATTATACCCAAAAAAGATTAGACTTTTAGTTGAAGAGAGATTCAATTGTAGGCTAGGTACTATAACAATAGAGTTTTTCTACTTACGTATTTATAGATTTCATAGTAAATTCACATGCATGTTGCATGCATTTCTCCATCCAAATTTTGATAATTTTTTTGGCTTTGTAGCAATAATCATGAGTTTATTTTGCTTACACAAAAAATTAGCCTTAATCTACGATCAAATTAAAAAGGCCGAATAACATGCGAACAATTATCATTAATTTGTTATTTGTTAAGTAATCATTTCAAAATTTGAAGCGGCTGAATCCAACTCGACCTTTTACGACTCTACTGATTCAATCTTTTAAAAAAGAAATTTAGTTCTATATTAATTTTTTAGAATTGTGATTACTTATTATAACCTTAAAACGATTAGTTATATAATCTTCAAATAATAAATTAGAGAACTGAACTAATTATATGTCATTATAAAACGATCTCCATACAAGACTTGTTGATAATAAATTAATAATAGACATATTTAAATAGACAAACTAAAAAATTGCTCAAAATTTGGTGACAAAGGGTATAATTCGCACCTGATGTAGCAGTTACAAAAGCAGTTGCATTATGATAGTATTATTACAATCTACAGATGGCGTCCTAAGATCTGGATTATTAATTTAATAACAGTCAGTTTCCTGAGAGACCGTCTTTCTGAGAGATGTCTTTCAGGCCCAATCCATTAATAGAAGGTGAGAGAGTCAATAGCCCAGCCCAATGGCTGGCATGACTATTCAGTTACTCATTTGTTAAATGGGATGACCTATATTAACCCGTCTATACTATAGACGGTCTATAGCAAAAATTTGTGATCCATTAAAGCTTATTACCTATAGTTACTCTACATTTTCCTTAATGAGCCAACTCAATTAGAGATGGTCTTTCAAAGAAACCGTCTCTCACAAGAATTTGTGATTTAATAATGAACATTTATTATTTATTATTCTATGAATGGAAAGAATTGTAGCTTCTCCCAAGACTCAAGACTCAAGTGTTAAGTCTCTGGTTAGTCTCATCTAATTCTTAAAGGATGAAACATGCTTTACCAATCCTAATCATTAAATCATCTTAATATACAATTATACAATCACAAGCACTTTAATATTTTAGAATATGAATCAAACGAAAAGATCAGATACTCCTTATCAAAACATTTTTCTTTTTTTGATGTAATCAAATGATGTTTTATCAATTAATCAAGTTAATTAAAGCATGAATCTTATTGCAACATTTTTAGATGCACCCCTTTAGTCCTTTTATTGAAAAGACACGTAATTGGGAGAAAAAATATATCATTTAACAAAAAAAAAACAGAGAAAAAATAAAGGAGAACTCTATCTATAAATAATAATGGTAGATATATCCAAATTTGAAAAGTTTATACAGGACTCACACATGTCAGATTATCAGCAAAATTAGCAAAAAAAATTTTGCTCATTTTTACATTGACGTTGCAGATGAATTTGCAGTAAAAATCATTTTTTAATATAGTATAATTTTAACATACATAAAAAGATTCGGTAAGCAGTATTATTTCCAATTGATATACAGTATATTTGTTTGTGGTGAACTATATGATTAGAACGAATGGAGTGAATTTGGTGTGTAAAACTAAGATTATTTGTTTGTGGTGAACTGTATGATTCAAACGACTAATCAGTATGTATACAGTATATATACACTCATAAGCCATTGATATACCAAGTATAAGTGTATACCTTCGCTTACTAAAAGTTGAAAACACTCTAATCCATCTTAATTATACCAAATCCATGAAACATGATCCATCTTTAAGCTTCAATAATCTATATACATTCAACAAGATTCACATAACATTAGTGTGAAGTGTCTGCTCATGCAAATGATCAAATCCGCTCTTGTGCAAGTCGATAAGAAATAGAAAAGAAAAGAAAACTGTGTCGTTTGGCTCGATCCAGAGCTGCATCGTCCAGAAGGTACAAACGGCCTCATCAAGGACAACGGAAACCTGCACCGCTGCACGAGAAGTCTTCCCGGCCAGTTGCTGAATTTTTCAAACGGGCAAATGAACTTATGAAAACAGTTTTATGACTTCCTGTTTGCTTGCATAAGTTTCAACTAAGTTCAAACATAAAAGGTTAGAAACCCTAAAAAGATCACCAAATAGATAAGCCAAAGAAGACTCATAGACCTAGCACATGATTAAACGATCCATTTTGATATGGAGGGTGTTTGGCAAACGGCTGATAGCAGATAACTTATAGTCGATTATAATAGCTGATTTGACTAGCTGATTTCATTAACTGGTTTGACTAGCTGATTATAAACCCGCTGCTAATACTATGAACAGCTTGTTCAAAAACAACTTATTCATAACAATAAGCAGTTTTAACCAGCTAATTTACCAAACATTAGCATTTAATGGTTTGACCACCTAACCCTCTATTTGCATCAAAATAAGCTAAAATTACCCAATAAACTATTTTGACAAAATAGTTGTTATAATTCGAACCCAACAAACTATAAATTTTAAGGAAAGTTCAGGTGAATCATTACCACAAAACCATTTTTGGAGACACAAGTCTCAAGCAGAGATGTCATCAAGGTGAAAGATGAAGGTGGAAGCAGGGAACAACGGGAAGGACTCATCCGCGAAGAAACCATCAGCACGCTTGTTCGAGTATCCAGGGTAGTCCGCCCTCCGAAAAGGCACCTTGAGGTGGAATTTAAGCCCAATTTTCTCCGCCTTCTTGGCTAAGTTCCACTGACTGTAGGGCTGTCCTTCCTTGTGGCTTACATGTACCTGTCCTGATTTCGTCAGCAGTAGTTTCGCATTCCTTAAGAACTCCGTCACAAGCCTTTTGTTCATCTCGATTTGACATGAACTATTTTCGGGGAACATAAACCCGACATGAGGGAAGTTATAGATGATTCTATCAAATCTTTGAGTACAAAGAAAGTAATGTTGGCTCATTTGGGTGGCATCAACCCCATGGATTACTATGCACCCTCGCTCTTCCAATTCCCTAACATTCTCTACTCCATTGCTGTATTTCTTTCCTAACATCTCAAGAGAATCAAGAGATGTAGTAACTATATTGTATGCTGTCCTGAATGTTCGGGCTAAACATAGGGAAAACGAAAAATCGCCTTCTCCTACTAGTAATATCTTTTGTGATGATGCATAATGCATTATCGTCGATATCTCTTCGCTTTCACTCTCATCTTCATCGGAACCCATTTCCTCTTCCTCCTCCGCCTCCGCCTCCACCAGTATTACCACCTCCTCCTCCGATCTAGTCTTAAGCATTGTCATTTCTTTTCTTATCCCTTTCTCAGCTTTTCAAATTCAAAATATGAATAAATTAGAATGTATTCAGGCAAAAAATGTAAACAATCAACACAATTTTTTTTTTAGATTCAGGGATAGGCTAGAGAATCTCTTATGGGTAAGGGGAGTGAACTAATCCTTCCTTTAGGCGGGGAGTATTAAACCTCATTCACAAGTGTGAAAGACAAATCCCTCAACTAGTGTCGTTTTTGGTATTTTATGGTCCGGTGAACTGAAAGAAATGGGGTCTCTCTATGGAGGGTCGATTCTGAACTTTAACGGATGTTTGGAAAAATAACAGAGATGGACTCACTCAAGTGTTACTTCGTTAATCAGAATTTTCAGATATCATAGCCAATTCTAACTCTGGGCCCTTGAGAAATATTTACCTTCCTTATGGTCACTTAACTACTGGGCTAAACCACGATTCTCCATTAACACAAAGTTATAAAGAAGCATTACATATTATGATCAACAATTTTGACTCCATCACTATAGAAGCAAGGCAAACCATTTTTCTACCATCAAAATTCAGAAACAAGAAAATCAAAGCTTAAATGGGGGCCAAAAATGCTTGTGAATGATCAACTTCCCAAAAAAATTACTCCATGACAGTAAAACTTGCACGAGGGTAAAATATTCCAAAGTTCAGAAATCAAATTATTATCCAGAAATTGCAGAAAAACGATTAAAAAATACAGAACCCCTAATTTCATCAACTAAATCAGGATTATACTAAATCAAACTGAAACCTATAAGTTATAACAGAGATAAGATGATCATACATGCCAATATTAAAAAATTAACTCAAATGTAGATGAAATTGTATAGAAGAAAAGATTAAGAATTAGGGTTCTTACAATTTAGACTGTTCGAAATCTTGAAGATCACAAATGAAAAAAAGCTTGAGAATTGTGTTGTGCAGGAACTTTATGTTAGCCAGTCATCGCTTAGATAGTAGTGTAAAGTGTGCAATTAAGTTCATTAATTACGAGTATTTTCACTGATTGTTTGGTTCATGGCTTTTGGCTTAGTTTTTTTTTTTTTAAATTAATTTTTGGCTTTTGGCATGCTAGTTGGTCGAATAGTAAAAAAATGCGTTTGGTAAATGATTTTTAAAGCAGCATAAAAGCTGGCTTTTAAGACAAAATGAAAAGGTTACTCCCGCTAGCTTTTAGCTTTAGCCCACCTTTTCTCTAACAAACAACTAACAGTCAATATTCAAATTTACCAAACATCTTCACAAACAGCTGGTTTTACAGCTGGTCAAACAAGATAACTAAAAAAAGCCAACCGCCAACAACCAGCAACCAATTGCCAAACATCCTCCTAAATACCGCCTTTTTCGATCAGATGAAATTGTTCGGCTTGTCTTATAATTTCTTAATATTAAATTTTTGTAATTTTTAATTGTGCATAATCCTAAATATAAATGAATTGATATATTTATTGAACTATGTAAAAAGGTATTTGCTTGTAACTAAAAGAAGAAATACTCTCTCCGTTTCTATTTATTGTTCACTTTTCTTATTTTGTTAGTTCACCCAAATTATCCACTTTCTATTTTTGGCAAAGATTTTTTATCTAAATACCCTATGTTCACACAAGTAAAGACTATAATACCCCTACTTATATTATTTAAAATACCCCAACTACTACCTTTACAATTATTATAATCACTTAAATACTCTTACTACCCCTTTACAATTATTATAATCATTCAAAATATCCAACTACCACTTTCTTAAAATGCGTGCTCAGCCCAAAGTGGACAATAATTTTGGGTGGAGGAAGTATACTATGATCTATGAATTCATTTTAGAAGACAAACAATTACATCAAAGCCTTAAATCTAAAAGATAAATTGAACTAATTTGACTATTACATATATTTTAATCAATGATCAAGGTCGTAACTTAGGCAGACTCGAGCCTAAATTCTCGCTGAATCTCAATTTGCTTCTCAATTTCGATGAGAAAATAACTAAAATGACAATAAAATAATGTTATGTTTGGGAAAAGTATTTTATTTCAAATTATAGATTTCAATTATGAAATCACAAATGAATAATTTGAGAATGACAAAGTTTGGGTAGTCATCCTCAAATTCTCAACTTTAACTACTTTGAAAACAATGGTGAAATTTGATCTAAATTCAAATTTGAAAATTTTTGATTTGCCAAGCAATAAATTTGAGTCAATTTCAAATTTCCAAATGAAATCATTGTTCCCAAACATAACATAAAAGGAAAATGTCTGGTAAGAAACATAAAGATAGTCTTGAACACACCAAAAAATCAATTCTTTTAGACTACACAACTCATAGGCTCACAACAAGAGTCCAAAAATGGGAGTGCAAATAGAATCAACAAGAATTGAGAGAAATGAAACCAAAAAAAGCCTTAGGATGATAATTAGAACAAGAATCTCTAGCTAACTTAGAGAGCATAATTTAGATAATAATATTAATTTAGGTTTTAATTAAGCTTTCTTCTCAAGAAGAGACTCAATAACATCTGCAGCTTGTTGAATTGTTGTAATATCTTGAGCTTTATCTTCATCCACATTAATATTGAATTGTTCCTCTAGATCCATCACGATCTCAACCTGTGCGTGGTTGAACAATATTTCATTATCTCAATATCATCAAATTACTTATTGTCGCTTAAACTATTGGAGTCAATTCAATTATTCTAATGTAATTAAACCGTTAAAATCCATTTTATTCGTTTTAGTTTTGAGTTGACAACTTAGGATGGGGTTTTGAGGTTGAATGTAGTGCAACATTGTCCTTGTTTACATCATTACATGGGCGATTCTAGGCACAATCGGGTTAGGGCCAACTTAGTTTTAAGATGCATTTTTTGTATAACTAAGTTTTGCAGTTCATACTTAATTTTTCACTTTTAATAGATTCATTTGATTATGAGAAGAATTGTGTCGTAAATTGTTATTTATGAGCAAATATTCAAGCATAAACTATTTCTTTTTAGAATGCAAGTATACATTTTGGTGTTATTTATTTTTAGAGTTGATGCATTTTTCTGTATCATTCGTAAAGGGCATAAGGGCTCCATTTCAAAATAAATTTAAAAAACAGCATCTCCATAACCTTTGCTTCGCCCTTCTTATTGATAATAGAGAGACAATTTTCGATAAACCATCGACAACTTTATATGAATAAAAAGTTCACATGTTCTATTGAGTTATTTAATATAGTCTATTACGGTCCGAACCAAAAACCCAAAAACCTTTGGCCTCAATCAAAATAAAGGGTAAGGTATCTATATAAATCGAAAACGACTTTTTTTGTTATAAAAAGGTAAAGTTGCGTATAAATGAGTGTGGATGTAGTTACCGTGTCCAAGGAATCAGCACCAAGTTTAGTGAACTCGGATTCAGCTGTGACCTCAATATCAGATGCCAAAGCCAATTTCTCCTTTACAATTGCAATCACTTTGTCAACTGTCTCCTTCTTTGCCTGCCAATTATTTTCATGGTTAGTATGAACCATATCATGAATTTACTCTCAACGACCAAAAGTTTAACTGATGGTTAAAGTCTCTCAATATAATTTACCCTATCATACCCATCATCCTGTTAGAGTATATAACATATCCTGTAGCCTCAACCATCAGCTTATAGGCGCTGAATATTTCACTTTAAATGAGGGGTGATTGAGATTCGAACTCATGTCTTTTTGTCATGTTGGTTTTTGATACCATGTCAAGAACCAACTCAACCAAAAGCCTAAGCTGATGGTTGAGGCTCCAAAATATGTTATATACTTTAACACACACGAGAGTTCTTTGGCTAGAAGTAATAGATGCAGTACAAATTGCTTTCATACATAACGTTAAATATTTCACTTGAGGAATGATGTGATTTGAAGTTTTGAACATATAATGTTCAGTCACATTAACTTCTAATACCACGTCAATAAACTATTTGAATAGCCTAACATATTATAGGCTATAACTAATTGGTGCAGAGGAATATGAAGCAAAGTTTTTAATAGTGGTGAAACTAACAACATTTCAACATTCTACTACCCTAATGCCATTAAGTGACTTCCATCTAAAATAGGCTCTGGAAGGATATATCGGATAAAAATTATCTTTACCCTTATTAAGAATAGAGCTAACAAAGAAATTGTTTTGGATCAACTTCCAATAGCTAAATACTTCCTTTGTTCTGAAATACTCGCTACATTTTGATTATGTGCACTATTCATCGTTCAAGTTTATTTTATATATTGCGACTAATGTGTAAATAAAAATATAGTCAGGTGAGATCTTGTTTGAATCGTCTAATCGCATACTGTCCTAATATTAACTTTGTATAACTTTTAGATTTATATAATTTAGAAAATAAAAAAACGAAATAACGCATTAGAATGCATAAAAAGTGAAATGTATGCATAAAAAGTAAAATGTATACATAAAAAGTAAAATGTAACAAATATAAAGTTAACGGTGAAACATACAGCACAAATTTGGAGACGACGAGAAGTCCTTAGCGTTGGTAGACGGCTTTTGTTCCATCCTAGGGACACTATACTTGAAAGTCTTCCATTTCCCTGCATATTAATTCAAATAAATAAATGTGACAAAAATATAAGTATAAAGCCTTTGATGACCGTTAAACTCAATTAATTTTTTATCTTTTTGTTGTTATATAAGATTTAAATCGTTATATATAATTAATCTTAATCGTATATAATTTTTTGTTGTATATAAAAATTAAGTTGTAAATAATTTTTTCTCCAACCCAGATAGCCTTTAAATTCCTAATATCAATTATCAAGCATATCTAATAATTAACTTAGGGAAAATTAAACCATGTACAATCCAAATAATTTGTTACACATTGTAGAAAAAAAGTAATATCCCTCAACTATATATAATAACTAAATTCAAAAAAAAAGTCTATATAATAACTCTATCATTATCTGTAACATTCAAATTTCTGTTTAGAGGATCGGCAACTCAGAGGTATTACATTATCATTCTACTATTTCAACATCACGTATACATACTTTATAATGTTTTATTTTATAATCATATAAACGGACAAGCTTTATAATCTAATATGACAATTAGTGACGTTTACATTAGAAATCAATAAAAATAGAAATATAATCAAATTTTTTTATAAAACAATGTACATATAGTATAGTCATCAACGAGCATTCTACACACAAGTCATAATATAGTGGAAAAAATGCCGAACACATCGTATCTGTGCCCCTTTAAAAAGGGCAAGGACAAATGCACGTACGAAATTTACTTATTAAAATTACATTAACGAAACAAAATTGAAAACATTTCACAACTATAAGCTTAAATACTAATTGTAGAATATGTCAAATTGATAAATTGTAGCGCCAGAATATGTTATATTTTTAGATAAAATGAAAATTACCTGGGGAATTTTGTGAAGAGATGAGATTATAGGCTGGAATTTAAGATTTACTGCAGAAAAGGAAGCCATTGAAGGGAGATTTTGAAGGTTTAGGGAAGAGGAAGAGTGAGGATAAGCTTACAACTTACAAGCACACCAATTGGCAATAGGATTGCTGTAATGTAATGTATTGTCTGCACTCTGCAATCATTATTATACGATGTCGTTTCTATGATTTTGGAGAATCTTTAGGCTAAGCCAATGAGTGGTCAGTATGTGCTTCTTGTGTTAAAGCCTATCTATTCACTACTCATTTGCATTTCGCATTTATCGTGAGAGACAGTGTCTTTGAGATATTATTTTTAATTGGACTAGTCTAAAAAAAATATATAGAGTAAACTTTTTCGTAGATACTAAGAATATTGTAAGTAGATATTTAGAATATTGTAAGTACTAAGTATTTGCTCGGTGGGCATTAAGTATTCCGTATGCATTAAAGATATTGTAAGTAGGCATTAAGAATGTGATAAGTAGACTAGTAGGCTAAGTTTCTCGGTAGATATTAAGAATATTGCAAGTAGGCATTTTAAATACTTTTTCGAAAGGCATTAAGTATATTGTAACTTGTAAGTAGGAAATACCGATAATGTAATTCGGAAGGCACGATAATATAAGTAGACATTAAGAATACAATGAGTAGACCGACTATATTTTAAAATAGTGAGATATTTAAAAATATGAGAGAGAATATAGAAAGTGTGTCGGGCTGTTTTGTTATTATAAATCGACTTTGTAAATGCCATATTGACAACGGATAATGGGCCTAATATAGAGGGATGGGGTTGTCGGGCTGGGCTACATAACAAATTCTACATCATATTTGGCTACTAATTTGGGCACTATCGAGTATCACAAATTCTTGCTATAGACCGTCTATAGTATAGACGGGTAAATATGAGCCAGTTTATTAGTTAAATGAGTAACTGAATAGTCATGCCAACCATTGGGCTGGACTATGGAGAGAGTCGTCTATGCCATAGACGATCTCTCATGAGACCTTCTGATCGAGTATAGAATCAGACTATTCTTCAACTCACACAAGAATAACTAAGATTTGTTGCAAATTCTTGTCTCATCGTGAGATATATCTTATACCTAGGTTAAATAGCTTAATAGTAGAAACTTTTAGTGTATGAGCTTGTACATGCAACACATGCCCTCCTCATACATGGCGCTAAATATTCCACTTTAAATGAGGGGTGGTTGAGATTCGAACCTGTGACCTCTTGTCACCCTGGCTTCTGATACCATGTCAAGGAACCAACTCAACCAAAAGCTTAAGCTGATGGTCGAGCCCCATGATATGTTAATTGCATCATTTGCCATTTTAGTCTGTCCCACTTAATTTGCATCAATTCTATTTTTAGACAATGACCCACCATTTTTCTTTTAATGTCATCCATTCATTTAATTCTCTTTTAATTTCATCCACACAATTCATTCTCTCTCTTCATATATTATCAATATTATTTTTTCTTAAAAACTACTCACTTTTTTTTTTGCTTCAATCTTATCGGGACGGAGGGAGTAAATTTAAAATTCAATTGATGGTAAATTGGTAATGTAGTTTGTTGCCAGATTTTGGCTGTTCATCTAACGGTACTTTTTTGAAACTTATTTGGGGACCTGGGAGTTTTATATTACAAAATAAGCTTCAAGTTTATTCCAAGATTTTGGCTCTTCATCTGACTATCTTCTATATCACGTATAACAAGCAAAAACATTGTTTAATTCCTTGAGTTTGTTCATCTACTTTCTCCAACTCCCAAGTTAACTAGTCTTTGTGTCAAAGAAGCAAATTTCTTTCTCGGCTCGGTACAATTACGTGTAGAAGTGTTCATTTGAATTAAAATTAATTTGAAAACCCGATTCGATGACCAGAGACCCGATCGACTTAGTTGAAGAGAATGTTTGACAATTGACGAGTATAGTTACGTGTGTTGACTAGTTGAATTCATTAGTAGTTTATGTTGTTTGCTCAAGTAGAAGTAATAAAGATATTTGATTTATTAAAGAAAAAACAGATCAACTACCTAAAAACCAATAAAAAAATTTTATACATTTTTTTATTAAAAAAAACTCCACTAATAGTCCAATACCATGGACGTATGTTTTTTTTATTGTTTCTCCAACCAATAAAAGTCGAAATTCACTCAATAACGTAAATGCCGATCAAAAGAGAATTATCAAGTAATGTTGAAATTTACATTTTTAAGATTACAGCCTAATTCTTATTTTTTTTTGGTAAGGATAATTTTTTTTTTTGACAGATAAAAAACTTTTTCATTTATCAGAAAAACCCAATAATACATTAAGGCAGCAAAACTCAAATTCCTTATTGAGTTTCAACAATATATAAAATACATGTAATTGGATTTTTTTATTCCAATTCTAGAACATAGTTACAATTTACAAATAATAAATGAATAGTAGTAATATTTATGAAAAAAGTAAATTAGTTTTGTATATGAGTCAAGATTAATATAGTCTCCAAGTATTGCTGTACACTGGTGTGTTACAAGCTGGAAAACATAATGAAATGTGCAAGTCTTTTTTATACTCCTACTACCTTTGAAGTGGTTGTTCCTCATCTTCTATATTTCTGTCATCATTGCTATTTTGCATTAGATTTTCCTGATAAATACACCAAAACAAACATTTCATTAGCTCACAAAATTAGATTAAACACAAATTCTTGTGAGAGACGGTCTTTATGAGAGATCATCTCTAATTGAACTGACCCATAAAAGAAAATATAGAGTAAAAGTAGATATTAAGCTTTAATGGACTGGAGACGGTCTCTCAGGAGACTTGCTGTAAATTAAATCTTTCTTAATCACTATATAATTTAACTTGTAAATTTATAGTGTGACTTATTATTTTACAAATATACTTATACTAAAAGAAAGTTAATAAAGTATTTAATCACATAAAAGTGATTCTAAAAGTCAACAATGTTTTTAAAAGAGTGAAATATGGCTATAATCAAATAAAAAGTATTTATTTTCTTTAGAAATTCAACATAAATATAATTTATGGTTAACACGCCTCACCGTAAATTATAAATCATGTTGAATTTCTCAAGAAAATTAGTTACAAAATTGGTAAATATTTTTTGTTTTAATTATTATAATCAATTTAAGGAACTTTATATTTAAAATTTTGGATCTGTCACTCGTGCTAGAAGTGAATAGATAAGTATGTACTATCTATATATGAAGAGTCTTTTGTTTGCTAGTTATGGTCCTTAAAATGTTAAGAACGATTTTACAAAATTAAAAAGGCGTAGATAGTTACATGAAGGATTCGATGTCGTCTGATGCTGTTTTGAACGGCTGAAATTGCCCGAATGATTATGTACATAGGAACAATTACTCCACAACTTCGCAAGATTAGTACCTGCAGATTTTCACAAATTAGAGGTATTCATTTAGGTCATTAAATTGATTGATTTTTACATAATTGTAAATAAATTTTTAAAGTCCGGTCAAATTGGAATCAGCTACATGGTCAGATAAATATTGGATCGTTGAATCTGTGTAGTTTTAACCATACATATACCGAAAATAGGAGGAAAATTGAAAAAACTTACAGTTAATAGAGAGAATGGGTGATCTGCTCCTCCAAGTAGCACTTCAAGCAGATGTCTCAACAATAGAAGAATTGTAAACTGAAATTTTTAAGGCAAAACAAATTATAAGATATAATACATACAATTAACCTCATCCCATATCATATCGTACCATTATACCTACTAATTCCGCTTATAATACTAGCATTTAAATGAAAAAGACATAAAAATCATAAGTATATCGGTGTATCCCCTTCAAAGAGAGGGCAAGAAGAATGCGGTTGTTGACCAACAAGATCGAACCCTACTAATTTTAAGGTAACTTATAGAAAAGAAGTAAAAAATTCGTATAAGACCGTCCAACCATAAGATGCGTCATAAATTTCAATTAAATAACCCAATTAATATAAATAATTAGTATATAAGCTCTTTATTTTGAAATTATTTTATGTTATGTTTGGGAACAATGATTTCATTTGGAAATTTAGAATTGATTCAAATTTATTGTTTGGCAAATCAAAAATTTTCAAATTTGAATTTCGATCAAATTCTACCATTGTTTTTAAAGTAGTTAAAGTTGAAAATTTGAAAACGACTAACCAAAATTTGTCATTTCAAATTCTTCATTTATGATTTCATAGTCGAGTAGCTCAAAAAAGTAAGCCGGTCTTTGCAATTAGTCAATATGGACGGTCTTAAACCAAATTATTCGCAATCAAAGATAATGGAGAATTTTGAATTTCTGTTTTCTTCACTACTAATTAATGCATTTAAAGCCAATAAAACTACACAAAATAATTTCAAACCACCCTTGTACAAACTAACAAACATATTGAACTACTATAGAAGTACATCCTTAGGTAGTTATGTTTCTTTAAATTTCCAATAGATGATTGAAACATGTGGAAGCTTTTTAATTAAGGTTGCGTTTCGAAACGTCCATTTCATTTCGAATTATAGATTTCAATGATGGATTTATTAAGTAAGAATTTGAGAATGACAAGATTTGAATTTATTAATCTCAAATTCTCATTTTTAACCACTTTTCATAATCATAATGGATTTGACTCAAATCCAAATTTGATTTTCTTTATTTGACAAACCCTAAATTTGAGTCAAATCCACATTTTCAAATGAAATAATCATTTCCAAACATAGCATAAGTGTTTTCGATTTATATTTTTTCTGTCGACTAAAATATATAAAAAGTTTTTTAAAAACTATTAAGCACTAGAACTAGCTAATAGGATGATGCTGCTTTTTTGAAAGGAATTCAAATATATATTTTCTCGGTCGTTATAAATTTCTAACAAATAACTAAAATTTGGAACTTATTTTGACGAGTATTTCAAACTTAAAATGACAGAACGACAAAAATATACAAATTTGTAACATATGACTAAAATATACTCCCTTCGATCTTATTTGTTCTTCTACTTTGGATTTTTCACAAATATTAAGGTAGATAGAATCTTTGGGTTGTAGTGGATATTATTTTAATTAAATAGTAGCGTAAAGTAATGATTGTATTGGAAGTATGAGAGAAAAAATAATTAAATAGTAGTATGAAGTAAGGAAAGTGAGGGTTTATGGCTTAAAAGTGGGATGAAAACTTTCCAAAAATAGAAAGTATTCTAAAGTGGGAGAACTTTTGAAACCACCTGTTATAGTAAGGTGGAAAAACTTAAAAGAACGGAGGGAGTACATTTTTTTTTTGAGAAATATTGCAAATTCAAAGAAACAGAAAGAAAAAATATAATTAATGAGGGAAGTAGAAATGAATTAGGCACTAAAAATATTGGAAAAGATGATCCTTAAGAGGCAGCTGGTAATTGGTAAGTAATGTAAGTATGGGTAAAGAGATGGGTTAGCAAAAGGTTAAGAAAGTGACTTCAGTGATCATTATCATCAGCCTAACAAATTAGCATGCTCATCCATTTTTTGCATTAAAAAAATAATTAGATGATTTAATGGTGTGCAACAGCTCTTTGTATGTATGGGCCAACACAATTTGTGGACCATGCTTAGGATTAAGACATGTTTTTTAAGCTAATTAACTCCCCTGCAAATTCCTTTATCAGACGGTTTTATTGTGAGATGTGTCTTAATTATGGGTTAAAATATCCGACTAATTCAAATTATCAGTATTATAAGCTTTTTATTTTGAGTTTGTCTCACTGAAAGACAGTCTCTCACAAAAATAGTTCATTAATTAATTACTCCCTCCCTCCCTCCCTCCATCTCTTCAAATTTGCCCCTTTTACAAAAATTGATTTTACATAAAATGATCAATGGAGCAAACTCAAAGAAACGGAGCATTATAACGTTATTTGTAATTTAGGTTTTTGAAAAAAAAAAACACGAATTGGGTATAATTATAAAATTTAATAATTTAAAAAATATATATAAAAAAAAATTACTAAATAAGATACTTACAATAAGAGCTACTCTTTTGCAACAAGACGCACTTCTTTCTGCTTCTAATGAACATTCAGCTATGGCTATCAGCTCGGCATTTTGTTCTTCTTGTTCTATTCTTGGAACTTCCAAACTTCCCCTGTTTTAATGATTCAAATTTTATTATTATTAGTATAATCATACAACTTATTAGTAACTTTATATAAGTGTTTATGTTTGCATTATATTTTTTCCTTAAAATATGTTAGTATAATATATCTAAGGCGAACTTAAATGAACAAGTTATTAAAGTTGTATATTTAAAATATTTTATTTTACTACCTAGGATTTCGAGTACTACTTGGCAATAAAGTTACAAACAAAAGTGTTAGACACAAATTCTTACTTGAGACCATCTTTTATAAAGATGTCCCTCAAAAGCCCAATCCAATTCTAAATATATATTGTTAAACTCTAAATATAAATTTAGACTGGACTTTTAAGACTCGTTTTTACAAAATACGGCCTCTCAACAGATCACCTAAAGTCTTAAATACTAAAATAAAATTAAAAAAAAAAAGCCACTTGCAAGTTGCACCACTAGAAATTATCCAAACTTTTATAGTAAAGAAAACATGGATGGAACACATAGCTTCAATAAGCATGCATTTTACAAGTATTTTTTAGGTGGGGTATTTTTTTTACAAGACAAAAATTTTGGACTTGTATAATTAGTCAAGAAGAATATATTTTCACTTGCACAAAATAAACAAGTTGATGAAAATTATTTCCCTCTTTACCCAAACAAGGTCTACAAATTTGGTGCTTGGTAGATTACTAGTTTAGAGAACCATCTATTTTGGTTGATTGTTTGTTAAGTGGGCTAATTAATTAGTTATTTATGGTGAAAATCTTATTGGTAGTTTTGGTGTAATATTCATATTATACGACGTTGTAACTTGTAATTTATAAAAAAATAGAACTGAACTGATTAAATCGAAAACGCTCTAGAAGGGAAATTTATGTTACCTTATGCTCACAACTTGATCTTGTATAGCAACTTTCTTAGGTTGTTTAGGTATAGCTGTGTAGCCCGGTTCATATTTCTGTATGAAATTAACGCACTTTTAGTAATCAAAAACTTAAATTTCCATACAACCCGATAAAAACATTGATCATAAAATGTGAAAAAATGGGTAAAACCTAAAATTATCTATTAAATTCAGTATAAGATGCGCCGAACATTTACATTATATATATATATATATATATATATATATATATATATATATATATATATATATATATATATATATATATATATATATATATATATATGATAGAAGTACTTCAATTGTGATTCTCATATTGCACGTTATTTAATCAAATGACTCGGGTTATAGCCAGACGGGCCCAAGACTTGATTCCCTAGTTATATCATATACATGAATACATGATTATGGGAACCTATTTTTTATACTCCTAATAAAAAGTACTCCCCCAAAAAAGTCAATAGAAACATCTATAACTTGAAAATTGCAGAAAGGTGGGTCAAAGTTATGGGTTTGATCATTGTTTGTCCAAAAATTCAAATTCAACTCAATTACCATCATATTAAAAAAAAATTTAATTTAAATACAAGTATTTTACTACTATAATCAGAATTTAATCATCAAAAAAGAGTTTTAAAAGCCAGAAAAATAAGATTAATAAATAAAAATAAATTTAATAAACTCAAAAAAAATTATTAAACAGAGAAAAACAGGGGAAATTAAACAAACCTGTAAACAAATTTCACAAATTATATCTCCTTTTTCATCACACCATCTTTGTATGCATTCTCTATGAGCAAACTGTCATCAAAAAATTTAAAAAAAACTAAAATTACAACCCAATAAAACAGTTAAATTAATTTCCGCGTCTTTTATTCCTCCTCAGACCCTTATCATACGGTCTATGACTATGAGCGAGATATACTGAATATGAATACGAATATACGATGATACAAAAAATTAAGAATTGAAAAGATATAATTATAAAAACCCATTAAATTAAATCAAAAAAAATAAAAAATTAATAATAATAATCCGACCTTTTTTCCATCCGCGGTGAATAATCTAACCTTTTTATTATTTTCGCCCTTAATTCGCTGTGAATAATCCAATCTTTATTTTTAGTTTGCTAGAACATACCCTATTATTACTCATTATTAGTAATTAGGTATGTTGCAGACAAATTTATCACAAAGGTTGGATTATTAGAAAATAATCAGAAGGTGAGATTATTCGTAGCGGATGAGTGAAAGGTTGATTATTAATGTCAAATTTTCAAAAAAAAAAAAAGAATTTTAGTGAATTACCTTGACTGATCCTGAACAAGCACAAGGAACTTCTAATTTTCTGCAACTTTCAAACTCAGCTTCATGACAAATTCTACAATAATATGATGATGAATAATCAAATTCATCCATATATAATATGATTTCTCCCATGATCAATTTAATTTTCTTGAATATATTTTTTTTAAAAAAAGATTTTGCTCTGTTTTTTATTTTGGGTTTTCAATGAATATGTTTAGGTTGATTTTGTTTTGCTATGTGATGTTCTTGAAATGGGAGTTTAAATAGGGGAATCATAAAGAAAGAGGGAATTTCCAAAAGTATCCTTTTGAGTGGGTATTTGGAAATGGATATATCTATAGTCTATACTACTCCGTCCCTTTAAAATTACAGCGTGTCTCGTATGAAATCGTCTTATAATAAATCAGGTTAACATAAACAACCCAAATTATGTATTTTTCTTTAGGATCCAACAAGTTATGTATATATTTTTAAAAAATTAATTAATTAAATTAAACTTTAAGAGATAGTGTGATTTACAAAACAATATGTTATTTTTAGGAATTATAACCGTTATAATTATAGAAATAGCAGCGTGAGACATGTTTCATATTTGGGTTAAATAGCTCAATAATTGAAGTATTCAGCTTATGAGCTTCTTGTTTTGACTTTTGAGATCATCTCATTATAAGACGGTCTCATTCAAGACAAACTGATTGAAAATTAGTGTTAAATTTGTCTCTTTTGTTTCTATGTAAAAGTTTTTTAAAAATTAAATAAATCATCATTATCATCATCATACCCAGTGTATCCCGCTCATAGACAGACTATGATCATGGTCTGAAAGGAAAGATAAATGACAACTCATACACATTAGAAGGGTATGGTCAGAGAGTCCCCGCCTCTAATTTAAAATTAAATAAATAAATTTAAGAAATTATAAGGGAGGGATAGAGTGTTATCCATTGTTTGTATCCACTTTGGCAGTCTTAGCTGTTTGTTTCTCTCTCTAATTAGTTTGTGAATCTAAGGTAAAGTACAAAACAGAGTTTGCATCACTTGGATTCCTCATTCCTGGAAATACCATTTGTTGTTTAACAACTAAGGCTGTTTGGCAAATAGCTGATAGCTGATTATAGTGGTTGATTTGATCAGTTGATTTTATTAAACGGTTTCAACCAGCTAATTTACCAAACTCTATCTTTAGATGGTTTGACCACCCAACCTCAATTTATATCCAAATAAGCTAAAATTGCTCAATAAGCTAATTTGTCAAACACCTCCTAAGTATTGTGAATGTATTTCAACAATATTTTTGTTTTATTTAAAGAAATTATTAGTATTAGTACTTGCTACTTATTATAGAGTTACTTTAAATTTGCTACATAAATAAAATTATAGTTGACTTTTAGTTTTATGTGGTCAAATGATAAAAAATTTAATCCACTTTTTAAGTCAAATGATTTTGGCTTGTAAGCTAAAACAAAAGGTTAGCGTAACTAGACTTTTAATTCACTTTTTCTTCATCGAATGACAGTCAATAATCAACAGCTAATTTATCCTTAACGTATCAATAGTAGTCAACTATTTTGAGTACATAATAATAGTAATAGACCAAGAAAATAATAGGCTAAAGAACGGGGTAGCAAAAATGAAACCTAAGAGCTAACCAGAGTGAACCGGTCTTAGTTTCAATTTAGACAATCTTGATATTTTCAAATTAGTCAAACAACCAATAAATCCAGGTCAGCAAACATTTAATCATCGAACATAATTTACATCAATAAAGCTTTTACCATATCAAATTGAAAGAGACGACAATGTAAGTCTTTTTGTTCATTGTAGGTTCTCTTCTACAATTTTTATATTAAATACAATTCTATATTTTCTACTTCTTTTCAAACTTATTCTCAAATCCTATAATATATTGTAAGAGGAGAGAGATCAATCTAGTTGGGTGTTGTTAAACTTAAAATAGGTAGTTTACCTAAGCTTACTACTACACAATTAAACTATCTTTTTTACCGATTATAAAAAGGTAAGGATAAAGACCACTCTTAGTATTCCGCACAAGGCAGGTCCGGGAGGGAAATAAAGAGAGATGTGCAGGGTCAAAAAAACCCCCAATTGATACCTGCGCCCAGGGCCGGCCCTAAGGGTGGGCAAGAAGGGGTGTCGCCCAGGCCCCTTTTTAAAAAAGCAAAATTAATGATTGTAGAAGATCCATATAGATTATAAATTACAAAGGAAAAAGGTCCCAATTTGTTATTTCGCCCAGGGCCCCAATATATTTAGGGTCGGCCATGCATGCGCCCAATAGAGATTGAAC
Source organism: Amaranthus cruentus (assembly GCA_019425755.1). Lineage (NCBI taxonomy): Eukaryota > Viridiplantae > Streptophyta > Magnoliopsida > Caryophyllales > Amaranthaceae > Amaranthus > Amaranthus cruentus. Next base: position 2,051,916 of record CM033451.1, on the reverse strand, counting down.
CCCAAACTTTCTGCTCCATGTTGCTCCACATGCAGATGCTCTATCCATTGAGTTACAAGCAATTTTAGTAAAATCATATAATGTTTTTTTCTTGTCTCCTCATCTTTGTAGTTGCCCAAGTTGTTCTTGGGTTGTAATTCTTGTATGTTAGATTAGACGACGCGTTTAAGAAAAATTGACCATTTGGTGTATAATTTAGGAGTGGAAGACCATCATTAAATGCTATACAATGTTTCAACTTTCAAGTCTTGCACAATAATTTGAAAGAAAAAAAAAATCAAATAGTGAAGTCAAACATGTTACGTTATAGCCACATTTTGCATTAAATGATCTATTTTACATGATGCAATATCTTTTTTTGATCTTTTCCCAAATTATTACTACAAAAAAAATATAATTCTCACTATTTTCTACGTGAAATCATTATTTTATTTAAGTTAGTAGCATTCATTAGCTAGTAAGAATAAAACAATTTTACATTTGTAAATAAGAATTTAGGTTTTTAAATATATTAATATTTATTACTCCTTTTCTAATGTTCTTTCTATTTATTTTTTTGCACAATTTTTAAAATAAATTTTGAGTCTTAATATCTCTAAATACGTATCATAAAAAATATAAAAAAATATATAATAAAAAGGTATATATTAAAACGAATCTAACGAGATTTCACATGAGTATATATTTTATCATTTATATATATCTTAAGAATCTTAATTTAATTTTTCTTTTCAAAATATATAGAATATTCTAAATGGAAACAACATTAGAAAACGGAGGGAGTATCATATCTGATCCAGTTTTTGCCTACATTTACCAGAGATTAATTTTTTATTTAAAAAGGTGTGGGTGCTAATCTTATTGTTCGACTTCTCACCAATTTCTTGTAAGATGTCTTTCTTGTGAAATTGAAAACCTTATTGAAAATAATAATAATAATAATAATAATAATAATAATAATAATAATAATAAAACGTCTCCTGAGAGTCCGTCTATGGCATAGACGACACTCTCAGCAGCTCAACTCAATGGAAATTTCAGTTGTTATTTTTAGAAAGTGTAAAAATGGGTTAGCGCATTACACCGTCTATGCTATAGACCGTCTATAACAAGAATTTGTGTAATAATAATGCATTAGCTCCACGACACACGTCAAAAATGTGTAAGGAATATATTCCCAAACAAAGCCAAGTGCACAAATTTTAGAAGAATGTTTACACCACCCACAACATAGAAAAACGGTGTTTTGAGTAGTGGGTCCCATAAGAGCCGTCTCATATTAAAATAAATTGTATTTTTTATAGTTAAAGCCTTTTTATATTTTAAAATTGTTATTAATAATGAAAATATTATTACTAATTAATATTAATTTTAAAGAGATAGAGGAGTGTACATATTATATTACTTAATTAGGCTTCATGATGTGGTTCAATTAATCTTAAGAATTATTGATCACAAGTTTAGGGACAAAAAACTAAATTGATAAATATGTAAGAGAAATAATATTTTTATTCTCTAGTAGTTATTTTATATCACAAGACCTTAACCATATTGTTAGATGCATTTTCCTATAATAGCATTTTTAAAGGTTATATTTTATATAGTCTAAAATAACACACATATATATATATATATATATATATATATATATATATATATATATATATATATATATATATATATATATATATATATATATATATATATTATATATATATATATATATATATATATATATATTTCTCCGCTTTTATGTCATATAATCATCATACTTAATATCTCATTTAGGGCAGAATTTGGGTAAGAAAAGTTGACAAATAATCCATACTCATACTCCCTTTAAGGGAAAACTAGAGGAAAATGATATATTTTTTACCCCAAAAGGAAAAGTGCAGATAACAAAACCAAAAAGTAAATTTATTTTATTTATATTATTTATTTTATTTTCTAACTTACTTTTTAATACTTCTATGTATTACTACTTGCAATAGCAAACGCTCAAAGCTTTTGCCATAATAGTTTATCCACTTTTATAAATTCATTTATATACACCAAAATAAGTAGGATAAAGATCCTAGTGCCAACCAATATTTCTATTTTGAATAATATTTTCACTAATTTTTTTTAATTTTTATTCATATATTTTCTATCTTTTTAATCATATCTACTCTATATAATATAATCAATTAATCATAGAAACTAAGGTAATAAATTACTTCCTATATATATATATTCATTTATATTTGTCCACTTTACTTTTTGTACATATTTTTGAGCATTAATATCTATAAGTACATATCATAAAAAATTGTAAAAACATGTTAAAAACTTTGCATTAAGACAAATTTAATAAAATTTCACGTAAATATATTTTATCTTCAATATATACTTTAAAAATCTAATTTAAATTTCTCCCCTAAAATAAAAAAAACTTAAATTGAAAGAAAAATCGAACAAAAATTGGGACATGATTATTGATTAATGAGGTGGGGGATAAATGATGATTCATATTTAATAAGGTATGAGTATATGAAAACACGGTCTCACCGAATAATTAAAGCATCTCCATTGGACGCGGAGAACAGTACACCCAAGGCCAATACGCTCTTCTCTACCGTTTTAGTAAATTGAGACCGTCTTTTGTAAATACGGCTCTTAAAAGCTCAATTTAATTTTAAATATATATTGTTACAACTCTAAATATAGATTTTGGCTGGACTTTTGAGAGTCGTCTTTACAAAAGACGATCTCTCAAAAGAGCACCTGATTTTTATTTGGCATTCCATTTTTTTTTAAAAAAAAAACAAAAATTGGCAACACTTATATTAAATCTAAGTTGGCCAAAGTACATAGATTTTGGGAAACCAGGCCATAGAGACCTATTCAGAGGATACCACATAAGAGGTTCAAAATAATCTTGGTAATCTGAAATTTATTTGACCTTATGACTGAACTCGATTTTATCCGATTTTTGATCAGATGATTACCTTTAAATCCCCTAACTAGCTAACATAAGCAACAATATTGTTATTTCTACTAACAAAGCTAACATTGAACATGGAAAATCTAATAGCAAGATAAAAGACCTAATTAATCTGGTTGAGATAACATTCAGAGCATTGCCCATTTGCCCTCCAAGTGGACATGAGAATACCCTAATTTTAGAGCTAACTCCAAACCAAACATTATATACTGCAAATTAAAGAAATTTTTATTAATGTTATGTAGCAAATTTAAAGAACTAGTGAAAATATTCTATTCGGAAATAAATATACTATTGGCGGATCTATCGGGTTAAGACTAGATCAATCCGACTATTTTGGCCCAAAATGTGAAATATCTCCTATTTTTTTATCCTCGTCCTTTTAATTTTAATATTGTTATTTTTTATAATTAGTTTTCGTCTTGCATGTTCTTTAATTGTTCTACACAAAAACGACGACAAAATATGTCATTACTTTGTCGCCAAAAAGGGTTTAGTAATATATCAGTGATAAGATTTGGGAAGTTACTATATGCATCGTCGCTAACCATATATAGCGTTGCAAATTGTAACGATAAAAAATGACGTAGAGTGGACGCCACTTGCGACTACAATGTTCTTTACATGTCAGTCCAAATGTTCTTAGACATGGTATTAGAGCAAATATGGTAAAAGGTTATTGGTTCAAATCTCATCAAGTCACTACAACAAATTTAAGTTTTTGCGACATTTAATTTAGTGCCATTATAAAAATGCCATTAATTTATATTTTTAATGCAATAATTATTAGTTTTTATTTAATGTTTCACCATAAAGTGATTTAGCGACATTTTATTTGATCTTTAGTGGCATATGTAATTGTTACTATAGTCTATTGTGACATTTGTGAGAAATGTCACTAGATCCTATGTTGCAAAAAGCTTTTACGTGATTTTTTAATATATTGTTAAAGGGTTTAATAAATGTCACTAAATCCTGTATATATACTATTAGCCATTTTAAATAGCGACTTTTAAATTAAATGTCGCTAAATATATTCCACTAAAAGCAAATTATGTTTAGTGGAGTTAGTACAAGTAAATAACGGTTATTTAAGAAAGTAGTAAATCATCTTTATGTGTCTCTATTTTGTTGGAGGGCATTTAAGATTTTTATCTTATCTTTTTCTTATTTTGTTTATTTTAATATTATGTATTTTGTTATTTTGTGGTTATTTGCAAATAACCGTTATTGATTAGGATTTTCTTGTTGTAGTGAGCTCTCATTTCAAGTGAAAATTAGTGTTATGTATGAGGAGGATATATATATATATATATATATATATATATATATATATATATATATATAATATATATATATATATATATATATATATATATATATATATATATATATATATATATATATATATATATATATATATATATATATATATATATATATATATATATATATATATATATATATATATATATATATATATATATCTATGTGTTATATCCACGCTTTTAGCTTCTAGTCCACTCTCATATTGAGTATAATCTTGCGTTAAGCGTGTGTTTAAAAGTTGGGAAAATTTATTCAAAGAAATCTCTCGTTCAACCATATTTTCTCCAATTTGATAAGAAATGGTACGTCGTTAAGCTTGTGGAGTCATTATCTTGCGTTAAGCGTGATGTAACAATTCCCATAGACATGAAGTGATAGATTTATAATGAAGTAACTAACCCTTAGTACAAAAATATACTTCTATATACTATTAATATTAATAAATTATAAAAACAAACCAATATTATTATCGGTCCATAAAACAAATCTAGTACTTTTTATTAAGTTATAATATCATCATCATACTCAGTGTATCCCGTTTATAGAAAATTATGCTCAGGGTCTGGGGAGGGATGGCCACTAGCAACTCATACCCATAAAGGAGAGTGCGATCAGAGAGTCCACCGGCTCGAAAAAGGCCTTCCAAGAGAGACGAACCGTATACTCCACGGAGATAGTTGGAAATTTTAATTATTCCCATTATTATTGTACTATTCATATAGCAAATCATACCATTATATCTAAAAAATCCCAGGTTCAGAGATAGTTGACATACAAATTGTACCCATATCCTCTCAAAAGAGAGGGCAACCGAGACATGGTCAAAGAGACCTCTAAATATAGAGAGTCCTACATAACTAAAGTATCGGTCTGAGTTACCGAGTGTACAATAAAATTCTCTTTGTCTTTCTGAATTTGCTGCAATGTTTATTATTCTAGTATGTCCTTTTAACCCTCCTACATTCTAATTTAGGTGGTGTTTACATTATTTTATAAAATTTTTATCCATATATTTTCTTTTATTTTCCTCACTTTTTATCTTATTTACGCAATTTAATGATCTTTATTATTTTTTAAATACTTGGACAGTTGGACTATTATAGGTATTGCAATATCAAAGGGAGGGAGGCCGGTTAGAGGGAGTATCAAGGAAAAAGATATTAGTAAATAATGTTTAGTCAGTCTCATGAGAGACCTTCTCTTTGAGAGACGTTTTGTAGGCCCAGTCCATTAGAGCCTAATTTCTACTCTTACTTTATATTTTCTTTATGGGCCGACTCAATCAAAGATAGTCTCTCAAATAGACCGTCTCTCACAAGAATTTGTAAATAATCTTTTAAAATTATACCACTAGTAAGTAGTAATCTTAATTATTAATTGTACAAATCTTTAAAAAAGAATTATTGGACAAATTTATTACTTTTTTTAAATCTTTTTAATATCGTATTAGCTCAAACACGTCAACAACCAACTTTGTTTAGCTTAAATTTAATAATTACTCCAAATATTTTAAAAGTTACAACTAATGAGATAACTAATAAGTATCTAACAATAATGAGCCTATAATTAACAAATACTCTGCTTTTTTTATTATAGGATGGACCGAGAGAAAGGTTGAAAATAATTAGATGAAAATCGAACTCAAGACCTTATCCAAGAAATTCAACTAGACAATATTAATTTGTTTCTCAACATACTCTTTCATTGGTTTGAAATTTAAGCCTTTCGACTTATTGGCTTTTTAGCTAATTGAGCTTTCAATTGCTTTAATAAGGTATTATTGACCATTTAATAAACAAATCAAATCATGTCGATCTATTAATTTATTAGATTCACAATTTCAACCCAAATTCACTTTTTTAAATTAGTTGTTATCTAGCCTAATTTTAGGCTAATTAATGGAGCTTAATGATAGTCATGATCTACTTAAAAATGATAAATTATGAAGATAATAAAAATTGTGAAAATAAAAATCACACTCAAAGTTTAATACTATAACTCATAAATTTTATTTAAAGAGAACATATAAAAACGAAGGGAGTAATATACTATGCACTTTTTGCGTTCCTCATAAATAGCATCAATAATTCTATATATAAAAGTTTTTTGTGTCAAATAATTTTATTTCAGAATAATAATATTTTATTCTTTTATTGTTATTAAATAAAATTATTAAACAAAAATCAATAACTATTTGCCTTCCTCATAAATAGCATAAATAGTAAAGAAAATTATATTATTTCAGAATAATAAACTTAAAACGATAATATTGTAATACTACCTGCTATTCATCCTAAATGTCTCTTTTTTTTTTGCACTATTCACTTATCACTCTTAATTTGTATTTTACTCTTAATCTATAAGTTAAAACATAGTCATGTGGGATCTTGTTTGATTCGTCTCAATACAAGGATTATTAATATAAAATTTTTATAATTTTTAATTAAGAATAATTTGAGGTATTAAAGGTTAAAATATTACCTCAACATGTGTGAAAAATTAATTGGGATATTTAAGCTGAATAGGAGAGTAATAATAATAATAGTGCTTAAAAGTAATGCTTATCCTTTTATTGTTCTTATCATCAATTTCTTTTTCTAGTGTTTCTCTTTCATTAGTATTAGTATTTTTATGTGGGTCTCACATCCGCATTTTTAGATTCTTATCTTTACCTTTAATTTTTAAGCATACTACTCTCCCTTAACTCTTGTTAAATTTTCCATTTTGGTCCTCTTAGGAAATTTGCTAAATTTTTATATTTAATTAAAGTTTATATATTTTTTAAATTTTTCATTCACGCATTTAACTCAATTTTTAATTATATATATATATTTTTTAATTTTTTATAAATCACACTTTTTAAACTGTTTTTTTATTTTCATAATTATTATTATCATTATTATTACACCCAGTGTATCCCGCTTTTAAGAAACTACTTCCTCCGTTTCAATATAGTCGCAACATAAAAAAATAAGCACTATTTACTTATCTTCCTTAATTTGTGATTAATAAGTAATTTATTAGTTAAAACATAGTCAAGTGAGATCTTGTTTGATTCGTCTCGACGTAAAGATTATTAATATCAAATTTTTATAATTTTATATTATATAATCATAAATATTAAGGATTGAATCAGTACATTGCACTGCGTAAAAAAGATAAATATTGCAAGTATTTTGGAACTGACTTAATGTTTATATTTTGACAATTATTATATACTTTATGATAAAAGCACTAGACCGAGGAAGCAATTTTATTTTTCTTTGTTGAGTTGTCACGTCTATAAACATAGGCATTTGGTTATTATAATATGGATGATTACATAATCATTTGGCCACTAGTAGGCAGCCAACATAAAATGAGTTTTCTTCATGCATATATACAACGTTGACTCAACTATTTAATTTTTGTTTTAAGCTATATTTTTTTTACTAGTATCTCTGTTTCATTTTAGTTGCATTATAGGGGTTTGACACATTTTTTAAGGCCTATCAAATCAGTATGGTAAAAGTAGGGATAATGTATGATTGATGGTGATATGTGGGGTAGAAATAAAAAAATATTATAAGTTGATAGTGGTTGTGACTTGTGGGTATATTAAATAATTAATGGGATGATATATGATTGATGGTGATATGTGGGGTAGGAATAAAGTAAGATAAAATAAGTAGATTATTTTTGCCATAAATAGTAATATTGTAAGTAATATAAAACTTCCAAAAACGATAAGTGTTGCAAATAAAATGAAACGGAGGAAGTATTTTAATCGTAATACTTTTTGTTGCGACTTGATCATAACTAAAATTATAATGACTTGAAAGTATAATTATGTACGTTGAAATAAATCATACATGATATATATCTAAGGAAAATTCATGTAAAAAGTTGAGAGAAAATAATTTTTAATTCAATTTATAATTCTTAAATTAAGGCTAAAATTAAATAAGTATAAATTTTTAGAATTATAAACCGGCTTAGCGGTTTAAACATTTTCCTTCCACTCCATTGATAAAAGAATTTCATTCCGATCACTTATAGGAAGATTATTTTGAATATTTCTTGTATGAGATTGTCTCATTATGAGAAATAACCAAACGAAGAGCCCTAATTAGATAAGTGGGTATTTGTAATATCTAAAGTTTCAATTTTAACATCTAAAATGACGTATTAAATATTAAACAATTAAAAATTATTATTTGTATAATAAGTTATTAACGTTAATGCTTTAATTTATTTAGATGAGCTATATATTGAGAGACCATCTCTTATTGGGTTGGCCCATAAAAAAATATGAAGTAAGAGTACAAAATAAGTTTTGATGAACTGGGCCTGAGAGACGTCTCTTAGAGAGAGATTAGCTGTTTTTGAAATGGTTTCAATGACTTCATGCTCACCATTCGGACCATTGCAAATGGGCTGTAACTAAGGCCTTATTCAATGAAAGAACAAAAAGTACTCTTTCAATCTGACTTGTAATTGGGCTAAACATAAAACATTGACTTATTCTTAAAAGCCCAAATATGAAATGGTTTATAGGAAAATTTGAAGTAGATAAGATTATACAACAAAAAAAATAATGAAATAAGATTGAAATCAAAGTTTTTCCAAAAGTAAGCGTGAAATTCCCAAACTCAGTTTGGAACTGTCTAAGCTAAGCTAAGTAGGTTTGACTGTTTTGACCTGTTCGCACTTAGTAACTGCGAACAGGCTGGTCTCTTAAAATCATCAGCTTCTTCCCCAGAACCCCATTTCCCCCAATTCGAAAAACCCTAAGCTTAAAAAATCGACATTTCTCTCCATTAAACCTCACTTAAACTACCTTGTATCCATTAATTCTTTCATTCCTAATCTAATTCAACACTTCAAAACTAGTCTGGGATAGTCTAGCTTCGTCGAAGGTAAGTTTTTTTGCGTTTTTTTTTACTTTATATTTCGTTTTTAAGCTTATAATGAATTTTGTTTATTAACTCAAATGTAGGTTACTAGCTCCTCAATCAACACTCTATTAAAGCATCCTTTACTGATCAAGGTAATGTTTAATTGTTTTAATAGCTTTATTTTGTTAGTTGTTGAAGTTTTAGTGATGATGAGCATGGTGTATTATTTGATTTTTTTTCTACATTATATATTATAATTTAATTTGATGGTGTTATTAGAATTATGAACTTATTAATTACTTTATTATTTGAATTTTATGTACATTATATATTATTAGAATTTAGGATGTTGTTGGGAATTGATGATGATGTTGATTATGTTTGTATTGATGTAGAAATGGCATCATTTCGTGTGACTATTGTGTGTTTTTGGAATGGTTCTATTTGAGAAAGTAGTGGGAATGTTGATTATGTTGGTGGTAGACGTAAGTTGTTTGCGTGTAAATCGAACATGGATTTGAATGATTTTAAACGTCTTATAAGTTCTAGGATTGGTTTGGATCCCACTAGATTTACTGTTGATATAAGTTTCAAATATTTCATGAGTGGACAATTTACAGCCCTTCCGGTTGAGGATGAGTACGCTTTAGATGCTATGTGGGAGCATTCAAAGATTTCCCATTCTTTAGAAATCTACGCGGAAGTAGTTCCCTTAGGCAAGGTGGTTGCTTCTAATCCTAATCCTACTCCTACGCCTATGCCTATATCCACTCAAGATCCCTTTGATCCTTCCCCTTCGTGTACTCCTTCTCAACCCCCTCCGAATCAAGTTTCAAATGATGAAGTAGTAAACTTAGGAGAAAGTGAGGAGGGGGCACCTTGGGCTGATGGTTTTGAGAGTAATGAGATTGATGATGATCCATCTGAGGATGATGTGGATGTGGATGAGGATGCCCTAGAAACTGACATGACCTTAGGAAATATTCCTACAATTATTCCTCCTACACCCTATGCCAAATGTCCACCTGTAGATGAGCATGAGGAGGACAACTCATGGAGGACTTGGGCTTGTGATACTACTTACACCGAAGAAGGGGAGTTGGAGAAAGGTATGATGTTTGATAATAAGGAAGCTTTGTTGGAAGCTATAAGACTGTATCATATTCGTAGAAATGTGGAGTATAGAACGGAGACTTCAAACCAATCCGTCCTTACCTTGAAGTGTAAGCGGGGTTGTTCATGGAGACTTAGGGCTAGGATTGATACATATACATCTTCCTGGCTTATTGTTACGTACAATGGGAAGAAGGAAGAAGGAAACACATTAGTTGTCGTCGTTGTGGGAGTGAAGGTCATAATACTAGAACTTGTAACTCCAGGTAATTTACTATGTATATTATATAATAATATATGTATATATATTTATATAATACTATATATACAACTACAACATATAACATTGCATTTATGACACAAATGTATGCCACCTTATGCATATAATAGTAATATTAACGTAATTCACTTTCTAAATAGTACTACAGGAGATGGATCCAGCAGCTCCCGGACCCCAAGACCCTAGTGTCTTGACTATGCAGGAGGAGCACAGGAGCACTCCTCTATGGGATTGCCAATGAGATGGATGAAGGAAGAAGGAAACGCATTAGTTGTCGTCGTTGTGGGAGTGAAGCTCATAATACTAGAACTTGTAACTCCAGGTAATTTACTATGTATATTATATAATACTATATGTATATATATTTATATAATACTATATATACAACTACAACATATAACATTGCATTTTATGACACAAATGTATGCCACCTTATGCATATAATAGTGATATTAACGTAATTCACTTTCTAAACAGTACTACAGGAGATGGATCCAGCAGCTCCCAGACCCCAAGACCCTAGTGTCTTGACTATGCAGGAGGAGCACAGGAGCAATCCTCTATGGGATGCCGAGGTTAGTGTTATATTTTGTATAATTTATTTATAATGATAATAACATTTCACCATTAACATATGTACATGTCTATCTACGTAGGTGTCGTGATACATGCCAAGCTTAGGCACCGGCATCCGTGATTCGCCATGGGAGATCGATGATCGGATCATCCCATACCTAGAGCGCACGAGGTTATATGACTTCCACCTTATTGCTTATGGTAGAGTCGACCGTGCTATTATTACAACACTTGTTGAGAGATGGCGTCAGGAGATGCAAACCTTTCATCTTCCTCTTGGTGAGGCTACTATCACACTACTTGATGTAGCCTTACTAACACGGCTTCCCATCGAGGGACGTCGCGGTTCACTGCGGACGCCGCTATCGAGCGGCGCGACTTAGTTCATCGCGATCCGGGAGAGCGCTCCGACGCGTGATCTCGGGAGCGGTCGCGGTACATGGTTGGTGCGACCTTCCAGCCCTCGTAGGTGCTGACGAGGGCACCATATCGAGGTACGCGAAAGCGTACATCTTATATTTGATAGGAGCTGTCTTGTTTGCTGATAAAACAAACAACCAAGTTCAGCTCCTATATTTGACGCTATCGATCGACCCCGGAGGTCATCAGAGTCATGGCTCAGTGCCACGGGTACTTATACAGGAGGCTTTGTGGTGCTGCCAAAAAGGGCGTCCGGGAGATCGCAGGACCACTTGCGATATTACAGGTAATTATAATTACATATATTTATACAACTTCTACTATAATACTAATATCGTCATACTAAAACACTAATATATAACTTCTATTTATAGCTGTGGGCGTGGGAGCACATTTTGATCGGCCAGCCTTACAGATTGGTTGGTGGAGGTGAGTTTGCTCCTCCGCAGCAACCCCCACCAGATGCTGCCTATGGTTCGCGTTGGAATTTTGCGCGCCGAACGCGCAAACATACTGGTACCGGTATAGGATTCTACCGAGATCAGTTAGACCTGCTGCGACCGAATCAGGTAAACATTTAACTAATCAATAACGTTATTTCAAAGCTATGATGTTTAATCAATAATGTACATATGTTGTAGTTTGTATGGGATCCGTACCCGGCCGAGGCCTACGCAGCTGTCCCTGATCATTCGGGGATTCAGTCGGGAGCGTGGAGGGCTTCTGTGCCACTCATATGCTTCGACATTGTCGAAGTACATCTACCGGAGCGCGTTCTGCGCCAATATGGGTTGGTACAGAACATTCCACCGCCTTGTGATACCGAGCCCCAGTTGCACCTTATCTCCCGGAAGAATTAGGGTACGGCTAATTGGACGGAGATCAACTGGCGCCACATCGCCCGTTGGGATCGAAGACTAGAGCTGATAGCCCAAGGTGCGCCAATTGATTCTGTCGGCACACCGACCACACCTGATTACATGCAGTGGTTCCTCTCCATCACACGCCGATGGATGACACCACGTGGCGTCATTGAGGCAGCACAGTATACTCCTGCTGCGCCCACGATGACTCAATTTGTAAGTCTTCATTTACATTTAATTTATTTAGTTGTCGATTTCATATTATAATACTACATTAACTAAGCTCTTAATTTACATTTCCAGGCACAAGTTGTGGCGGCCATTATCCGGACTACTTATGAGGAGCCGGTCCGAGAGATTGTGCAGGGCGTGCTCCTTGGCACGCAATTCCAGCACTTCATACCGGAAGTTGCTACGGGGTCATCATCTCCTGCGCGTGAAGTTCATCTGGAGGAGATGGACTTGTCATACACAGCTGACGATGCGGGGCCATCTCAACCAACTCAGCCATCTCAATCATCCCATTATCAGACCCCTCCCCGACCAGATCTAAACCCGACCGGCTCTTACTACCGTAGGAGACCAACTCAGTTGGATAGGATAGATGAGTCATCGTGATTTAGTTGTATGTTTGACTACGAATGTTTTAAACATATGTATATATTTAGTTGTATATTTTAAACATATGTATATATTAAGTTGTATGTTTTATTTAGCTTATAATGATCTCCAAGTTTGTTAATGATGCCGGAAATTCAACATGATTTCATTTATAACGATTACACATACATAGTTTGTTAATGAACTACTACCATTACAATCTAGGGTTCCTTCTTAAACTTATTCAAAATCCTCTTAGTTTCTTCACTTCTAGAAGCCTTATCAATCGCTTCCCTTTTCAAATTATTTATCTCGTTTCTAAGCTCTTCATTCTCCTTATGAAGCCTAATAATGATTGCTCTTTACCATTCGGTGCCCTCCGGATGAACCCACCTAAAGTAGGTGCATCCTAAGGTCATGTCATCTTCGAATAATGGACAAGCAACATATTGACGCCCGGGATACCTATCGCTCCAATCACGACCAAATTGGACTTCATAACCACAATGACAATGCTCATCCATGGGCAATGAATCTTTTATATGTTAATGAAATAAACACAAACATATAAGTTAAACACATCAACATAAATCAATAATAACATTAATAAAATGAATAAAAACTTAGTAACTATATAAATAAGAATTTTAACATATAAACTTACCTAAGCAAAAGGATGATAGCTTGGTGAATATGTGATGAATCGAGTTATAAGGTGTATTTATAGAGGAATTGAAATAACGGTTAGTTTGACCATACAACGGTTAGTTCGAAAAGTCAAAAAAAGTCAAGACCTGTTCGCAGTTACTAAGTGCGAACAGCCTGTTGACTCCCTTTGACCTGTTCGCACTTAGTAACTGCGAACAGCCCCTTCTACTTTTTTTGCAAATCTGCCTTCAGTTCGCAGTTAATAAATGCGAACAATGCCGAACCTATGCTCTGGACTCCTAGACGCTTACTTTTTGATATAGTTTGATGTGAATCTTATTTCATTATTTTTTTTGTTTTAAGTCTTATCCATTTCAATTTTTCTGGTTTATAGAGTATCAAAAGCCCACACATTTACTTGGGTTTTAATATGGATTATCCTGTACATGGTGGGATTATGTTTATTGTGCTGACCAATGTACATTTACAGTCTTAAAATGATTATTTATAACTTTAGAATGATTACTTATAATCTTAAAGTGACCCATTATATATAACCCTAAGTGATCACTAGCAGTTTTAAAGTTGATAATTTTTTATAGTCTTACAGAGATATACTACCTTCGGTTCTTTTTTATTGTCCACTTTGGGTTGGACCCGCATATTAAGAAAGTGGTAGTTGGGGTAATTTAAATTATTATAATAATTGTAAAGGTGGTAGTTGGAGTATTTTAGTGATTATAACAATTGTAAAGGTGGTAGTTGAGATATTTTGAATAATATAAGTGGGGTATTATGGTCTTAACTTGTGTGAACATAGAGTATTTAGGTAAAAAATCTTTGCCAAAAATAGAAAGTGGACAATAACATTGGGGTGGAGGGAGTATAACCTTAGGTAGTGTTTGGCAACATAGAATTCATTTGAAAATAGGAAATTTGATTTTGATATTCACATTCAAGAATTGTAAACGACACCTAAATGCTTGGAATTTGTAAATTTTGATACTTGACCAAATTTTTCATTGTTAAAGTCTATGGAATTGAGCCAATTCCAAATTTCAAATTCAAGATTTGCCAAACATTGTATTTGACCCAATTTAACATTTGGAAATGAATTCCAAGTTGGCAAACATACCATTAAGGAAATCACATTTAATATTAATGCGGTCACTTATAACTTTAAAATGATCAGTTTTATAATCTTAATAAAGTGCGTGATTACAAAGTGATTACTTTAAATAATCACTTACAATATAAAGTGATGAATTATATTGCTCGAGATATGATTAAAGCATTTCATACAGGACTTGTTGGTTATCTTAAAGCAGGATCATTATAATTTATAAGTATCTAGATATTTATTAAGGACAAGGGTTTTAAGGCTTTTGTGCATAGTCAAGAAAGTGTGCTAACTATATATGTAGATAATGAAAATTTTTGTTTTGTTTGTTGAAAGTTCATCAAGCATTTATGATTTTTATTTATGAAAAAAAAAAAATCATTTTAGAGATATTTATGCAAATCAATGTCATAGAAATTATACATATGTTGAGAGCAACATGCCCACAAAGTTTGTTTCTTTATAATTACTAAAGACTTTCAATAACAATTATATAAATATTAATTAATATGAAAATCCGATGTGGATAATGATTGTGTGAAATATGCTAATTGGACAACATATTTTATTTATTTTCTATATCAAGTAATTAAATTTTATAAAATTATAGGAGAAGTACTTATTATTTTCACAAAGTAGATTGAGATGGTTTGGACATGTGCAACGAAGGACATTTGACGCCCCTGTTCGGAGGGTTGAAAGCATTATAGTAGAGGGTAAGAGGAGTCGGGGAAGGCCTAAGAGAACATGGGGTGAGCAAATTAAAATTGACATGCACGAGTTAAACCTCTCTAAGGAACTTGACTAGGGACAGGGGTAGTTGAAGGCGTCTTATTCATGTTTTAGATTACTGATTCCTTGTGAGTATATTTTGGGGTTCATCTCCTCATCTTTTCTCGAGCCGGGGGACTCCTTTTGGTCGTGCTCTCCTTTATGGGTATGAGTTGTCGCCGTCCTTCCCTCCCCAGACCCTGTCTATAGTTCTCTATGGACGGGAAACACTGAGTAGGATGATGATGACGACGACTTATTATTATTTTCACAAAATAGATGGGATTATCTTTCGTTACTTCATAAATATACTTTTTAGATATCTAGGCAATGTTGCCCATTTTTAATGTCATCCCTAACCTTATACTCTAATATCCCCAAAAATCTTAGAATAGTAGTAATCTTTTGTTACTTCATAAATATACTTTTTGATAATTAACTATCACTACAACATAATTTGTTTTTAGTGGGTTATATTTAGCGACATTTAATCTAAATGTCGCTATTTTAAATTTCTTATAGTGTATATATAGAGGATTTAGTGACATTTATTATAGCCTTTAACGACATAAAAGGTCACACTAAAACTTTTAGCGACACAAGATCTAGTGACATTTCTCACAAATGCCACTATAGACTATAGTGACAATTACATATGCCACTAAAAACCAAATTAAGTGTCGCTAAATCACTTTATGGTGGAACTTAAAATAACAACTAATAATTATTACACTAAAATTGTGAATCAGTGACATTTTTTCAATGTCACTAAATCTAATGTTACAAAAAGCTAAATTTGTTGTTGTGTATACAAACTATGAGGACATGAAGTTTTTTTTTTTGTTTTTTTTTTTTGTTTTTTTTTGAAATAATGAGGACATGAAGTTTGAGTTGTTCTAATTCAAGAAAAGAAAAAATTGCATGAGATAAATAATAGAGAAAGTTAACAATCCATGGGTAAAACTTAAATAGTTTTCTGATTAATTGTATTTAGATCTTGTCAATTCAGAGTAATGGTCAAGTGTAAATTCATATTAGCAAGGAAAGTAATATATATAAAATTTGCTGAATAAAAGCTAACTTTAAAATTTGTTTTAACAAACATAATTATTAAAGTTAAAATTAAATAAATTATTTTTGGACAAAATTTGATCATAAAATTGATAAAAAGTATGAAAGTGATGTTTGTGTACACACTTTCTTCTCATTTTATCCATCTAGAATCTACCCAACTCAACTCCAATTAATAAGGATAGTGAGATGCATAAGTTTCTCTAGGCTTTTACATCAATCAATGTGGGAGCTATTGCATCACCCACTTAGTGGTGTTTCATTCTAGTCATTCAATAATCAATCCCATTCCAACCATCCTCTTATACTCCACCTCTAGCTAAGGAATTATTACCATCACTAAGTTATGAGTTGTTCAGGTTTCTCTCTTGAAAGGTCATTTTTCGAGCCGGGAACTCTGTGATCACACTCTCCTTTATGGGTATGAGTTGTCGTCGTTCTTCCCTCCACAGACCCTGATTATAGTTTTCTATGAGCGGGATACGCTGGGTATATATGATAATGATGATGACTAAGTTATGAGGCACTTATGTTGTATCTACACTTTTAAACTTAAGTAATCTCGTTTAAGAAGACATGATGACATATTTATCAGCCTGAAACTATTGTTTGAGTTGATTTCTTAAATTTGATTTATATACTTTATTTGTTTAATAATACTTGCTACAATTTCATTTTTTTTATCTATTTCACAATATCTGTTAAATTACTATATATGTCATAAATAACCTATGAATTATCATATTAACGCTTTTATCATTATTTAAATATAACAATAGTATTTTGCTATCAAACAATCATTTCCTTAATACTTGTCCAAAGTCAAAACAGCCAGTCTCCTGAGAGATCGTCTTTGTAAGAGACATCTCTCAGGCCCAATCCATTAAAGCTTATTGCCTATATTTACTCCATATTTTCCCTAATGGACCAATCCAATTAGAGATGGTTTTTCAAAGATTTTGCGAAGTCAAAATAGTGTGGTTATTATTATGGAACAAAAGTAATATTTGCATGAGATCAAGTGATTAACCATATAACTTTTTTCCAACTAAAAGTTTTATTAGTTCTACATTGACTAGCTAAAAATTAATTCTTTCAACTCATTTAAAAATTGATAAATTTCAAGTTATACCTTTAAATTTAAACTTTTAATTGAGTTCAAATTTTTAATTAAAACTTTAAAAACTTTTTTTCCCTATTATTATAAAAATAACTACTTTTCAAATTTATTGAAAAATTGCATCATAAATTTGAATATTTAATTAATAATAATAAATAATAAAATATACTTCGCTAAATCAATCTAAAAGTAATTAGATAATTAATTGATTGGATAGATCTATATGTTTAAGTGATTAGCTTGTATAGCAGGGATCTATCAGTTTGAGGATTAATCTCGAACCGGTAGATTCGTTAGTCGCATCTTTCTTTATGGGTATGAGTTGCCGCAATCTTTTCCATTCAGACCCTGACCTTAATTTTCCTATGGGCAGAAACACTTAATAGGGTGATAATAATTTGAAGATCGAATCAATTTTAAACATGTCGGTTAAAGCAGCCACCTGGCTACATAGTTTAAATCATTTGAGAGTTAATATATGATAATCGATCGATTGGCATTTTGCAAGTAGCCACCTCCCACCTGTCTTGCTTCCAATCTTTCATTCCCATTTATCCCAAAAGAAGACTATATTCACAGAATTCACATATAACCGAGGTCCCAAAACTCGGCCCACATTGCTCATATTTGTAATAAATAATCACAAATTCTTACATGACATCGTTTTTTTAACGACGACTTTCAAAAGCCCAGTTCAATTATAAATATATATTGTTATAACTTTAAATATAGAATTGAGCTGGACTTTGTAATATTAGCCTCGTTTGCTTTGGAGATAAATATTTTAAAAAACTAGTATAAAACTTGTAGAATGAATTTTTTAATTTGAAATGTAACTTTTAAATTATTTTGCAATTGAATATTTGAAATGTAACTTTTAAAATTATATTGTATTTAGTATAAAAAAAGAAAAAAAAGTATTGTGATCTTGTGCTAATTTATTATAGGAAATTAATTGTTTTTTGACTTTTTTTTATTTGTGATTTACAGTATTTTCTTATTGCTATTGAATTTTTCTGTAAATGCAGTAATGAAGGAAAATAGTTATATTTTCTAACTAAAATATTTTTGGAAGGTTTATTACTTTCTCATTCCAATATTTTAATGTGTGATGTTATACTATTGTATTAATGTAAAATAATTTCTGAAAGCTATGTATTACTTAAATTAATGTATTTTTAGAAATAAATTACTTTACTATTGAAGGACCAATAATCCTACTGCATTTGGCAGATGGCTGTGAGACTGTCATTTGTCATTTAACAACAAAATTATAGAAGTTTATGATATGATGATTTATGATTATGATATGATTTATGATATGATTATGATTAGATACATTAATTATAGTGGAGTGTTACGAAATAAATGAGAAAATATAAAGAGTAAAAAGTGGCCGGTAATTCATATCAAAAGTTCAAAATAAAGCAAATTTATTGAAATAGACTAAAATGAAAAATGAGACGAATTAGAGGTATAGAGAATTAAACATTATGAATCTTGATGCAAAGTATCAAATTTTGCGCGAGTTTGATCAGATTTGAATTTAAATTTATATTTATTGTCGCTATTCTTGTAAGAGATCGTCTCACATGTAATTACGATTGGATTTTAGTGTAACGATCTCAAATTAAGAAGCTCAAATTTTCATAATTTATTGTAGTTAGACTATTTAACCATATATAAAGTATGTCTTATTGAATGATTTGTATATTACTTTACAATATTGTATTAAAATATGAAATTTCCATTAAATTACACATAAATTAATTTTTCTTTATATTTTTATATTTTTAAATTACTTTACAATATTATCCTTATTCAATTTTTCTTAAATATACTCCCTTCTATTCTACCTATTAGTCCCATTGATTTTTTTTCACTATTCACTTATCACTCTTAATTTGTATTTTATTCTTAATCTATAAGTTAAAACATAGTCATGTGAGATCTTGTTTGATTCGTCTCAATACAAAGATTATTAATATCTACTTTTTATAATTTTTAATTAAAAACAATTAGAGATATTAAAGGTTAAAATGTTGTCTCGGCAAGTGTAAAAAATCAAATGAGACTAATGGGTTGAATAGGAGGTAGTATAATTTAATTACAAACTATAGATATATTTTTCAAGTAAAGGACCTTAAGACACTTTAACTAAAACAAGTGGAAGAAAAATCAACAAAGAGACAATCAAACAACTCATAAAACCTTGGGTTTAAAACAAACAAAACAAAGCAAATGAAAAACCAAAAAATACCACCTTATCTTCTATAAATATAGTCAAAAGATCTATTTTTCTACTCACTTGCTAAATTATTATTTTAGAGAGAGAAAATTAAATAGAAATACTATAATTAAAATAGAAAAAATAATTAAGTAAGTAATTAAAAAAATGGGAGTAGAAAAAAGAGAAGAGAAGAAAATAGTGGTAGCCATAGATGAGAGTGAGGAGAGTATGTATGCATTATCATGGTGTATTAATAACATAATTTCACTTTCTAATCAAAATTGTTCAAATTCTACTATTCTTATTCTTCTCTATGTCAAGCCCCCTCCTCCTGCTTACTCTGCTTTTGATGTTGCTGGTTAGTTCCATTCACTTTTCCTAGTTTTAGGGTCTATTTATATTATCGGATGTTTGGCAATTAGCTGTTGGCGTTTGGCTTTTTAGTTGGCTTGTTTGACCAGTTGGAAATGTTGGCTGTTTTTGTTGGCTTTTAAGCTAATTTAAAAAGCTAGCTGTTTATGGAGATGCTTGGTAAATTTGAATATTGGCTGTTGCGTGTTTATTAGAGAAAAAGTAGGCCAACAAGCCAAAAGCCAACTCAAAAAGCTAGCTGGAGCAACTTTTTCATTTTGACTTAAAAGCCAGCTTTTCAGCTGCTTAAAAAGCCACTTACCAAACATTTTTTTTGGCTGTTTGACCAACCAACAAGCCAAAAGCCAAAAGCCAAGTCAAAAGCCAATTGCCAAACACCTCCATATATTTTAATGAACTAACTGTTGTGAGTAAAGGTGTTTATTCGAGTCATCAAGTCAATTTTGAGTCAAATTTTTTGAGTTGGTTTAAAATTGAGTTTTGGGTCCATATTGGTTTTTTACATAATTGTTGGCCCATTTTCTATGTTGGGTCAAATCAAATTCGATTATAAAACGGATAAATTTTGGGTCATCAAATATGTTTTTGAACACAATTAGTGATGATATATTTGTGTAACATATAAAATTGAAGAATGATAACTAAAATTCATTTTTCCTAATTTAACTCTTAAATTGTTTGTTAGGATACTTAATTTGTGAAATGAGTACTTAATTTTCTAATTTTCTAATTTTCTAATTTGTAGAATGATAACCAAACGGACCATTAATTCTTAAATTTATGAAATAAGTACTTAATTTTTTAATTTCTATTACATTTATTGTTTGGTAGGATACTTGTTTGGAAATGATGGCGTAGCAACCTTGGAAAATTACTCAAGGAAGCTTGTTGATTCAGTAATGACTAAAGCCCAAAAAATTTGTATGGAGTCCAACATTAATGTATATATACTTCTTCTATTGACTATTTATTTATTTGGTTACTAATTTAATTACTTAATATGTAAATTTCGTGTAAGACGGCGGCATAGGTGTGACTTACAGATTCGGCCCATAAGTTTAAAGTTGTCATTTTAAAGCTTTAAATGACATTTTGAATCTTGAAGTAGATATTTTAAGTCTTGAATTTGAGAAACTTTAAACTATTTGAATAAACTTTTTGTGTCTTGAAATGAATATTTTATAGTTGGATAAGGAACGTAAAATAGCAAATTAACTGTTGGAATTGGAGTTTTAAGAGTTAAAATTAACATTTTAAGTGGTGAAACGAGTATTTTAAAGGTTAGAGTCGATAGTTAAAAAATAAAATTAAGCTTCTGGAGTAGGAAGATTAGATTGAGGCTTGGAGTGGAGGTTTTAAGTATTAAATTTTGCTTTTTAAGTCTTAAAATAAGTTTCTTAAAGTTTGAATTCGGCATGATATAATTTTTTTGTCGCACAACCTGAGACGGCCGTATACAAGTTTTTGTGTTATTTGGAATATTTTTATGAAATTTATTGTATATTAATAATTTTCTTAATATTAATCTCTTATTAATCAGATTAAGGTGGAAAAGAAAGTTGGCAGTGGTGATCCCAAAAGCGTCATATGTGGAACAGTTGAAAAACTAGGTGCTCATATGCTGGTTATGGGAAGCCATGACTATGGATTTTTTAAGAGGTAATTATATTTATATTATTTCTAATTATCTCATAGGAAAATTTGCTCAAAATAATCCCAACTATCACCCGTTGGCCAAAAATAATCCCAACTATCAATTATTTTTTAATAATTCCAACTATTCTCATAATTTGTTGAAAACATACCCACCTTCTTTTTAACCGGCTATAACATGTAACTTTTCCACGTTTTTCTGTCTTTTTTATTAATAGATGAAGGGGAAATGTTATTTTGAACAGTTAAGTAAAAAAGAAAAAAAAAAGTAAAAAAGTTACTTGTTCCAACCGGTAACAAGGGGTGGGTATGTTTTTAACAAATTATGAGAATAGTTGAGATTATTAAAAAATAATTGATAGTTGGGATTATTTTTTACCAACGAGTGATAGTTGAGATTATTTTGAGCAAATTTTCCTATAATATTTTATATAAAGTATTTGGAAAAAAAGTTTTTACATCTATGAATTAACTATGTACATATTCTAATTAATTAATTGAATTTGTTTTTTTTTGTTGATTGGGCAAATAATTGAAAATTGTTTTATATTGGATTTTAGTTCAATTTAAAAAGTCAAAATTTTCATTGGTTTTTTTTGTTATTGACTCACTTTTATAATAATAGAGAAATAAATAATATTTTATTTTATCAAATACTTTTATTGATGACAATTAATTTATACAGCTAATTAACTGGTCAAGTAAGTCAACTGCTAAATCTAAATTGTGATGGCAGGGCTCTTCTGGGAAGCGTAAGTCAGGAATGTGCCAAACAAGTAAAGTGCCCTGTGGTGGTTGTGAAGCATCCTAAGAACTGTTAACTTAGGCTATTAATTATTTTCCCGTCCCTTTGAATTTACAATGATTTAAAAAACTTTCACGTTTTTGAATCATATGTTGCTAACTTGAAGGGACCGAGACTCTGAGAGTGTTAGAATCGGCTCTTTTTCATTTGGAGAGCAAATATGACGTTTTAAAAAAAATCATGAGTTCGATTCTCACCAAGTCTTCTTCTTTCCATAGCATATCCTATAATTCTAGAAAATAGACATAGTGAGTATATATATTAAACTCCTTTGTATTTGTGTAAAGAAATGTATTTATATGAGATATATGTGAATTAATTTGGTCGTTAAAGTTTTAAAAGCTACATTTTTGGAATAGATATTGTCATAGTCATTAATACAATATTTTTACATAAAGTCAAGGTTAGGAAAATAAACAGCGGCCAAATATAGAAAAAAAATACGAAGTAATCACTCGGATGCTAATAACTATTTATATTATAATGTATTCCATTATTGTTAGTTTGTGATTATCAAAATAAACATAACATTTATTTTACATTTATTTTTATATTTAATAAAGCGTAAAACAATTCCACTAGAAATGTTTGTTTATTGTCTATGGGCTACCTATACAATGACATAAATTTTTCTATGAGCGAAATACACTGGGTAAGATGATAATGAAGAATAATTATTTCATTTTGCCAAATTATAGATACAATCATGAAATAAGTGCTTAAAACTCTGATGATTTCACTATTATATTTGAAGACTCAGTTCCTTTAGTAATGAAAATTAGATTCACCCCATTTAAAGAGTTATTTTACTACTATTAAATTACATAATTAAATTTTATACATGAAAAATGACCAAGAATATGAGCATTAAGGAAATGACAATATAGTAGTAGAATTCTTCATCATATTGACAATAATTAATTATTTTATGAATTTTTATTAAGAAAACAGAAATATAGGACACTTCATGAATGGCTTTACTATTGTATGTGTGTATTTATAAGGAAGAGTCACAAGGGAATAGGTTAGCAATAATCATTTGCTTAAATTATGTAGGACGTAATGTTACAGCTACTCTTGTGAGAGACCGTCTCTCAAAGAGACGATCTCAAAACAAGAAGCCCATATTCTTATTTTCTCTTAAATTTGTATAAATTAGGCTATTTAGCCCATATTTAGAGAGACCGTCTCTCACAATAATTTGTGTTAATGTTAAAGGCCATTGGATTTTGTAATGGATCCTCCATTACATTTTAGTATTAATGGAGAGGATCCTAATTCTGTTGAGGGAGGTCAAACAAATGATTGTTTGCATAAATCACATGAGATTTCAATGTTTTTTTGAGATCAAGATTTCAACCTTATTTGCATTGACTTACATAAAAAAATATTTTTGGCAAATCATAATAAGTATTTTTACTTAATAAGTATAATAAAGTATAATTATTAGAAAATATTTGTTATTATTGGATTGGTGCACATTAGAATAACGTTTATCAAGTCTATGCAAGACTTTTACTGTTGGAAATTGAGATGAGTTGGCCAATTAAGTGTCTACGAAAATGGACTTAACATTCTTTTACTCATTTTGTCTAAAAAAAATTACATGTCTAAAAAAATTACTATTATATTTTTTTTATTTTATTTATTTTTTTTAAAATTTTTTATCTTTTTTTATTTTTTTAAATTTTATTTTTATTTTTTATTTTTTATTTTTTATTTTTTATTATTTTTTTTATTTTTTATTTTTTATTTTTTTATTTTTTATTTTTTATTTTTTGTTTTTTTATTTTTTGAATTGAAGTTTTCTAAGTTTCTTTTGCGTTTTTCATTTATTTTCGATTTAGTTGAAGATTTCTGTGTTTTCGTTTTCGTTTTTTCCTTTATTTTGTTTTCGTCTTGTTGTTTTAGCTTCGATATCCTTTGTTCTTTGCTTTTTAGTATCCTTTTTTATTGTTTTATTGTGCGAGTGTGTCTTTTGTTTTATTAGTCCCAATAAGACTCTTCTTGTAGTTATCGTTTTAGTGTGTTTCTCGGTTTAACCTCCGTGGGTTTTGATTTGTTTGGGTTTGAGTCTACAAGTCACGTCTTTTATTTTTGGTTTGGTTCACAAATAGTCAAGTATAGAGTTTAGCGAATAATGGTAACCTAAGGTCGTCCGGGGAGCAAAGGGAAACGTAAGCAGGATGTTGAGCTAAGAGTGAGGACATGGAACATAGGCACGCTACAAGCCAAGTCGTTGGAGTTGCGAATGAACTTTCAAAGTACAGATTCAAGTGGCTTGCGTCGAGAAACTAGGTGGAAGGGGCAAAAACAAGCGCTTTAAAGGGTTATAAGCTATGGTATGCGATTTGGATGGAAAGCGTAGTGGAGTCGATATTCTTGAGCTAATGATCTTCTAAAGCAAGTCAGAAGTTAGGAGGTGCAATGATAGAATTATGCTAGTTCGAATCGTGGTGGGAGAAGAGGTCTTTTCGATCATTAGTGCGTATGGACCGCAAGTTGGGCTAGACGAGGAAGTCAAACGTGAGTTTTGGGATAACCTGGGGGACCTTATAGATACCATCCCTGCCGAGGAAATTTTTTTTATAGGTGGCGACTTCAATGGACACATAGGTAAAGAGGCAGCTAACTATAACTCAGTTCATGGCGGGTTTGGTTATGGTGTAAGGAATGAGAGTGGAGAGATCTTGCTTGAGTTTGCGTTAGCAAAGGAGTTGGTCATAGCAAACTCGATCTTTAGAAAGAAGGATGAACACTTGATTACGTACAAGAGTGGTGGGCATGCCACCCAAATTGACTACTGTTTGGTACGAAAGGTCGATCGGAGCTCGTGTCTGGATTGTAAGGTTGTGCTAGGTACAGAGATGCCCACTCAACATAGGTTATTAGTGCTAGTGTTTCGTATAAGGAGAAAGATTGCCGAGAAGAAGAAAAAGCTTAGGCAAACGATCATGTGGGGACGGCTTAGGGGGATATGGTCGCTACCGTGTCAACTAGGATCAAGACGGTGGGCTACCCTAGTTTATCAGACGATGCAAGCCGAATGTGGGAGACCATGGCGGAAACCATTCGAAAGGTGGCAACAGAGACATTAGGGGTGTCGACAGGGAAACCAAAGGTGTACAAAGAGTCGTGGTGGTGGAACGAAGAAGTGCACAAGAAAATAAAAGAGAAAAACAAGAGTTTCAAGGAGCTCATGACTTGCACGGAGGAGGAGGATAGGACACATAAGAAGGAGAGGTATAAAGAAGCAAAACGGGCGACTAAGAAAGCAGTAGCGGAGGCAAAAGATCAAGCGTTTGAAGCCTTGTATCAAAAGCTTGAGACCAAAGAGGGGGAGAAGTATATTTATAAGTTGGCAAAAGCAAGATCTAGGCAAAAGAAGGACTTGGGGACAGTGAAATTCATTAAAGATGAAGGTGGACGAGTACTGCTTAGACAAGAGGACATCAAGCTGAGATGGCATCAATATTTCTCCCAACTACTCAATGAGACTAGGGGTCGAGAGGAGGAAATTCAACAAGCGTCATACTTCCAAAGAGCACAGGAGCATGGGTCGATTATCGATATTACCACGGCGGAAGTAGGAAAAGCTCTCAAAAA
Organism: Amaranthus cruentus; assembly: GCA_019425755.1. Taxonomy (NCBI): domain Eukaryota; kingdom Viridiplantae; phylum Streptophyta; class Magnoliopsida; order Caryophyllales; family Amaranthaceae; genus Amaranthus; species Amaranthus cruentus. The sequence goes on along the minus strand of CM033451.1, from coordinate 2,025,479 downwards.
AATGGGGAGATCAAAGGCAGTCGGACCGGATAACATTCCGATTGAAGTGTGGATGAGTTTAGGAGAGAAAGGTATTCAGTGGCTAACTAACTTCTTTAATGTCATCCTGAGGACCAGGAAGATGCCCGAAGCATGGAGGGTTAGCACACTTATCCCAATATTTAAAAACAAGGGTGACGCACAAGGTTGCGAGAACTATAGAGGGATCAAACTTCTGAGCCACACTATGAAACTATGGGAAAGAGTGATCGAGAAAAGAATTAGACGAGAGACAGTAATTAGGGAGAACCAATTTGGATTCATGCCGGGAAGATCAACCACCGAGGCAATCCATATTTTGCGGAGATTAATGGAAAAGTATAGGGAGCGAAAGAAGGATTTGCATCTGGTATTCATTGATCTGGAGAAAGCGTACGACAACATACCACGAAGCCTGGTTTGGGATAGCCTCAAGAATAGAGGTATTTCACGAAGATACATCGAGGTAATACAGGACATGTATGATAGAGTGGCGACTAACATACATACACCGGCGGGTATGACTGAGTCTTTCCCAATTAATGTGGGACTACATCAGGGATCAGCATTAAGTCCTTTCATTTTTACGGTTATTATGGAAGAGCTCTCTAAATTCATCTGGGAGACCGTACCATGGTGCATGCTTTTCGCCGATGATATAGTCTTGGCCATAGAAACCAAGGAGGAGGCTAATAGTAAATTGGGAGAGTGGAGAGAAGCCTTGGAGGGAAAGGGGCAGCATAAGCCGTCATAAAGACGAATACCGCGATGCAATTTCGTGGGGATAAAATCGCTAGGGAGCCGAGGTAACCATAGGAGGTGAAGTTGTTGCGTATCGTCCAAGTTCAAATATTTGGGTTCCGTGATTCGAGCGTACGGAGATTGATGGAGACGTTACTAATCGATACAAGCGGCGGCTTAAGTGGCGAGCAAAAACCGGTGCTTTGTGATAAAAGTTTCGAGAGCGATTAAAGGTAAATTTTACGCGTTGATTAGGCGCGATGTTATATGGGACAGAATGTTGGCCCGTAAAGAAGGTTTTCGAACAGAGGATGAAAGTAACGGAGATGCGTATGTTGAGGTGGATGTGTGGTAAGACTATATTGGATAGGATAAGAAACCGGAGTTCGTGGAACGTTAAGGGTTGACTCTATCTCGCAAAGACGCGGAGAACGGTTAGATGGTTTGGGCATGTGCGAGAAAGACACATGACGCCCCAGTAAGAAGGATCCAATGCAGCAGAGTGGAGGGTAAGAGAAGTCGAGGACGACCTAAGAGAACGTGGGAGGAACAAATCAAAAGTGATATGCATGAACTTCACCTCTCCAAGGACGACTGGGATAGGGCGTTAGGCCTATCCAAGTCCTAAATTAGTAAACCTGTCCCTTTACCCCCTTGTTCGTCTTTATCCTTTGCCTTTTTGTCGCTTTTTACCTGTTTCCGCCCTACCCAACCCTTATGGGTATGAGCATGCCATCGTTCCTCCCTCCCCAGACCCTGATCATAGTTTTCTTTGAGCGGGATACACTGGGTATGATGATGATGTATACAAATTCTCATATAAAACTCACGGAAATACCATTTTTATTAGGATTATTCAAGATACATTTTTATTTTTAAGTAGATCACTTATAACTTTAAAGTAATCAATTAGAAAAATAAGTCAGTTTTATACAAAACGAGTTGATATTTCAGCCTCTGGTATAATACCCTTTCAGGACGAGTTGATATTATATTAGATGTTAAAATTGATATTTTGGATATTATAATACCCTCTTGTACAATTAAACTGATTGCGTTTAATATCCAAAATATCAATTTTAACATCTAATATAATATGATATACTATTAATCATTAAACAACTAATAATAACATCTTTACAACGAAAATAAATATTTTTAATTAATTTAGTTGTATTATTTTTGCTTAATATAAAACTATCTTACAATGAGACCTACAACCGAGAGTTTATGATCTAAATTTAATCAGATTAAATAAAATCGAAAATAATATTACAAAGAATAACTAATAAATAAAACTTGAATCAAATAGTCAGAGTCGAAGTCATCAACCTAGTGTCCCGCATAATTAAGAGTTGAAAACAACACAAATTCTTGTGAGAGGCAGTCTCTTGAGAAACCAACTCAGATTGGGTCGACTCATAAAGTACAATGTAGGGTAAGAGTAGACATAAGCATTAATAAACTGAGTCTGAGAGACGTTTTTCAGAAAGACGATCTCTCAAAAGATTGACTAACCAAATAACCCGATTTGTAATACCGTACCTAAAACGGGTTCGAACACCCGGTTTACCCACGAGGACGTGACACAGCCTTACACCAGCCTCGCATCACCTCTCCATTTCTTTCTCTCTCCAGACATTTGCATCACTCCATTTCTTTCCAATGAAACTACTTGTCGGCTGCATTTAATTGTGAGGAACTTTCCTTGATCATCCAAGTTTCCTTGATCCAACGTTGAGTTTCAATTTGTTCAGATCCCAGAAATTTTGATTTCCAATACAAATCATGTTTCTTTTTGATTGGTTTTATGGGATCTTAGCCTCTCTTGGGTTATGGCAAAAAGAGGCCAAAATCTTGTTCTTAGGTCTTGATAATGCTGGAAAAACTACCCTTCTTCATATGCTCAAAGATGAGGTCCTTCTTTTTACCCCTTTCTCCATTGATGTTTTTCTGATCTGAATAATTTGAATGTGGGATTTTTATTCATGATTACTTGATTTTCTGTTCAAATTATTTAATTTTGTAGTTACCCATTTCAATTTTTTATGGATTTTTGTTAGGTATTGATTGAATTTTAGGAATGCCCTTCTTTTGTTGATGGATTTTATAGGAAATGACATTTTGGAATACCCAATTTGCTAATCAAGAGAAAATGTATAGATTTTGTTATTTTCCATCTCAATTTAATGAATTGTTTTAGGGTTAGATTGAATTTTGGAATGCCCATTTCATGTATGTGAATATTATTGGAAAAATTTTCAACTTTTTGGAATACCCATTTAGCTAATCAAGAGAAAATTAATAGATTTTTTTATTTCTCATCTCAATTTTTGTGAATTATATCAGGGATAGATTCAATTTTGGAATGCTCATCTCATGTTGATGAATATTATTGGGAAATTTTTTGATTTTTGGAATACCTATTTGTTAATCAAGAGAAATTGAAAGGACTTATGAATGCCCATCTCATATTTATGACTTTTGGAATGCCCTTCTCTTGTCTATGTCTATTCAACAACAATACTAAAGCTTTAATCCCCAAAAATTAGAATTGGCTACATAAATTAGATTTCAATTCCATTTGTCGTTCATATAAATTCTTCTTTAGCCCCAAATCCTACCCTGGGCGAGACTCATTGGGATGACAATGATGATGAAAATTTTTTCTTCAATGGATATGATAATGAGTTTTTGTTTTGATAAGTGATATAATCTATTCTATGAATAGTATGGATGGGTGTCTTTGAGTACGTTTAAGTAGTATAATTTGTTGGATGATGAATGGTAAATTCAAGTTATTTTGTGATGTGAGTATTGTTTTTGGAGGATATTTGGATACGCTAGTGTTTGATTATCGTTATGGCTAATCGGTGAATGCAGAGGCTTGTTCAACATCAACCAACACAACACCCGACATCAGAAGAGTTGAGCATCGGCAAAATCAAGTTCAAAGCTTTTGATTTGGGAGGTCACCAGATTGCTCGTCGAGTTTGGAAGGATTACTATGCCAAGGTACATTTTGTTGGTGTGATATTGAGCTGATATATATGCCTAATGTCATTTACAATTTATTGAAGCTCATTCGGATGATTGCTAGTGAATACAAATAGATGGCTTTTACTTGCTTTTTTGTTTGGGTGAGGTAAATATAATGAATATATTTGCCTAAATGTGTAAGCTTATTTTAATATATTTTTATCATAATGCTCTATATCTTGGAATCGACCAGTGTCACATGATTTGCTAATCACCTTGCGAATCGTGAATCGAAAAAAGCAAATTATGGTCGGTTTTAGGCTATTTTCGAACCTTTTTTAGCGGATCGTGAATTTAAAAGGCAAAATAAGTAGCGAATTATGTTTCATTGGCGTCGACCATCATATGTTGCATCATTCGAATACGATGAATATCATGGTGAGCAATAATTTTTTAAGATCTAGAAGCCGAATGGTTTGTTAATCATTTTGATGAGGCACTTTTGGAGATTCTTGTTTGTTTGAGAAAATAGCAAGTCTTTTTTGTTGCGAACGATTGTGGTAATGCACTAATGTGGTCATTCGGACTTGATCTGTTGATATTTTGAAGGGTTAGTAAAGCATGATATTTATGTGATGTTTAATGTTAGCAGTTAGGTTGGTAATTTGAGGTTGTCCTGGTGCTAGTATTATTTGCTTTCTGCCTGATTCATTACTATGATTTTCCTCTGTTTATTAGACATGGTTAGCGTATGTGTTAGTTTAAGAGGGAAAATCAATCTAGCTTTAACGAACAAACTATTGGGTTGGTGTCGGCTCCGAGATGTTAGTTATACCGTTAACAGTTTATCCTCACTCTTGGTAAAATACGTTTGTCGGTCCTGATTCCGGCGGCTTTTTTGTCCTTGTTCAAGTGGGCAGGCTATTTTTGAGCGTGTAGTCAGTACTGCGGCCGATAGTAGACGGATTTTTGTCTTGGTCCTGGCGTCCATGTTTATTGGACACGACTTGCATACGTTTCACCCCAAAAATATGATTACTCCGATTCCTAAAGCTGGATCTCAGCTCTAGCCTGTCAACTCTTCCAGGGTTTTCTCGTGGATTCTCGATTAACACCGTTCTAACGCTCAAATTTTACACGGTGCAAAATTTGAATATATTTATTTATTTTCTCGCTGCAGGTAGATGCAGTGGTGTACCTTGTCGATGCGTTTGATAAAGAGAGGTTTGTGGAATCAAAGAAAGAATTAGACGCCCTTCTATCCGATGAAGCCTTGGCTAGCGTTCCATTTCTCATCCTCGGTAACAAGATTGACATACCATACGCCGCATCAGAGGACGAGCTGCGTTTCCATCTCGGGCTTTCCAACTGTACAACCGGCAAAGGGAAAGTAAACCTCGCTGATTCCAATGTCCGACCCCTTGAGGTTTTCATGTGTAGTATCGTCCGTAAAATGGGTTATGGTGAAGGGTTCAAGTGGATGTCTCAGTACATCAAATAGATAATATGATCGACGAGATTCGAAGTTCTATCCAGGGATGAGAAGTTTAGGAAATGAATTGAGGTTAAAAGAGGCTGATGTTATTCATCTTTTAGTTTGAAATTTGTTTTTCTAAATTAATTGGCTGGGATTATGAATTTTCTGCCTTTTTCTGCATGGAGAATCAAATTAATTTTTTGTAATTGCAGTAAAATTAACAAATTTTATCAACTTCAGAATTTGGAAACTCTTGAGAAGAAATAAATATTGGTTTGTTTGGATGATGCTTAATATTCCCGAGATCCTACAACGTTTTAATTCATTGAATTTAATTTTATTTTCAGTTGGAGCATGTATCATATATTACTCAAAGCAGAACTATATTCCGAATTTTTACAAAATTTCATACTTTTTTTGACGTAAAAATTATTAAAAATTACACCCTTAATCTTAAATTAATTGCGATATATTTCTTTTATTATCACTTGAATGCAAATTATTAAACCTTACTTCTCTTTGTGCTTGTTATGTCTCTTATTTTTCTTGATCAGATCGACACAATTAAGAATTATATGCTAGCCTAGTGATTTACTTTTTCGACCTGAGGGTTGATTACTACTACAGAAAGAATTAATTCACTTTCCCATGCACCTTACTTGTAAGAAATCTCCACCCTAATTCAAATATTAAAAATTGTCCAATAAAACTAATAAAAACTTGCATCTTAGAGGTAATTAAGTCAAATCCAAAGACACACACAAGTGACCTTATTCTATTATAGAATAGACTAAATAAAAAAAAGGAAAAATTACATTAAAAACTCCTAACTATTCGCAATTTAAATATAAAACTCTCAACAATTGATTATTATTTAAAACTCCCAACTTTAGGCCCATTTTATATTTAAAGTCCAAGATGACTTATAACCGGATAAATTGGTTTTAATTGAGAAGTAGTGGGACCCAATTGTATTTATTAATCACCTCACTTCCTTTGACCTTACACGACCCTTCACGTACCCTCCAATTTCAACAAAAGGTAACCGGTTAAAACATGTTATAAAATGTATCGGTGCTTTATATTTAAGATGGGCCTATAGTTGGGAGTTTTGAATAATAATCAATAGTTGAGAGTTTTATATTTAAACCGCGAATAGTTGGGAGTTTTTAAAGTAATATTCCCTAAAAAAAAAGGTGAATATCAATCCCAAATATATATAAAAAATGGTAATCGCTCTTCAACTAAGAGGTTGAAACAAGTCACAAGCTACTCACTACTCCTATAGTCCTATGTTTAGACATAGAATTGCATCAAAGAGAAAGGAAAAATTTTTAAAGAAAAAAGTAGATATTGTTTAAAAATTAAGAGGTGGAATGAATTGTGTGAATAAAATTAAAATTGAGTTAAAATATTTGGATGAGATCATAAGAACGTGATGGGCTATTACCCAAAAGTAAAAATAATGCAAAATAAGTGAAACAAACTAAAATAACAACACAAAAATTTGCATGAGACCGTCTCACTTGTGAGACGCATTTTATTGGGCCGGTCCAATTGTATATATATATTTTTTTATCAATTTTACAGATTAAAATGTCAATTTCAAGAGTTAAAAATCCAATTTGTAGACTTAAAATACCAATCTCAAGGATTTAAAAAACGACATTCATGGACTTTGGCAATTTTAAGACTTAAAAGGTCAATTTCAAAACTTCAAATGCCAATTTTAAGAATACTATTGCTAGACTTAAAATTCTCATTTCAACTTTAAAATAGGATGACTCAAACCTTAAAGTTGATATTTTTTTAGAATTTACCTTTTTAAGTCTTAAAATTGAATTTTTAAGACTTGAAAATTAATATGTCAGAGTATTCTAACAAACTTATTGGGCTAAGACGGTTATACGGCTAAAATCGTCTCACAGGAGAGTATATTCAGAAATAACAATTAATGCAAAATAAATAGAAGATGGGAGCATTAGTCATCCAACTTCTAGAAAATAAAATATCTTAGAAAAAAAACAAAGCACTAGCTATGCAATTTCCTTGATAACACGTTTCCACTCATATCACAAATAAGCCAAATTATAGTTAATCATTCAAACTTCAACACTCGTTTTTACCTCACTTTTGACTTTTATATCTCTCCTATACCACACGTACTCCACTCCCTTATACCTATATATATCTATTACTATATATACACATTTAACCTTACTTTGCTCTCACCCTCTCAAACTCACAAACTACAAAACATTCATATTCAATTATCATTATCGGTATATTCCGCTCATAGAATCAGTCTTATTCAACTGATTATTATCATACTCAGTGTATTCTGCTTATAGAATTTTAATCAGCTTTCGTTGAGCTAAATTGACAATGGGATATTTCAATGCATTTTTCAAAACCCAAAAATCATCCAACTCAAAAAACAAGGCAAAATTGATAGATTCACTAGGGCAAATCAAACAAGTACAACTTCCTATAACGGTTGCTGAGTTAATGCTCGAGAATCCTGGATTCGCCACTGCTTCAGTTGAAGAACTTCGAAAGAGTCACCGGATAACGGCTATGAGGGCGGATGACTTGTTGATAGGTCGGAAAGTTTACCTACTTGTACCGGTTGAAAAAGTCAACTCTAAGTTGTTTGACTTTCAAATGGATGCTATTGAGGCTTTGACTTTTTCTTCTTCTAATGGGAAGATGAGTAGAAAGTTAAGTGGAAAGTCTAAGGTGTCTCCTATGTTAAGGAATGATGAGAGTTTGGGGGATTTGGTGAAGGATTTGGGTAGGAATAAGAGTATGTGTGAAAATGGTCAAAAAAAGAGGTTTTCTAAGGGGTGGGAACCTATTTTAGAACCCATTTTAGAGGGTTGCTAAATTATTTAATTTATTAGATTATATATACTAGAAAATTAGAATTTATAGTAGTTTTATAGAAGTATATGTGTAATGTAATTGGACTAGTTGATTAGATTAGCATATTTGTTCAATGATTTGTACAAAGAAAATACACAAATTTGATTTGATTTTGCCAATTCTTAATTATGATCAGCTATGATGAGATGAATTACTGAAATGCTAAGGATATGATCTACATCAAAATAAACAATTATCAAATAAATTATAAAGCATAACAAGTGTTCAATTATCATAGCACTTTGTATTCATAAAACTATTATCGTTACATTTAAAATGAAATTTTACATTTCCACCTACATTCTTACACGTTATTTCATCTAACATTCATTGAGTGGTCTTTCAATCACACATGTAGATTTCAAATAGAATTGAATCTGATATAATTGATTGATTGATGAATGATAACGTCTTTAGAAACTTGATTTGAAATGCAAGGGTTATACTATTCTTAAGTATAAATTCTCCCCACTGCAATACTTAGATGTATGAAAACTAGAATTACACTTAGAGATACCATTATATTCACATCATCATCATCATTTTATCCATTATATCCCGTTTATAAAAAATTATGAACAGGGTCTGAAGAGGGAAGGATGGCGGCAACTCATACCCAAAAAGGAGGGCACGGCCGAAAGGAGTCCCCGACTCGAGAAAGATGAAAAGACGTTCTTACCACGTGAGAGAGATAATTAAAACACATATAGATAACATAATTAAAAACAATAATAAAGCTAAAAAACAATAGTGTTAACAAAACATAGACAACGAGAAAAAAACAAGAGACAACGAACACCTAAAAGAGCTCTACTTAGAAATCAATAGTCTAAAACTTGAATATGTCGCCTCCAACTACTCTAACATTATATTCACAAAATATCAAGAGTTAATCATAAACTTAACATAGAGTTTGTGAGATGTTGAACAATATGAAGCAAATTAATAAGTTAGATTTTCCAACAACACCAAATTAATGGGATATCTCTTCTATGTATAAAAAAATTAATACATAATTTTCCCAGCAATAAAATTTTTTCTACCAATCAACTTAACCAAATTTATTTTTTCTGTCTATGACAATACTATTAGATTTTTAGTATTTTTATTTTCCTATTTAAACTATCTATCACTACAACAAATTTAACTTTTTGCGAAATTAAATTTAGTGGCATTATATAAATGTCACTGATTCATATTTTTAATGTAATGATTATTGATTTTTATTTAAATTTCCGCTAAAGAGAGATTTAGCGACATTTTATTTGGTCTTTAGTGACATATTTAATTGTCACTATAGTCTATAGTGGCATTTGTGAGAAATGTCATTATATCCTATGTCGCAAAAAGCTTTAGTGTTACTTTTTATTATGCTGCTAAAAGGTCTAATAAATGTCACTAAATTCTCTATATATACTATAATAAATTTGAAATAACAACATTTAAATTATATGTCGCTAAATATGTCCCACTAAAAAGTCCGTTCTGAATAAATAAATATGCTCTTTAAGACGAGTTGAATACTCATATATATAAATTATAATTTAAAGTATGATTACTATTTACTAGTTGATCAACTATTACATATACGCGGCATTAGTATTTAATAGTATTATATGAAAAGAATTTATTAATTTCTCACATATGTTTTTCATTTATCAAATATCTTCTTCCACTAATTCAAAAGTCAACACTCGTTTAATCTATTTTTATTCTTTGACTTGTGAACATTCCACCTTAACCACACAAACTCCACCACTCAACATTTTGTCAACCCTTTTGACCTTAATTTGTATATATATACCCTCATTTTACTCTTCTTTACCAAAAATAAAACATCACAAAAACACATAAACATAGCTAGAGTTGATAGTTTGTTTGAGAATGTTTTTTTTGTTTTTAATCTATCTAGCTAGATAAACTATCTGTTTTAGATATATGTTTGTTAAAATTATATATTAAGCATTATTAATTCTTTATTAGAGAAGAATTGGTCAGCAAGTCAACAAAAGTCAATCATAACAACTTTTCATTTTGACTTTTTGACTAGCTAACCAGCCAAAAACAAAAATTAGTCAATTAAAAACCCAATTACCCAAACGCCCTTGGTAAACACAAAAAATGGGAAATTTTAGTTCATGCTTGAAGCCCTATAATCCTTCAAACACAAATCATGTAGCAAAATTGGTAAATTCACATGGGCAAGTAAAACTAATAGAGCTACCAATAACAACGGCAGAGCTGATGATTGAAAATCCAGGATACGCTATTATTTCGGTGGAAGAGCTACGGAGGACTCACCGGATACCGGCAATGAGTGCTGATAATAGGTTACTTGGTGGGAAAATTTACTTGTTGGTACCATTTGACAAAGTCAACTCTAGGTTGACTGACTTGCAACTGGCTGCTCTTGAGAATTTGATTTGTTCTTATTGTGATGAGACTGTTGGTAGACGGGCACGTGGCGGTTCTAAGGTGTCTCCTGTATTAGGGTTTACTGGTGAGAGTCGTTTGGAGGGGTTGGTGAAGATCAATTATTTGGGTGGGAAGAGGTCATTTTGTAAGGTTTGGGAACCTGTTCTTGAACCCATTGCTGAGTAGAAAAATTATTGTTAGGACTAGCTAGCTTATTTGAAATTAAATGTACATATAAATAATACATATACGTTACTGAAAATGATATATTATGTTAGCGTAATTCATAAGTCCTATTCATGAAGAATGGGATATTTGTTTTTCACACTATCTAATGCACTTATTCAATGTTTAATACTCTCTCCTATTCAAAATTATTATCCATTTTGGGTTGGACACGGGTTTTAAGAAAATGGTAGTGGGAGTATTTTAAGTGATTATAATAATTGTAAAAGTGGCAGTTAGGGGTATTTAAGTGATTATAATAATTGAAAAGGTGGTAGGTGGGGTATTTTAAATAATATAAGTTGGGGTATTTAGGTAAAAAATCTTTGCCAAAAATAGAAAGTAGACAATTAGAGTGACTTGACTAAATAAGGAAAGTGGATAATAATTTTGAATAAGAGGGAGTATCTCTTATTATACATAACGAAATATTATAAAAATTAAATATTAATAATCTTTGCATTGAGACGAATCAAACAAGATCTCACTTAACTATGTTCTAATCTATAGATTAAGAATAAAATACAAATTAACAGTAATAAGTGATTAGTGTCAAAAAAACAAATGTCTCATTCTCTATGAATAGAAGGTACTATAATTTATCTCTATTATTTTTCCAAATACTTATTAAAGACCAGAATTGATCTCCTATAGGAAGGGCTCATATCTATCATTTTGCATAAAACCTACAAAAAGTCAGGACAACGCTAACCAATAAACCACATATAAACCCATTTTTTTTATAACATGGTATGTGGAGAAAATAAATTATATGAGAATCGAATCCAAAACCTCAACCGGAAAGTGGTACCTAAAATTAAAAAAAGGAACCATATATAAACCCAATCATTAAAAGCCCTTTTAACAACAATTCTTGTCCATTCATTTAACAAAAAAAAGATAAAATGATAAAAGAGTTGAATTGATTATTAGATACATTCATGACCATGATATCTTTCCATGTACCTTGCAATCCTACCATTAATTCATACCAATCAAAAAATGTGTCAATTAAAACTTGTTCATCCAAGCCTAATCCTATACAAATACAACAATTAACAAGTAAAAATAGTAGTAGAAGATCATTACTATCAAAATGTATGATTATATCTACTACTTTCTTCTCATTTTCAGCTGATTCTTTGTCATTAAATCCTAATACTTCTAGTGATGCCATTGCTAAATTCTTTGAGATCCCAAATTCTGGTGGAGTCAAGGCCTTGGACCTTCGTTTTGGTACCGGCCCCACCCCTATCGATGGTGATCAGGTTAGCTCAGGATCGGGATATGTTTTTTTTAATTATTTTTTGTATTAACAAAATTTGATAATATTCTTGTTAAATTTTGTTTTTGATTGTCGTTAATTGAAAATAATTTCTTTAAATTCGCGTTATACTTTTACATTCTAAATTTTGTAAAAATCCTCTAATTTCACTAAGATTTTGTTAAATAGCTTAATAACGTTAAAACAATACTATGACATTAGTATTGTTTAGGTTGTGCTGTGCATATGATTATTTTGCTCTAAACCGTGACTTAATTAGGGGTGTTTTATTTGGCGAAAAAATTATATTCCTTCAAAATAGTTTTTATAATAAAAATTGCAAAAAAAATATTTTAAATTTTATTTCGTTTGATGGAAAACTATTTAGTATTTTTTCTTCCAAAAACTGAAGCACAAGTCATCAGAGTCAGCCCTATAAGAGGGCAAGAGAAGCCTGTGCCTCAGGTCCATCCGAAAAATTATAAAAAATAACGCTTTAATATTTAATGATTAGGTGCCAATAAAAATATATTTAGTATTAGGGGCCATAATTAATTAATGTTCATCTCGGACCTCTTAAATCTCAAGTCGTGATTTGAACCAATGAAATTTAGGTTGACCTGAGAATTTATTGTGAATGAGAAGGTAGCAATACATTATTATGGGAGATTGGCAGCAAAGCAAGGATGGAGATTTGATTCAACATATGATCACAAAGATTCAACTGGTGAACCAATTCCTTTCATCTTCATCCTTGGCTCAACCAATGTATGTCTAATAACTCTTTATAATTTTCTTTTTCGTATTTTGGATTACTGGGTAGGCTGAGAGAAAAGAAAAATTAATTAAAGATCGATCCTTGGACTTTGCCGTTGATACTTGTTGAGTTGTTCCGGTTGAGACAAAACATGATTTTGTGTTTTCAATTTTTGATAGAATTTAGAAAATGGGCTTGGGCAGCCCAAATAAGGAGAAGTAGTCCACTCATAAGCCCAAAGAAGGTTCACTACTAAAACCAATTGGTTATAATAGGAGTTACTCCTTGAGTGTATAAAGTAATGCATACTTTTTCTCTTTCTCTGATGTGGGACAACTCACTGACTCACATGTGGCTAACACATAGGCACTTCAACAATTTTAATGTGTTTTTTTTATAAATATAAGAATAAGAATAATAGTAAAAATGTGAATAGGTAATTTCAGGGATTGAAGCAGCCATAAGAACAATGAAAGTAGGAGGTATTCGAAGGGTAATCATTCCACCTTCACAAGGTTATCAAAACACAACCCAAGAACCTCTTCCCCCCAATGTATGTCATCATCATCTTAACACTAATTATTCCTTATTCTCCTGAATCAATTCAACTAAAAGTTTAAACTAATGATCGAGAATAAAAATATATCTTACACTTTATCATGCCTCCTAACAAAAGAGGCCTTTAAGTTAGAATGTGGGTGCAAAACACCAGGGATACATAGATAATTACATTTAAAAAGGAGCGGGAGATACCATTAGAATTTAGAATTTTGACTTTTCGTCATATTCACTCTGATACCATATTATTACTGAACTAATTAATTTAGTCAAAACCTTAGACTATTTTTCAGATATGCTATATACTCTTTCAAATTGTTATAGTATGAGCTTGAAAATTGAATTCTAATGATGGATATTTTTGATAGGACTAAAAATGAATATAAACTGGGCGCATTTACCTTGAATATACGTATTTTTATAATTATTGTAACTATTTATTGTCAAGGAACCAAGATATGTTATATACTCTAACACGCCCCCTCACACGAGAGCTCTTTAGACTAGAATTATGGATGCAACACAGGCCCTCCTTATACCCGGTGCTATATATTTCACTTTTAAATGAGGGGTGGTTGAGATTCGAACCTGTGACCTTTTGTCACACTGGCTTCTGATACCATGTCAAGGAACCAACTCAACCAAAAGCTTAACCTGATGATTGAGGCCCCAAGATATATTATATACTGTTGACATTTGTAACTAATTCACTTGGTGGATATGAATTGGGTTTAAGGTTTTGGTATTTTGATGGAGTTGGTTTATGTAATCGATTTTATATCCTGTTTCAGGCTATGTTATTGCTGTTATATATTTTATTTTCAATTCTAAGCTAGTTATTGGATTTTATTGTAGCAGTTTTTTGATAGGCAAAGGTTGTTCACTACAATTTTCAACCCTACACGGCTTGCCAATGGAGAAGGTTCAACATTAGGAACTCTTATTTTTGATATTGAACTTGTTAAAGTTAAGCATTTGTAACATGAAGTTCATAATTGATATCATAAATTCATTTTGACTAATGACTAGCTTATAGACAAATGTTCATAATTCCATCGCCTAAGAAATTTATATATATTCTCATTATTTATACAAATTGTAATATTTTTTTTGAATAATACCTGATTCATTAATAAAAAATCATACGACATCTACATCAGAGATAAAAATTAGCAAGTACATAGCAACTAAAACCAAATATAATTTAAAAATAACAAAACTACGATCGTTGTGTATGAGATCTGACAATTCTTAATATCCTCTTCTACATCGTTGTTTGATACAGCCTTCTACGAGGGGGTCTTTCGATCTGTTGTAGTCTTGCGATAGAATTGAATTTGATGTAGTTGATGATAATTACAATTTTGGTGTCTGCTGCATCATCGCATTAATCTCTACCAACAAATCAACTAAAGACCAAAATTCATAACTCCAAACTCTCACGAGGAGAGACTTCAAAACAATATATGGGTAGAATCAACCCAATGAATGGGTAGAACAACTCTCTTACAGGGAGAGGACAAAAATTTATTCTAATCATATTAAAAAAACTTAAAAAGGAGAAATTAGGATTTTTTTATAGAGAGAAGAGAGAAAAAAATTGGGGCGGCTAGGATTTAGAGGGACAAAGCACTCAATCCGACTTGTTTTATAACATACATACATTGAGAACTGAATTCGCCTCATACAAAAATTTGTGCAATAGCAAATAAATTATTTGTTTAGACTTTAGAATATGCGAGTTTATGTTATTATCTTTCTACTTTAAGAAAATGATATTTTGTGTATGTCTTATATGAAGTTAGTGGACAAAAAAATAAAGTGTACCAAATTAACTTTAAGAAGTGTGATTTAGGAAGGACTAAATTGAGTAGAGAATAAGAACTATGAGCTTAAATATGAAAAATTTAAAAAGAATGCACGATAAAAATAATATGGACTAAGTGCTTATTAAACTTTTACTGAACAAAACATAATATCTTTAATTTAAAAAAACATGGAAAATTCTTTTGTTTCATTTAAAAAACATAGCAAGTGTTGCCACAAGCTAGTATTACTCTCTCACTATCCTTAGGATATTATCACTTTTTTTTTAAATTCCTTTTTTATTCATGTTAACGTTTTATATGGAGTATAACTTAGTGGTGTCGTGACAATTTGTCATATAATATCTTATGAACTCATTCTTGTGGACAGCTGGACATATATAGAGCACTCATGAGTTCGGACCCACAAATCTATCGACAATGAAATTGACTTGCATACACACTTGATGTGGTTCACTCTTCGAAGACCATATGGCGTTAAAAGTATTACTCGCCAAACATTATATGCAAGTCCACAACCAAATTTTTGTAGTGAGTGAAATTTTCCAAACATATATTCTATCTTCAATTTGGAGCAAATTAATTAGAAAAAATTAATTATTAAAAAGTAATTCAAAAATAAAATTATTCTCAAGATTTTAAGGTGAAACTACTAATACCACCTCCTATACAACCTATTAATTTTATTTACTTTTTTTTCACATTTTTCGAGGCAACATTTTAATTCTTTTTTTTTTTAAGATAACATTTTAATTCTTAATATCTCTAATTATGTTTAATTAAAAATTATGAAAAATTGACATTAATAATCCTTGCATTGAGACGAATCAAACCAGTTTTACATTTGACTATGTTTTAACTTATAGATTAAGAACAAAATACATATTAATAGTGATAAATAAATAGTAACCCCAATAGTAAGAATAGGAGAGGCAACAGTAGATAACATCACTTGGGATGGATCCGACCACTGCCCTGTCTTTCTTCATATCCGGGGTCTCTTTGAGGACAGGATAAATGATCGTAGGGAGGATAATCGTATCTTTCGGTTCGAAGCTCGATGGGTGCACCATGAGGATTTTGAAACTAATGTCCGGAATTTTGGAGAATCGCTAACCTCAAACACAGAGGTCAATGGCACAAAATAGTAGAAGAATGTGGGACTCATTTTAAAAGGTGGAATAAGGAGGTATATATCAATATATGGTTTCGCAGAATAGGATGGGTTGGCTTATGCGTAGGCTGAAACAGGTTCGAAAAATGACTCCGCTTCCATCGGTCATTGAGGAGTACCGAAGAGTTGATCAGGAGATCCGTAGCTTGAGACAACAAGAAGAGACCGCGGCATGGCAACGCTGTAGACCCTTTGTGCTGCGTGATGGTGATAGGAACACATCCTATTTCCACTCAAAAGTCTCAAAATCCTATTTCCACTCAAAAGTCTCAAACAGAAGGAGGAGGAACATGCTAATATGGCTGGAGGAACGACATGGTGTCAAACATAAATGTCCTAAGGGTATGAAAGCAGTAGTCCTTGACTACTTCACAGAGCTATTCACTTCATCTAGGCTGGAAATCTCTCTAGAAGATGTTGATTTCATCGACAACAGACTTTCTGATGATATGGTATCTCAGCTATCTCGTGCCTATCCCTGTAAGTCCCTTGGCCCGGATGGGCTCCCTGCACTTTTTTACAAAAAATACTGGGATGTAGTTGGTGATGATATTTGTGATATTGTGCTGGATTTCTTGAATAATGGGAGAATGCTTGAGGATATCAATTTCACCCATGTGGCCCTTATACCGAAGACTAAGAACCCCTCAAAGATGACTGACCTCAGACCTATCAGTCTCTGCAACGTTTCTTATAAACTGATTTCAAAGGTTCTTGCAAATAGACTAAAGGTCCTTCTCCCTCATATTATTGATGAAAATCAGAGTGCTTTTGTACTTGGGAGACTTATCACTGATAACATTTTGCTCTCATCTGAAGTTTTCCACTATATGAAACATAACCATGCAAAGAAAAGAGGGTTTCTGGCCCTCAAGCTTGACATGAGCAAGGCTTATGATAGGATGGAGTGGGACTATATTGCTATTGTGATGATTAAAATGGGTTAACCTGCTGTGTGGATTGATAGAGTGATGAAATGTGTTACGACTGTGAAATATTCTTTTCTGGTGAATAGGGAAGCAACTGAGGTGATTGTTCCCAACCGTGGGCTTAGACAAGGCGATCCTATCTCTACATACTTGTTCTTACTCTGTGCTGAAGGCTTTGGAGCTCTCCTTAAAAAGGCCCATCATGATAATGTCATCCATGGGGTTGCAATCTCTCGAAATGCCCCTATGATCTCCCATTTGTTCTTTGCAGATGATAGCGTTGTTTTTGCCTGAGCTAAGGTGAGTGAAGCTGAAGCGATCATGGATATTTTGCGTCGATATGAAAAGCTCTCTGGTCAAATGGTGAATCTTGATAAGTGTGAGGTTTCCTTCAGTAAGAGTCTCATTCATGATGTTAGGAGGAGAGTGAGTTCAGTGCTGGGTATCAAGGAAGTTCTGAGCCATGACAAATACTTGGGACTCCCTACCTTGTTCCAGCGGTCTAAAAAGATTTCTTTCACTGGCATTAAAGATCGTATTTGGAAAAAGTTGCAGGGGTGGAAGGAGAAACTGTTATCCAAAGCAGGGAAGGAGGTTCTCATCAAGGCTATTGCGCAAGCCATTCCTACTTATGCTATGAGCTGCTTTAGATTGCCGACGTCCTTTTGTGATGATGTGGAACGAATTATACGCAATTTCTGGTGGGGCACCTCAAATTCTGTTAAAGGCATCCCTTGGAAAGCGTGGAAGGACCTCTGTCGCCCTAAAAGCGAGGGAGGGTTAGGGTTCAGAGATTTGAAGATTTTTAATAATTCTTTGCTTGCCAAACAGCTCTGGAGACTGCACTGTTATCCCGAATCTCTTCTAGCACGTTCTCTCCAAGCTCGATATTTCCCTTCATCCTCCTTATGGGAAACCGGTGTGGGCTTTAATCCCAGTTATGTGTGGAGAAGCATTTGGGGGTCTCGGCAGGATCTGGAACGTGGGGTCAGGTGGAGGGTTGATGACGGCAAAACAATCAAACTATGGCATGATGCTTGGATAGGTGGTGAAGGCACGAGGAAACTCATATCCCCTATCAGAGTACTGGATTCTGAAGTGACAGTGGATGCTCTCATCGACCCTGTGCACAATTCCTGGCGTGAGGAGGTAATCTCTGAGGTTCTTCTACCAGTTGACAAGGACCGAATATATCAAATCCCTCTCAGCACAAGTGGTGCCACTGATGAACGGGTCTGGACCGGAAGCAATGATGGGGTTTTTAGGGTTCGAGACATGTATGCAATGACTCTCCGCGAGCAGTTTGAAGCATCCAGCTCTAATGGTTGTGATCCAATATGGCAGCAGGTTTGGGGTCTCAATGTCCACCCTAAAGCCAAGCTCTTCTTATGGCGAAGTATTTGGAACATCCTGCCTCATGGGTCCAATTTGCACAAAAAAGGCATAAATAATGTGGAGAGGTGTGTCCGGTGTGGATTGCTAGAGAGTAATGAACATGCTCTTAGAGATTGCCAGTGGGTTAGGGAGGTTTGGCTGAATATTATGTGTCCTAATGATATCCTCTTAGACATACCCTTTCGCGAGTGGGTTGGTTGGATAATAGAGAACAAAAGCCAGAGGGAGGTAGAACTTTTCGAAGTTTGTGCGTGGCAGATTTGGTGCGCGAGAAATGACTTATGCTTTGACAAAATTGCAATACCCCCTGATCTTTGCCATAAGAAAGCTTTTGACTTACTGATTGAATTCAAGAGAGCTAATGAGAAGGCTTATTCAGGTAGGGCCCGCAGGGATGATGCGAAATGGATTGCTCCTGCCCAGGGTGTTGTTAAACTCAATGTGGATGCGGCTGTGAACATCAAAGAAAATAGGGTTGGTGTTGGAGTCGTTCCTCGTGATGATAACGGGGTTGTCCTGCTTGCTGCATCAAAGACCCTTTGGCCTTTTATCTCAGTAGAACGTGCTGAAATTGATGCCTTTCAATGGGGGGTGGAGATTGTCAAGGAGCAGCATTGGAGTCGCGTGGTTTTGGAAGGGGATGCTCTAAATGTTGTCCATGCTCTTCAAGGGAAGCTTAGCCATGGTATTCACAATCAAGTCATCTTCAATAATATACATGCTGCTGTTAGAGCCCTTCATGATATCTCTTTTAGTTTCCGTTTTCGTGAGGCGAATTTTGTGGCTCATCGATTAGCTAAGTGGGCTTCGGCCAGTGTTTGTTCTAGCTTTTGGTATGATAGTGGTCCAACTTGGATCTCTGACATTGTATTATCGGATTTAGCCACTTAATTTATCTAGCCTCGCTTTGATCTTCAAAAAAAAAAGAATGGGAGAGAGTATTAATTTTTTTTAAAAATAAATAATACTTCCTCCGTTCCGAAATACTCGCTACATTTCGATTATGTGCACTATTTATCGTTCAAGCTTATTTTATATATTGCGACAAATGTGTAAGTAAAAATTTAGTCAAGTGGAATCTTGTTTGGATCGTCTAATTGCATATTTTTATTATGTTAACTTTTTATAATTTTTAGATTTGTATAATTTAACATATAAATAAATAAAATAACGCATTGGAATAAATAAAAGCAAAATTAGCAAGTATAATGAAAGGCGCGGAGTATTTTTTTTTTTTTAGAAAATTGTTATTTTATTCGTATCTCTAGGAAGTTTGTTAAGAGTATCCTTTTAATACCCACAATTTTCTCATAGGCGGTTATAAGAAAAGAAGCCAAGAAAAAAAGGAAATGTTTCTATGAATAGTATTTGCATAACAACTTTCTAACTCTACTAGATTTTACACTCCCAAAATCTTTTTCTCCAATTCTCATCGGGAAATCGCGGGTTTAATCTGCTTTACATTTTGTAAGTTTTTTTGAACTAATTCATCTGATTTTAATTGTTTGAATGATTTTCTTTAATTTGATTGTTGTTCTTTCTGAATCTCTTTTGTTGTCGAATCGACACAATGCTTTTAGATTACTTTCTTAATTTCTTGATTTTCGGTTTTCGTTTTTCTGTGGGGTGTAATTTAGTATCGTAATGTTGTTTTATTTTCTGAAGATTTCGATTTTGTTTATGATCAAAACAATGTTTTGAAAAAGGTAGGAAATTTTTGTTTTATGTTGGATATTATGTTCAATTTGATTAGGGTTTTGGTTAATATGAAAATTTAATGAATTTTTGTATTTGTTCATGGTTTTTTTTATAATTGTTTTGTATATTGATGAAATTTTCAGGTGAAGAGTTGGAATTGATAATGGAGAAAATGAGTGATAATGCGGTTGATTTGAAAGATTACAATGATTGTGTTGATGGCGTGATTTCACGAGTCAATGGGGTGAGTTTGGTTTTGAAATTGAATTTTATTGCTTAAATTGCTTAATAGTTTGGGAATAAATATTAATTTTAAATTGTAGATTTCAATTAAGAAATTATTAATGAAGAATTTGATAACGACAGACTTTGCAAGTTATTCTCAAATCTCAGTCATTCGATTTTTTTTTTGTGAAACCCTGAATTTGAGTTAAATCTATATTTTCAGATGAAATATGTTCCCAAAATAAAAAATTTGCTAGCTTAGAGGCCTACAAAGAAATACCCGGTTTTGCATTTCCTATGCATCAATTGAGTAGTTCTAATCTATATTACTTGGATGTTACACTTTAACTCAAGTATCCGTATTGGAGCTTTGACACTTGAATATGACACTTAACACTTCAATTTTGGTTCAAAATATAGAGAATCTTACGTAAAACAGCTAAGTCGGAGATAGTGTAACATGATTTGTCGGTTAATTCGCTTTTTGAGTTCACGATTCGCTCAAAATGACCCTAAACTAGCCCAAAACCATCCATAATTTGTTTTCTTTGATTTGCGATTAAATGGCATGATCTATCTACATGCAGGTAGAGAAGAAAATTCATGAAATAGAGCAGTTCTACTCAAACAACAGTAAAAAGCAAGCAAGGTCTAAGTGCAAAAACAATGGTAAAGCTAGAAATGCTGCTTGTATCAGAAAGGAAACAGCTGCCTCAGAGCGAATGCAAAATCTTATACATAAGTTTGGCGGTATAATAAATGAGGTAGATGATTTTTGTGTTCTTGTTTCTATGTTTAACTGTTTGAAGCAAATTGTTCTAATTGTTTTGAAGTACAACTAATTTGCAAATTTAGAAAAAGTATCTTATTCACATTAATCTTTAATTCCTACGTAAAGACAACAAACAACCCTTAATAAGAGTAAACATTAAAATGGTAAATCAAACGGAAATTGACAAAAATTTAACGGAGAAGGATGCGGCAGTTAGATTAGACATAAATTAAATGCTACCATGTGGAAAAATTTTACAAAAGTACTATCACTGGCAGTTAGATGAGGCATAAACTGAAGTTTGTAACCTTGTGGACATTATGATCTGGAAATGATGGTTGTGTAACCCATTTTGCATGTATTTGTTGTAGATCACTCAGCATAAATGGGCTAGGCCTTTTTTGGAGCCAGTAGATGTGGTGAATCTTTGTTTGTATGATTACCACGAGGTAGTTCATATCCTTTTTCATTTCTCCTTATATTTCAATGTTTTTAGATGCTTTTTTTTCAAAGAAATGTTAATTAATCTTGTTAGAAATAAGCTTCGCTAAATATGTTTGTATGATGCTCTTCCAGGTTATTAAAACACCTATGGATTTTAGTACAATAAAGAAAAAAATGGAAGCTAAGAATGGTAGCGGTTATAAGCATGTACGGGAGGCTTGTGCAGATGTGAGATTGGTTTTCGAGAATGCGATGGTATATAATGATGAAACGAATGATGTCCATATCATGGCAAGATTCTTGTTGAACAAATTTGAACAGAAGTGGCTAAAGTTTTTGCCAAACGTTACAAAAGAGGTGACTCCTTATTTATTTTCTTTTAAATGTTTTTATCGAGCCGAGGATCTTACCGACCAGAATCTCCTTTAGAGGGGGAGTTTGGTACATGTCTTTTGGATTAGCTTTTTGGCTGTTTTTGACTTTTGGTTTGTTGGTTGATTAACAGCCAAAAAGTGTTTGGTAAATATGGCTTCTAATGCAGCTGAAAAGCTGGCTTTTAAGCCAAAATGAAAAAGCTGCTCTAGCTAGCACTTTTGGTTGACTTTTGGCTTGTCGGCCCTCTTTTTCTCTGATAAACTTCTCCACAAACAATTGGCTTTTTCAGCTAGCTTTAAAGCCAATAAAAACGGCCAACATTTCTAGCTAGTCAAACAAGCCAACTGCCAATAGTCAATTGTCAAACACCCCCAAGAGGTATGGTCAATTGTCTTTTATCCTTTCCTAGAACCCCAAGACCCTATTTATAGCTTCTATGACCATGACGAGACCACTTGTTATTTGTTAGGGGTTTCTAATCAATGTTTTGTCATTGTCATGTTTTTTCATTAGTTTACTTGGTTAAATGAGCAGCTTGTTGTTGTAGGAAGTAAAACGAGAAGAAGAGGATGCTGAGGTGGATACTTACGCTGAAATGGCAAGGGAAATGAGCAGTGAGGTGTGTTCCTTTTATTCACCATGTCTAGAATTTGTTCCATTGAAACTAGTGAAACATAATTCACTAGTTGGTTCACCTTTTGGATTCGCGATTCGCTCAAAATGGTTTTAAAATAGTCTAAAATGAACCATAATTCGTTATTTTCGATTCTCGATTTACAAGGCCGATTGGCGTATCATGTAACACCGATTGAAACATCTAGGCTTGGATGCCGGACAACATGCTTCGTGTTCACTAAAGCGGCTATCATCCCTCCCTTCCGCTAGGAGCAAGTATTTCTTTTAATAATCAAAATGCTAGACAATATAGGGGTGTACTTGAAAATGTCGTTTGATAACATTCCTGGTACGTGTTACAAAGATATTAATGATTTGATTTCCATTTTCTACTGTTTTTCTTTAAAAGAACAGACCCAAATGAGCTTTTAGAGTAGAAAAGCCTTACACCTTAATGCCCCATTACATACTCTGAATGACTGATATCATGTGTGCTTCGTAATGTTAGGTTGTTTATGATGTTTGCAATAAGGGTCAATTGCCAAAAACTTCGCTGTTATTACCACTTTCACATGATCCACTAATCTTCTTTTGAATCGCGAATATAAAAAAACAAATTATTGCCGGTTTTGGGATATTTAAGGGTCCTTTTGAGCAAATCGCAAATTCTAAAAGCGAATTAACTGGCGAATCATGTTACACTGGTAATTACTAACTACAAAGACAAGGTTATGTAGGTTCGACTCTCCTGTCCTAAACCCATCTAGGTTGGGCCAGCCCAGCCAATTGGTGGCATTGGGGCAATGAAATGGTGTTAAACGTCGACAATAATCATACATATTAAACATACATGAATGTTTTTGAATCTCCTTTTTTTTTATGTACTGATGTAAATGTAGATTAGCTTATGTTCTATTCTAGCTGCTTTATAGTTTTTGTAATTTGCTTCGATCTTAACCTTCCTTTATCTCGTAAATCCTTGTATACAGCTTAATGCCGCCAATATGATGTTGGATAAACTTAGGGAGCAATTGGTTCAAACACGCAGGTAAATTAGTATTCCTATCTAAGTACAGATTGAAAAAACAACTAAAGTAATGAAATTGAAAACTGGTATGAAATACACAAGTCGACATGTCTTGACAAAAGGTGTTCATACTCTCTTAAAGTTAAAGGGTTTACATGTTTTCATAAAGGAAAAAAATTACGTTATTTACACAAATGTCACCTGAATATGTACACCTTTTAGCAATTTTCCAATTATTTACAAAATGTCACCTGAATATGTAATATATTTTTTAAGATTCTATGTACACTTGTTTTCAGTTTTCACCACCTCAATTGGTTTTCACATTAATTGGTTTTCACATGATCCAAATCCTATATATAGTCATTTTTGAACTTCTGTAGCTGAATTTTAGTTCATCGAAATGCAGGAAAATGTCGACCGAAGAGAAAAAGCAGCTTGCCGTAGCCCTTACACAGCTCTCAGTTGAGGACCTGAGTAGAGCTTTAGATGTTGTTGCCCAAAGTAATCCCAGTTTCACACCAAATGCTGAAGAAGTGGACCTTGATGTCGATGCTCTGGTACTACATTTTATTCCGTAGTTGATCAAGTAGTCTTTTCTTTGTCAATGCGATGTACTTTTGTATTTCGACTGATATATTCTCGGCTGGAATTGAAGTCGAATTTGATCATCACAATATTAGTTTTACATTGTTTTGTGCAGTCTGAAACTACATTATGGAGGTTAAAACTGTTTGCAAAAGATGCATTACGAGCTCAGAGTAAGCCCGTAACGACCAGTGGCTGTAACAACAACAACAACAACCACGAAAACAACGGCCGCAACAGAAACAAGAAGAATAATGTCAATATATCGAAAATAAAGAAAGAGATCTGTGATGCCCGTCCGACACGCGCCAAGAAGGGTAAAATGGCAGCCTCTTGACTAGTTTTTAGCTTTGTGATGAACTAAGTTTTGGAAGATCTGTAATTATGTTTATATCTTGGGGAAGTTAAAAGAAATAGTATAAGAATTGGTGGTGGTTTACTTAATTTTTTTAAAAAAATAAGGTATAAAGCTTGGGTTGGTTGGTACTGAATCATTGGTTATTAATTTGTCTTTTTGAACTTATAACAAAAAAATACAGTAAATTTAATGGAGGATAAGATTTTTTTAGTAGTATCCGTGAACTTTGGAAAATTTTTGTCTATAGGTAATAGGATAACTTCATTTTCGGTTTATGGATTAGCTTTCTGATCTTCAAATTTTTTGGAAAAATTGTTTCTAAAAAGCCAACGTTTTGGTCATTTGTAAATAAAGAGTTAACGTTTTATTTATTCACTAAAAAGACAACATTTGTCTTATTTTTGCAAATAAAGGGATAGCAGGTAAGTTTTCAACTCTAAATTTATTGAATAAAGGAAACGTTGACTCTTTATTTGCAAAAATAAGACAAAAATTGTCTTTTTATTGAATAAATGAAACGTTGACTCTTTATTTGCTGATGACCAAAAGGTTGGCTTTTTAGGAAACAATTTTTCCTATTTAATTTCTACTAGTTATATTTTATTATTTTAACTTATTTATAATGAGTTATGAATAAATATTTTTTAAAAAAAAAATTAGCTATTAGATATCCTAAAAAAAGTGATTAGCTCTTTGGTATTCAAATATATCACACCATTTTGATAAAATAACTAGACTAGAAGTATTAAAAATGATAAAATGTTCAAATATATCACATGAAAATTTAATTTTTGCTCGAAAAATGAATGATTAATGTCTTTTTGTGTTGTAAATATAATGTCTTATTTAAAGAGAAAATATCACATTTCAGGTAAAGCTGTACGCTTGCATTTCCACCATAGCTAACAGCCAAACACATCCTAAATTCTCTTTTTACATCTCCCAAACATAAACCCTAATTCCCGATTCTGTTTGCTCAACTCTCAAACCTAATTCCGAATTCTTGAACTCATACTGTGATTCGTGATTTGCAATCTGCTCTGCCGATTTCAAAGTTTTTTGAATTGTTTTACGCAATCTGCTCTTCCAATTTCAACTTTTTCAGTGGCTTCCTTCAAGTATTGCTTTCGTCTCTTAGTTTTTTCTCTGTTGAGTAACTTGCTCAGTATACTTTAACAATTACAATTGCCAATTACTCCAATGCTGATGACTGATTTCTTTTGTTTTCAATTATTTGACATGATAAATTTGATTCTTTATTAGGTCAATTTTTATGGATTTTTGTCGTCAATAATCGTACTAGGTCATTGTTTAGTTTGAACATATTGTTCTGCTTTTCGTGTTTGGTTGATACATTGTGTTCTGGAACATGCTAAGAAGTCAGAATGAATTTCATATGTTTGGCGAACAGTGAAAACAACTCTCTCCGTCTCATATTGTTTGTTAATGTGAGAATGCTAACAAACAATATGAAACAAATGGGTAATATTTGTGTGTAGTCTACAGAAAATAATAGTAGAGGTGTACTTTTGGGCCATCTATAAGTTTACATGTACATAAATATGTGCATCACCATGGAGGAACTGATAGTGTCAATGAAATTGCTGGTAAGACATCTTTGATTTAGCCTGTGAAGTTAGAGAATCAAATCATGTTTTTTTTTATGTGAAATGCAAATTGCTGGTGGATATTGTATAGTTTACATGCTTAAGAAAAAGCATTAAATAGTACTCCTATAAAGAAGAGATCAAGAAAATGAGGTCTCTTTTTAATTTACATACTTCACTAAGAACCCTGGTGAATTGAAAACTAGCAATTTGTTTCTTGTCTGATCTTCTCCTTTACCCCTGCCTGTATTTGCATAATTGCATCAGACTTCATATACTGATCAACAATATGTTCCTTGATTGAATCTCTAAAATAAAGTGGCAAGTGGTAAGAATGGCAATATGACATCCAATAAATTTGAGAATCAGAATCATGGGTTGACGGATGAAGATTAGATATTTTTCCTTTCACCCTAGTGACGACTTTTTGATTTCTCACCAATTACAGATTGGATTGATGACCTTTTCCCTTGTAGTTGATTCTCGAACCTTACCCAATCAAAAAAATGATATCTTGTAAACTGTTCTTGTCAGATTAAAGTTGACGGGAAAGTGAACATAACTTGTGTTTAGCAGTAGGCTCTGAAACTAACAAGCAGAATGATGTTCAGCTGTTCTTTGGTAAAGCCTGTGCTGGTAGTCCCTCGTCCGCTGTCCAGACATCATGCTTCCCAACACTCTACAATTCCATTAATCAAGCAGAATCTCATCATCACATTCAGCCCTCGCAAGTCCTCGAACATTATCAGTTGTTCGATCAATGACTTTGTTACAGTGAACAATGACAAGTATGTGAACAAGCAAGTGATTACTTTGAATCCAAGGCTGTACGACTATATTTTGAGCAATACTAGAGAGCCAAAAGTGTTACAGGAGCTACGAGAAGAGACTGCTTCAATGCGTGGAAGCCAAATGCAGGTTGCTCCCGATCAAGCTCAGCTGCTCACTATGCTAGTCGAAATTCTCGGAGCTAAGAAGTGTATTGAGGTTGGAGTTTACACTGGTTACTCCTCCTTGGCTGTTGCCCTTGCGCTTCCAGAATCAGGTTCTATAGTCGCCTGTGAGAGAGACGAGAAGGCTCTTGAAGTTGCGAGAAGATACTACGAGCGAGCTGGGGTTCTTCATAAGGTGAAGATCGTACATGGTCTCGCCATAGATACTTTGAATACAATGATTTTGAACGGAGAAGCTGGAAGCTACGATTTTGCGTTCATTGATGCTGATAAGAAAGTGTATATGGAGTACTTCGAGTTGTTGTTAAAGCTCGTAAGGGTCGGTGGTGTTATCGTAATCGATAATGTACTTTGGTACGGGAAAGTTGCTGATCCCTTAGAGAATGATTCTAGAACTGTTAGTCTCAGAAATTTCAATAAGGCTATCTTTGAAGATGAGCGTATAAGCATTAGTTTAGTACCAATTGGTGATGGTATAACAATTTGTAGAAAAAGATAAGAATTTGTCAAATTGTAATTGTTTTACGTGGAATTGTTAATATATGTTTTGTTCTAGAAGTGTATTTTAGATCATTCCAATTTATTACTAGTTCTGTCTTTATTTCTTGTTTACATTATTTTCAATAATCTCTTAGGGGCAGAGGGATTACTTTTTTAAATGTATAAATTGACTCTTTTATACTTTATTTATACTTTTGTGAACAACGATCCAAAACTAACAACCAAAATGGATTTTTTTCACAAAATAAAATATACTAAAGGTTTTGACTTTTGACGGTGATGAAAAAAAACAGTAGTATTTTCTTCATACATTTCTTTATGTAAGATCACATCTTATCTCAGTTGGAGCATATATAATTTTTTGGGGAATAATAAGCCCAGACTAGATCTGCCTATTGTAAATTGTGACTCAGATCATTTGATTAAAACTCTTACTCATATATAATTGTGTAATAGAACGACTTTGTTTAACGCAAGCAAATTTGAGTATCCGAACCATCTAATGCTATTGTTATTGATTCGCCAATGCAATGATTATAGGTAGATCACAAATTATTAAATGAATCTATCTCATGGTAAAGTCATTTCTATTGAAATAGGATTTTACAGTGATCATTTACAATATTTTAACTTGATCAATTTAAGAAATAAGTTAATTATAAAGACTCATCTTATGGCGAAAGTTTCATACTTTCTAAAATATATTTCAGGTTCTCTCTTGAGAGACCGTCTTTAGCATAAACACCTCTCAAGAGCTCAGCCCATATCTCCCTTTTAACTTACAAAACCACTAATCAGTTTTTTATTTTAAATTTATAAATTGAGTCAATCCTAACTTGAAACATCTATTGTATAGACGGTCTCAAGTAAGAATGAGTGAACATATTTAAAACAGTTAAGCCCATGTTATTTGTTTGCACAGTTTGTATAAAGACTGACCGATTTGGTGGTATTGGTGGGCTCGATAAAGTTCACATCTTACACAATTTTTCCACTTTCTAAAACATATTTAAAACAGTTAAGCCCATGTTATTGGGCCTGGAAATTTACCAAAACTAGGGGTCTTAAACATTATTTTGTATTAATATTACAAAAAATAAGAATAAATAAATTTTTAAAGTTTTCTTATATGTATTTATATACCTTGACTTGTTTATATAAAAAAATTATAAATTTCATACATATATTTTTAAAAAATACCTTTCAATGTATATGAAATAAAATAGAAATCCTCTCATTTTATTAAATTAGTTATATTTTTGACTAAAATTATGAGATTTTTTTATCAGAATGTAACAAATTTAAAAAAACGGAAGAATACGACTTAATTAGCTTGCACGTTAAGGTGGGGGATACAATTGTGAAAGCATGATGCAAAGTATGGCAGAGATCATGTGATAATAATCAAGATTTTGGCCAATCAAAATGCAATTACTACTAAACTTAGAATGTCTTTTTCTTATTTTAATCTTAATTCACTACTTGCAAATAATTAATAAATAATCCCAAATATTATTCTCTTCCCGTTATAAATAGTCAGAACAATCAAAAACTATGCCAATTGTTTTCTAGCTGGCCATCTCTTGCCCATTTTCATGACTTCATATGATTTCCAAAGACTTCAAATTATTAATTAGCATGTCATTTTATCATAATATTTAGTGTATCCTGCTCAAAAACAATATGGTCAGGATATGAAGAGAATATACAGACGAATATGGTCAGGATATGAAGAGAATATACAGACGATAATTTGTCAGGATATGAAGAGAATATACGGACGATAATTTATAAGCTTATTGAAGGAGAAAAAGAAGTTGTGAGTTGCGATTTGTAGGACGTTAACATACGGATGTTGTCAGGCTATGAAGTTGTGAATATACGGACGTTAAAGTGATCGATTTCAACTAAAAAAAATTGCAATTGAAAATAAAAGACCAAAAAGAACAAGTATTGATAATAAGTGAATTTTAATAATAATAATAATAATAATAATAATATTAATAATAATAATATTAATAATAATTAAGGGTACTGTTGGGATGTTTTGTGGTCACATCGATGAATTAAAGATGGTGAAATGTATGCTATTCGTGTTTTCCTGATAATATGTTGGCGTTAACATTAAGTCCAACTCAATTTTAACATGATGTCTGAGCCGAAGGGGTTCACATGTGAGGGGCTGTTGGGAATTAGATGATTTGTCCCATATCAATGAATCAAAGATGATGTGCACATTTTAAAAGTCATTGGAGTCCTCTTCACCTTGTAATATAATTTTGAGATGATATCTCCTTAAATCATGTAGTGTGAACACTTCGTATTTCCCAAATAACATTTTGACATCGACAATAAATTCAAATTAATTTATATCTCCTTAGATCAACAATCGTTTGGTGATTTATTTTATGGTATCAAGAAAAATAAACAATAAAATGCAATTATGGTATCTAGTAGTTAATTTGTTACTAGTATATTGCTATTAGTAGCATTATCTTACTTTATATTGAGTCTTAAAATTTTATTAGTAGCATTATCTTAATTTATAAAAAAAGAATCGAGTCTTATCGCAATTTAACAGAACATCATATACCACCTACAGAAAAAATTATGAATTTAATTCTCATCTAACCTTCTTTCCTTCCGCTAATCAAAAGAACAAACAAACACAATGAGTAATTACTAATTAATAAAATGAATGCTAATTAAGTATAGTTATTATTACACGCTTTAAGAATTAATGCTTGAATAAAGATTAGCTCAATGTATATTTAACTATAGTATATACTATATAGTATATATATACAGTATAAAAGAATATATAGTATAGGTATTATTTTATTGAAAAATATATTACAAAATGTTATCCAGTAACAGAGTATTTTATGAAGTATTTAGAACGTTGAGCATTAATGCTCCTCTCATGATTATAGACATGTTTTTGCTCGTTTAAAGTTGCATTTCTTCGTAGATCTGGAATTTTTTTTTAGGTTAAAGAAAGCAATTTTATTAAATTCTAAAGACATTTTTGATAATTATTGATATTAAATTATAGTAATAATAATAATAAAATTAAGTACTTTTAATTTCAAAAAAAAAAATTAAGTACTTTCAAGCAGTAACGGATTCAGACCTTATATCAGATGGGTTTAAAAAGTCATCAAATGCGGATTTATATGTAGTACCAAATATGTTTTTAGGCGTTTGACCATCCTCCGTTCCATAATACTTATTATATTTCACTTTTTTACGCAATTCAATGTACAATTTTGATCATTAATATTTTAAACTACACTTAGCTGAAAATTATAAAAATTAAATATTATAAAAGTATACAATTAGACGATTCGAACAAGATCCTACCTGACTATATTTTTTCTTACACATTAGTCGTTATATATAAAATAAGCTCGAACAATAAATAGTACTCATAAGTCAAATATAACGAGTATTTCAGAACGGATGAAGTATATACTCCCCAAACACCCCTTTATACAGAGGTAATATGATAAATACGTGCATCGGTCAAAATAATATTATTGGCTTTAAATTAATCCATTAAGATGTAATTATAAATAAAAATAGAATAATTTTAATTTTTATCGGAATACTTTTTAAAAATTATAAATTTAAATGGGGTTAAATGACCTTATAAAGCATAATGTAGTTCCGACCATACATGTATTCATGAAATATGTTACGTTATTTATTTTATTAATTTACAAAACGAGAATTAAGAACTTTATCAATTACTCCCATAATTAATGCTTCTACTTAACCATAAATAATCAAGATATTAATTCACAAAATGAGAATATAGTAATAGAACCACAACTATATATAAATCCCATTGTATTAATATTTAAAATTTTAATAACTAGTATTTCTAATACTTTCCACGTTGCATAATACTTGCTACCGAGTGTTTCCACGTTCCATAATACTTGCTACCGAGTGTTACATGTTGTGTGAGAAAATATCACAATCAGTAGCAAGTATTATGAAACTTGCTACCGAGTGTTATATGTTGTGTGAAAAAATATCATAATCAGTAGCAAGTATTATGAAACTTGCTACCAAGTGTTATATGTTGTGTGAAAAAATATCACAATCAGTAGCAAGTATTATGAAACGGTGAAAAACTTTTTTGAAATAAAGAGCAAACTCTTCCCTTCCAATTTACTCCAATGCATCTAGTTACTTGTATATAAAGTGCATGTAGAAGAATGGTATGTTCTAGTAAAAGCACATCACATGTTATATAAATTATTAATAACATTTGTATTTATAAGTTGGTGAATTCATGTTCCTTGCAACTCACATTAATTATGATGAGATCCAAATTTATTGGGCACAAATATAACCAACTTTTAAATTATACTACTATCTTATCCTTATTAATTTTTACCTATCAATTAAATATGTAATCGCTTTTTAATACAAATATATTGCAAATTCACAGAAACAAAAGATGTAGTAAACTTTATATTTTAAGATAAATATATGACTTGATTGAAATTAAACAAGTACATGATGAAGTTGAGATGTATAAAGTGTTCGACCGTACATATTCATCTAAATTAATGGACTTTTGATATAAAATTAAATTATTTGCTTTTAGTTCAATTACTAAATTTCAGTCCCAAAATGTTTTTCAAAATATAAAATATATGACGTCTAAAATTATTGTGTATTTTTATTTCAATTGTATATAAATATATTAGATTTTTGATATTTCTATTCTATGAGACGAACCCTGCATCGTAAAATCTTATAATGATGATATAATTTAGATGTTACTCTTATAATCTATAATTTCTAATGTATTTATAAGATAACTAGTATATGTCCCGTGCAATGCACTAATATGTAAATTTATTAAGTTATGTAAAAAATTTATTACGTATAATTGTTTATTTTTCAAAACTAACCATTATATTGAACTATATATTACTAACTAAAACGATTATAAGTAAAATAATTCTATTTTACTGATTAAAATAATATTTACTAATAAAATATAATTATTGTGCAACCATTTCATCAAACTTTCTTCTATGAAATGAATATACGGTATACTCATACTCAAACAATTTATTGATGATATCCTCAAAATTTATACTTCTATAATTTTCTTTATCATAACTATCCTTGTAAAATAATTCTAAATAAGATTTTAGTTATTATTTTGTAAATATTGAAGTTAGCTGAATAATTAAGTTGAAAATTTTTTTGACGTTACATAATTTAAGAGTTTTTAATTATAACGTTAATTATAGTTAACAACCATTTTATATTCTAATTATTTTTGTATCGTAATAAATAAGATATAATTAATAGTATAGTCATTTAATTTACTAAAATGAAAGCTATCCAAAATATTTTTTTTCTTTAAAAAGTGTATTTTAAAAATTAAAGGTTTTAAAATTGACTTTCTTCTTACTATATTATTATTCATTAACAAATAAAATTTAATTAAAACTCAAAGTTTCCATATTTAATTCCTTCAAATTTAGGAGGGAAAACATTATGTATAAAAGTGACATGTGTTACATTCTTTTATTGTTTTAGTAGAATGTATGATTATTCAGCAAAGTATCATTGTTTATGCGATTCTACCCACTTAACCTAAAACTCCGATCATTAAAATGGTCAAAGTTTCTATGATTCGATCTGAATACTGTTGACATTGATACTATGGTGGTTTTAATTTGAAAAAATCACATTCAAACTTTAATTTATAAAAAGTTTCAATTGAAAAATATAATGCACAACTTAATAATTCTATTTATAATACTTTACTCTCTAGTCTCTCGCATTAAAGTTTCTAAATCTTGTTATCAATTAATTATCGTAATATGTCTGAATCAATATGGACAATATCGTTAGCTGGCCGGGGTCAGCCCTCCTTAAAACTTTTTAATGCTTGAAAATTGAAAATTTTCTTTGGCGTCTTAAAAATTAGTTCACGTTCGAAATACTCGCAATATTTTCGTTTTTGACACTATTCATAGTTCAAGTTTATTTTATTGCGACTAATGTATAAGAAAAAATATGGTTAAGTGGGATCTTGTTTGAATCGTCTAATCGAATACTTTCATAATATCAATTTTTTTTTAATCCTAAAAAAAAATATCAATTTTTTATATTTTTAGACTTGTATAATTTAATATATAAACAATTAAAATAATGCATTAAATTGCGTAAAAAAAGTGAAATATAGCAAGTATAGTGGAACAGAGCAATTATTTTAGTGATTTGATTTCAATGCTTGAAATTGATTTTTTTTTTTGGCGCCAAAAGGATAATTTCTAAATATAGTCATAAAATATGCGTATTTGGTAAGATAATGCTAGTATAAATTATAGAAAAAATTATCCAACTTGTTCTTGATTTTTTCTACAACAATCTCACCTAATGATTAATCATGAATAATCTAAATTTTTAAGGTGTATTTTACTTCAGGAAACTTGGTAAAATCTGATGACTGGCTATATCAAGTTTTTTTTAAAAATAAAAATAAATTGAAATAAAATATGGAAAAGAATATGGAAAAATGTTTTTAAAAAATGTTTGATTTTTTTATCATTCAAAAATTTTTATGTAAATTTTTCAAATTTTTCTCTAATTA
Organism: Amaranthus cruentus; assembly: GCA_019425755.1. Lineage (NCBI taxonomy): Eukaryota > Viridiplantae > Streptophyta > Magnoliopsida > Caryophyllales > Amaranthaceae > Amaranthus > Amaranthus cruentus. The sequence goes on along the minus strand of CM033451.1, from coordinate 1,991,002 downwards.
TATACATTAATTTTCAATTTACTTTATTGGTAAATTAACTATTATATTAGGTCATTCTGTTACCCAAGTTTACTCTAAGCAAATACACAATAAAGTTGGAATGATTAATGGTTAATTAATAGATTAGATTATTGTAGGAAATTCATGAAAAAATTGGATTATTCTAGATAATTTATCCTAAATTATTTAAGGTGGTATCAATTCTACAATCTACCTTATAATCGAGCTACTTATTAAGTTTTGATAAATCTTATGATAATTAAAAATATTTCATATATAAATGAGTATAGCTAGCTAGCTCCAATCATAAGTACACCTAAAAGAAAATCAAAAGGCTAAGATATGTTTGATACATACTTCCTCCGTTTCATAATATTTGCTACTGATAGTGACATTTTCCTACACAGGAAAATGTCACTATTAGTAGCAAAATATTATGGAACGCAGTAAGTAGTTTGATACATTGAGCTCACTCTACACTCAACAATTCATAGTTTGATACATGTGCTAAAGAGATCAATTACCAACATCATTATAGCATACATAAATAAAGTTAATTAGGAGCAACAAAATAAACTAAATTAAAATGTAAATTTGTCCATGTTTAAATTAGGATTATATATTTAAAGAGTTTCTTTTAGCTTTTAGGTGGTTTATTCCTTTATTCTTCTTCATTTTCTTTTCCTTTTCTCAACTTTCAAGCATAAATTAATTTTATAATCCCAAGAAAGGAATACAACCATGTGAATTATAGGGGACATAACCTTTTATCAACGAAAAAGTAATACAGGAAATCTATTTATGTATATCTAATTTTTTAATCATATTATTTGAGGGTACGATTACATGGTATTTGAACTTAATGTGACAAGAGATTACGGTATTCTATTTCACTTATTCTTTATTTAGAGTGATATATCTACGCTCTAATCCAGAGATGGTCTCTCATGAGAGGGTGCGTCCGTGCGTGGAGTATACATGAAACCTCAATCGTCATCTTAAATATTTGATTGAGTTGGTTCATTGACACATACATATACTTTAAATTTAAAAAATTAGACTGATTAAACTTCCAAATAACACTACACAAATTTAACTTTTTGCGATATTGGATTTAGTGACATTAAAAGAACACCAGTGATTTATGTTTCAAGTGTCATAATTATTGGTTTTTATTTTAAGTTCCATTATAAAGTGAATTAGCGACACTTTATTTGGTCCATAATGCATATGTAATTGTTACTATAATCTATAGTGACATTTGTGTGATTTTTTATTATGCTACTAAAAGGTCTAACAAATATTACTAAATCCTCTGTATAAACTATTAGAAATTTAAAATAGAAAGTGAATAACAAATTAAATGTCACTAAATGTCATCTGTATGTATGTTTGTATAGGAAATGGATTGAGTTGTATGATTGTTAAGAATTATACAAAAGAATACAACGGCTTTTTCTGATAATATTCAGAGAATACTGCTGACAAATGGATTATTCGTTATGCTATAATATTAAGATAATGCAAACTAATTTCTATTCAATTATGCACTTCATCATGTGATCTGCCATCTTGCTTAAATTCTATAGTTTTTGCAAATTTCAAAATTATATTCCCTCCTATTCACTCAAGTTGTCTCATTTAAGTTGGGCACAGATATTAAGAGTGGGATGGGGTATTTTAATTGATTAAATTAATTGTAAAGGTGGTAGTTGGGTATTGGGAATTGGAAAAGTTGGGGTATTTAGGTAAAAAAAAGATAGACAAAAAAGAAAATTGGGACAACTTGAGTGAATTGCCCTTAAAAGAAAATGGGACAACTTGGGTGAATAGGAGGAAGTATTTATTAAGGTTGTGTTTAAGAACGTCTATTTTATTTCGAATTGTAGATTTCAATTATGGATTCATTAGTTAAGAATTTGAGAATGACAAAGTTTGAGAAGTCATTCTCAAATTCTCATTTTTAACCAGTTTTATAAACATAATAGATTTGACTCAAATTCAAATTTGAATATTTTTTATTTGTCAAACACTAAATTTGAGTCAAATCTATTGTTTCAAATGAAATGATTACTCCCAAATATAGCATAAAAAATTTGGTATGTTTGAATTTAATTAAACGTAATATATTTGACATCATTCGCCAATTTTAAGGATAAAAGCAAATGGGAGGAGATGTTGCAATTGTGTAAATAATGATCAAGTTTAACTATTTAGGATGAGTAATTCATAATAACTATACTAAAGTTGGTGAACTCAAGTGGGAGAATCTCATAAATGGTGCTAAATTGTCCATTTTAATGAGGGGCAGATGATATTTAAACTTCTTGTCACATTAGTCTCGATATCATGTCAAGAAACCAACTTAATCAAAAGTTTAAGCTGATGATTGAGGTTCCACGATATGTTATATAATCTATCAAATATTATCCACGCAAATTTAATATCTCCATGACATTATATGTTTATCTCAATCAATGTGTTAACAATTTAACATATATTTGTATGGATAAAATTAAGAATCAGGTTTTGAGAAGGAGGTTAGGAGTCACAATCATTTCTACCAAGATGCATAAATGTAGATTTTAAGATGTTTTGCACATGTGCAAAGAGAGCTCACTAACGCACCCATGAAAAGTGTGAAAAGCATTATGGTTGGCGAAAATAGAAGTCGTGGTAGACCCAAGAAAGCATTGAAAGAGTTTAAATTAAAAAAGACATTAGCTAGTTGCACCTCTAAGCAGTTGACTAGATATAAAACTAGTAGGAGATGTCGTATTGATGTCCAAGACATTAGATAGTCACATACACTTATATCTAGGTCACATATGCTTTTTTTATTGTTTTGGCCTCCATAATAATTTTTATTTCTTTAGTCACGTCGTTAAACTTAATATTTAAACACTACAACAAATTTAGTTTTTTGCGATATTGAATTTAGTGGCATTAAAAAAATGCCACTGATTCATATTTTTAGTATAATAATTATTGGTTTTTATTTTAATTTTCACCATAAAGTGATTTAGCGACACTTAATTTTGTCTTTAATGGCATATGTAATTGTCACTATAGTTTATCGTGGCATTTGTGAGAAATGTCACTAGATCCTACGTCGCTAAAAGCTTTAGTGTGACTTTTTAATATGATGCTAAAGGGTCTAATAAATGTCACTAAATCCTCTATATGTCACTAAATGTCGCTAATATATCCCACTAAAAGTAAATTATGCTGTAGTGAAATAGCTTTGTCTTGTCTTGCTTTTCTTTATTGTTTGCGGGTCTTTCTCAAGTCAAGAACTTTTTGATTGCATACTCCTATAAAAGCATGGTTTGTCATCTTCCATTCGTTCTCGGACCTTGTTTATAGCTATTGGCAGCGAGATACATCAGATATGATTACTAAAAATGTATTATAAAAGGAATCTTTAGAATGGCGTCACTTTGTGCTTCCTTGGACTTGAACATCCTTGATAATGGGAGGCCATTCCTACCTTCCTATTCTTAATCCTCTCTTTTCATTGGCTTATAGTCTTCAAGAGTATAGTAAAATATACTTCAAGTACTTACAATTAGATTATCACAATAATTTTCCTTGGATGCTGATTCTTTTGTACAATTAGGAATGATTATGATATCTTAATTAGACTTCTTAATAAGTAATTATTTTTAATTGCCACCCTTGCAATTGAGTTGGTGCACTTTAGTGGGTGTTTAATAGTAATTTTAATTATTAAAATTAGTCATATTAATTAGTTCTTAACTAATAATTAATTAAACATGGTTAGTATATGGTCCCCTTGTGATCCAACTCTTAACACTTTTTTAGACTAATGTTGAGAATTAAAGTACAATTAAGCATTTTAGTTGGTTCTAATATAATTATGTATAGTATCATATTGAGTTGGACCTATGTCATAGGAGTACTTAACTAATTTGATTTGACACTGTAGTACTTAACTAATTTGATTTGACACTGTACTGTTAGTCCTCAACCACTAATACTCCTCTCTTTCACTAATAAAACAATTTCACAAATTCTTGTGAGAGACGGTTTTTTTGAGAGACCAATTCTAATTGGATGGTCCGTAAATGAAAATATAGAATAAGAGTAAGAATTAAACTCTAATGGACTGAACCTGAGAAGCATCTCTCAAAAAGACGGTCTCTCAGGAGACTTGCTGAAACATTTTAAGTCAGTGATTTGAAATGATGCAATTTGAGTAGAACGGATAAGAGTACTGTTTTAATTAAGTAATACTTCCTCCGTTCCGGAATACTTGCTACATTTTGTTTTTTGGCAATATTCATCGTTTAAACTTATTTTATATATTGCGGCTAATATATACTTCGGATTGAATCGTTTAATCGCATATTTTTATAATATAAACTTTTTATAATTTTTAAATGTGTATAATTCGACATATAAATGAACAAAATAGTACTTTGGATTGCATAAAAAAGTTAAATATAGCAAGTATTATGGAACGGAGAAAGTATTTAAAAGCACTTTTAGGCTATAGCTATATCATATGTGAAGGTTAATATTTCCTCTATCTCCAAGAAATTGCAATTACATAGTTCCATTTAGGAAAAATTACCGTGAATAATACAATTTTTTGTTAATTTCCCTACAATAATACGAACTTTTGATTAACCATGAATAATACCAACTTTGGGGGAGTTTTTCCTACAATAATACCAACTTTAGTTTATTAACTAATTTACTAAATTTTTTTGTCATATAATCACCTATAGTTTGATTTTTAACATATCAGGTATATTATAGGAAAACACCCCCATAAGGCATAAGTTGGTATTATTCATAATTAATCAAAAGTTGGTATTATTGTAGGGAAATAAGCAAAAGGTTGTATTATTCTTGAAAATTTTTCCTTCCTTTTATCGTATAGAATTAGTCTGAAGTACAAATATAGTGAAAATTAAGGAAAATAAGTAAAGTGGTAAAAAAATTTATGATGAGGAAGTTGGAGAAATGTGTAGATGAGATGAAAAAGTAAATTAAATGTATTAATGAATTTTTTTTTTAAAAAGTGTGAGTTATGGTCAAAAATAAAAATGGGGCAAACATTATGGCACAAACTAAAAAAATATAGTAGGGATAAGTAAATTATGCCGATAAAAGTAAAAATAAGAGAAAATAAGATAATATATATGAATAAGAATAAAAAAAATGAAGTTAAGTGTTAGCAATCTCATATAGAGGGAAGAAGTATGACACTTGACTATATTTTAAATTATAGATAGAGAAATATATATTAAATGAGATCAATTGATAAACAGTAATTACTACAGAAACTTAGCTAAGTAATTGCAAACAAAGTATATTGATATATACTATATAGTAACATATACATTCTTTGATCACTCTAAAGTAGTGATGATTTTGCACTCCCTTATAATTTCGCCCATAAATTTATTTTTTTGTCTTAATTTTAATCAAATCATCATCATCCTACCCAGTTTATTTCGCTCATAGAAAACTGTGGACAGGGTCTGAAAGGGAAGGACGACAGCCATGGGCAATGCGAGCCTTTGTAATTTTGGCTTTGACCTCTTTTACTAATATGATATATAGTTTAAACAAAGAGAGTAAAAATATAATAAAAATTATTGTAGCTCAATAGTTGGAGTTAACATATTTGTAATCTAAGATTAAGGGATCAAATCCTCATTTAAACAATTATTTTTTTTAGACTAATAGAATTATACTATAATGTCATTATCATTTATCTTTCATAATTTAACATTCATCTTTTTTAGTGTATGTTTATATTTTTCTATCTTAATTTAAACATTCAAAAATAATAATTATAGGGAATCTTCAACTCTATTTATTGTTAAATATAACTTTTTCATTGATTCAAGTTTATTTCAATATATCTGATTTTAATATGTTCATAGCTTAAATAGTGTCTAAAGGTGTTAGTTTGGGTCATCGTTCTTTTCGGGTTAGGTGTTTCGGGTGGGCTTGAAATCGGATTTTGTGTCCATATTGTTTTTACATAATTGTAAATTTTTTCAAGTCGAATTAAATCGGATTCAGTTACAATGTCATGTAAATTTCGAGCCATTATGTTTGTTTCTAACACCTCTAGTTTTTATCTAATAAAAAAAATTTTCTAGTATATCAACAATTTGGCCCCCCTAATTCCAAATCTTGGCTTCGCCCCTGACAGCAGCAACTCATACCCATAAAGGAGAGCGCAGCCAAAAGGAGTCCTCCGACTCGAGAAAAATCAAGATACGTTCCTACCACGTGAGCAGTAAAAACCACGCATATGGATAAAAAAAAAGTAAAAAAAATTGTAAGACTAAAACAAAAATACTAATAAAAAGAAAACGAGAGCTAGTAGGAAAGTAAAAACACAAAAAAGAACTCAATAAAGAAAATCAATAGTCATTTTTGAACTTTTTTTTTCTACTAATTAATTTCATACTATAAAATGATGCATCTGGTGTAGATCAGGTGTTCATTCGGGTCATCAGGTTGATTTCGGGTCAGGTGTTTCGGGTCGGTTCAAAATCGGGTTTTGTGTTCACATTAGTTTTTACATAATTGTAGATCCATTTTTAAGTCGGGTCAAATAGGGTTCGATTATAAAGTCGGGTGTCTATCAGATCATTGAATCTGTTTTGAACACCTCTAATCTGGTGCATTTTAAGATGGACTGAGTACATTATTGGTACAGTAAAATGCGTACAATTAAAATCATACATATATACGTACAAATTATATGTCAAAATTATATAATTGCATCATCGCATCATTGCCAATAATATGGGAATTACAGCAGAAATAAAAAAGAAAAATAATTTAGAAACTAAAATGTAATAAGAACACAAGACAATTATAGTTCTTTTTCCAACTGTCTAAAGTCTGCCTTATTTAAATTTGATAGAAGAAGTATATAATTATGGAGTATACTGTATACTGCATCATGAGCTTACAACTTATAAGTAGGGACAATTTTAAAATGTAGAAAACTTTTTTTTTCTGAATTTATATAACAAGTTTCGACACTACATGTGTTATAAGTATGGATAAACAGGATCAAAAACATTATTATCGTATCCAGTGTATACCGCTCATAGACAAACTATGGTCAGGGTCTAAGGAAGGAGAATAGACGGCAGCCCATACCCATACAGGAGAGTACGGTCAAAATAGAAGCACATGCAACTATCCGAAAGCCTGCACCTCGACGGCTCAAAAAGGATAAACAGGATCAAAACTTGTAAAAAAAACTCAATTGTGGTGGACTCTAATTAAAAAAAATAAGTAAAAGTGTAAAATTTGATTGAATATATAAACTAAATGCTTTTATGTGACTCATAATTTACTTTAATTTTTTGATGTTTTGGCATATTTTTATTTTATATAATCTGGTTCATATTGCAAATTATACTATAATTATTAGGAATGATATTATTCCCGAAAAATGGAAAATATATTGATAAAACCATAATAATGAAAGCTTTTACTGCCGACATAAAAAATTGTAAAGAGGGGAAATAGCCAATAAAATCAAAACCTAACAGTACTGCGACAGGCGACTCAAAACAAACAGATTTGAATACAACACTGATACAATTTTAACACCAAACTAAAACTCAATACAAGATAGAACAGTGTACACCCAATAAAGCCACCCTCTAGTAACTATATGTTCACAATGTTGATTAAATATTTAAATTTTAAGTATTGTTGCTAATTTTGTCCATAATATTTACAATCTTTTCTTTTATGAAAAGTTTTACTAATTAGTTGATTAAATGAATAAATGAATTTCATTCTTCATTAATTTAATTTAAAGGAAGAATGTCTAAATAACAAAATTCGAAATTGATAAATTTCATACCAAAGTTAAACTTTAATTAGTTAATTTTAATATATGACATTAATAAAGTAAAATATTAAACATCTAATAAAATTACTTTTATTAATTATTGTGCAAATAATTATTAATTGTAATTAATATTGTAAAACAGATGGATTAATTAAGTTACTAAGATAAATAGCAGCAGCTCTTTGACACCTTCACGTCAATTGCACATGCAGCCACATGTTGCAACTAGCAACTGTCCCACGTAGGCACGTACCACCATATTTATTGGAAAAGGCTCCTTAACTTTTTTTTCAAAAAAGAAAAAAAAAATTCTTAACTCTATTGAAATTAGATTATTAACTTTATTAAATCATCTAAAATTTAATGTAATTGTATCCATTTTTTCAAAATTTGCTACATTAAATTTTAATTTATTTTATTAGTTTTGTTATATTTTTATTTTCTTTTCTAATTTTATTTATATTTATCCAAATTATACTATCAACTTATTATTTTCTTTTTGTCCTATAATTATCGATCAAAACTAATTTTTACCTAACTAAGATTAAGGATATTGAATTACAAGTTTAAATTAGGAAGGTGTTTAGAAAATCATGTTGGTTGTAAAGTTAGTGGAGTTTTATATAGATTGGTTTGATTAGCTGAAAGTGTTAGTTGTTGTTATTAACTTTTAAACTAAGTAGAAAAGTCAGATGTTTGGAGATGTGTTGACTGGTGACTTTTGAAACTAACTTGTTTAACCAATTAAAATAATAGTTGTTTGGGAAATTCTACGCTCGTAGTAATCTTGAGGTTTTGGGTTTTTCACATGGTAACCAAAACTTTAAAAAAATTTACAGGGTAACCTTTAAGGTTTACTAAATTGTTTCACTGTGACCTTTTTGCATATAAAATGGTAGTAAAACATTTACAAACGTTAATTTTGAAGGTTTGAAGTTGTTGTATGTCTATTTATGCGACTCACCATTTGAATTGCCATCAGTTTCAACCTTTTCCCCCAAAATATACACCCTAACTCTACAAATCATTGGATTTGAAAGAAAAATATGATTTCGATGAAAGATGGTATAGTTGAGGTTTATGTTTTGGAGAAAAAGACTGAAAATGATGTCATTTGAAATGGTGAGTCGCATAAATAGGCGTACAACAACCTTCAAGCTTCGAAATTAACGTTTGCTAACGTTTAATTAAAAAGGTCATATTTGAACAATTACGTAAATCTAATTAGGGTTACCGCAAGGATTTTTAAAAATTTTTGGTTACCACGTGGAAAATCCAAAACCTCAGGGTTACCACGTAGAATTTCCCTTGTTTTTATTGGCTTTTAAACTAGCTAATAATGTTAGATATTTCCGAAATATGTTTAATTAGATATTGATTATTAACTTTTTATTGGATGAAAAATAAATCATGAAGCCAATTGTCATTGAAAAGGTAATAAAATTAGCTTCTTCAACTTGTTGAAAAACGGGCATTTAACAAATATTTTCTAATTTTTTGACCAACTAAGTGATAACAACCCAAAAATCAATCCAAAATTCATTTATTCAATCCGAAAGTCATTGATAGTAATTTTTTTAAGAAATTATTTTAAATTATCCAAAAAGTATATCATTATTTTGGGAAAGAAAACTACTTCTCCATACTAGTACCACATTAATTAAAATAATAATTATAATAATAATGAGTATTTGTTTTAGTGTATAATCTAAGCATGGATGACACCCTAATCCTAGAGGAAAAAAGAATCTCCAAGGCATTGCGTCACTCAATGCTCCCTTCCATTCAGACATGCCTATACAATGGGAGCCGCTCATCATTTAATTTATTGTTTTTTCTTTATTTCAACATAATAATTTGTGGCTTTTAACTAATCAATAATTGTAAATTAATTATACCTTCTTCTGGTATTTGAGGGTGTGCGAGGTTACCGACCACACAGGGCCCCTCTTTCCCCGTATATGAAAAGGTTAATCAAAAAAGAAATATGTTAAATTTATTGATAAAATATATTATATATTTACTATAAATAAGACGCACAAAAAATTTAAGCACAGAGCCCCAAATTTTCCAAGACGGCTCTGTTTCTTCTCAAATATAATTTTAAATATAATTTTAAATTTTAGTGTCAAATATTAACTGAAATCTGAAACCTGAAATGAATTATTTCTATCCAGTTAAAATTTTAAATGTAATTTTATTTAAATTTAAAATTTTAATTTAACCATTAATTTGTTCTTAATAGTCTAACAAAATATATGTTAGAGATAATATATATAAAAATAATTCAAGGTGATTGATTTGTGTTAGTTTATCAATTTTCATGCTATAAATTCGTATAATATTTGATAGAAGTAGTCCTATGAAGATGTATACGTAATTCATAGAATTATGGAGTATAATTCTATCTATCCAAACAATTAAATTTATTTTTTTTAGTTTTGCATGTTAAATTTGTCTTATTATTATTTTTCTTATAACTGACACTTGGTTAAAATTTTTGTGTACACATTATTTTCTTTTTATTGATAAAATATATACCTTTTCATGATGAACTTTAATTTATTTAACTTGTTTTCTTAAACTTTACCCATTTATATTTATGGTTTCTTCTTTATGATGGAAGGAGTAATTAATTATGAAATGGGACCTTTTAAAATGGAAAAGTGATGGCCTAACATAGGTATTATTGAATAAACCCAAATGGACCAAAAACCCTTGTACTTTTGTCTAATGCCCGTGCATGCATGATGCATCATGCATGGAATTTGCCTTCACATTCTTTTGTGGTACAAACTATGAAAAAAAATCTATTTACTTCGAAATCAAAATTAATTTATTATATTCAAGAGTTAAAATTTCTAATTAATTTGACATTAAAATAAATTACAAACTATGAAAAAAAATCCATTTACTTTGAAATCAAAATTTATTTATATTCAAGAGCTATAATATCTAATTAATTTGACATAAAAATAAACTACTTACGAGTATTCATTTGATTGAAAAATACATACTTGCATACAGCTTGAAATTGACTCGGCTAAAAACTTGATTCTTACTTATTTAAATTTTTCAATAATCCGTCAATAATTGATTTTGTTTGTCTTTAATAGTACAATTATTCAAATTATTATTATTATATACTTCTATATTTTATCATTAAAATCCCCATTACTATTTGATTAAAACCAAATATCAATATCATGCAAATTACTCAAGTTTGATTCTATGAATGATATTGCTTATTAATACATATATTAAAAGCACTTGCAAAAATAGGCAAGCAATTCATTAAAGTTAGAGCACGTCTTTTTGTCGTGAAATTGCAACTTGTAGCCTTCTAGATAGGTAGTTACTTCCTTCTAAGATACTCGTTACATTTGTAGTATCGACTCTATTCATCGTTCAAGCTTATTTTATATAGTGCGGCTAATGTGTACGAAAAAATATAGTCAAGTGGGATTTTGTTTGAATCGTCTAATTGCATAATTTCATAATATTTAATTTTTATAATTTTTAGCTAAGTGTAGTTTAAGATGATAATGATCGAAATTGTGCATTGGATTTCGTAAAAAAGTGAAATGTAGTAAGTATTATGAAACGGACTAAAAATATATATATAAATATATATATATATATATATATATATATATATATATATATATATATATATATATATATATATATATATATATATATATATATATATATATATATATATATATATATATATATATATATATATATATATATATATATATAGGTTTGTAATATTGTTACACACTCTAGTACCACTAATTTGCCCCATATATAAATAATGGGAAAGTGTAAAAAAAATAAGACAAAAAATTAAATATTATGGATGGATGATATTAAAAAATAATTAAATATATAGATGAAAATTAAAGAAAAAAAATATAAAATTGAGAACAATTTAATAAAAACATACTAAAAAGAAGAATGAGAAAAAATTCTTGACGGTGAGACCCATAAATTATGGGCCATTTTTAGGCCAAATTTGTTAAATGATATAATGAATTTTGATTGATATATGCATTTATTTTGATATAGAAATTTAACTAATTTACACTAGTTGTTCTTTCCATCAATATTATATATCTTGTCCACAAAATATAATTATACAAAAAATGAATATAATCTTATATATATATGTATATATAGTCCTTTCATGCACTTTTCATACATAGAATTAAAAGTACACCATGGCTTCGAGGATTATTTATTTTGGAATTAAACTTAAAATTAAAGAGTCCCTTGTTTGTTTAGGGTAATCCACGTCAATTGTTGATATTTTGATAGTCAAATAATATGGTAGTATTCGTATTTGTGGTTCTTTAGGTTGAAACATATACACGCAGATCACTTAAATTCAAAATAAAATCAAATAATATATGTAAATGAGTAAAATGGTCACTACAATAAATCTAACTTTTGCGACATTAAATTTAGTGGCATTAAAAATATGCCAGTAATTTATATCTTTAATGTTATAATTATTGGTTTTTATTAAATGTTTCACCATAAAGTGATTTAGCGATAATTTATTTGGTCTTTAGTGACATATATAATTTTTACTATAGTCTATTGTGGCATTTATGAGAAATATTACTAGATCCAATGTCGCAAAAAAAATTTGTGTGATTTTTTAATATGCTGCTAAAGGGTTTAATATATGTCACTAAATCCTCTTTATATATTATTAGAAATTTGAAATAGCAACATTCAAAATAAAATGTCGCTAAATATATCGCACCAAAAGCAAATTATGTTGTAGTGGGTGTTAACTAAATATATTACAATCTTTATGTTTAATCGGTTAGTCTTTTTAAGTGGACACAGTATTTAATTTTTTTTTTTAATGAAATAATTTGAATTTTATATAATAGCAATGAGTAGTTAGCAAATTAAATACATTTTTCGTGCTTACATGATCAATGGTAATGGTGTTTATTAAATCATTTTAAAATAGTTTTTTGGTTGAATTTTGATTTTTGGTATTTTTATTGGTCAATTTGTCAAAAAACAGATTTGGTAAAAAAAAAATTTAAGCCAAATTAAAAAGTCTATTTTTGACTTTTTTTCATTGCTCTTGGCAATTAATTAACAATTGATATTTAATTTTGTCGAAAATCTTCATAAACAACTGACTTATTCGACTCACCTAGGTAAAAAGCACATTAAAAATTAATATTTTCGACTGTTAAAACAAACTAATTTAAAAATCAACATCCAACTACGAACACCAATTGACATAATCCTGATGAGATCATAAATCAGCTGCCATTCGCCCATTCCCCATCACTCAAATAATAATGGAACGATTAAATAAAAAGCAGACGAAATTGTCCTAACACTTAAAAGTATTATCATTTGTCTTTCTTGTTAACTTTAGCAAGACTGACCTGGACCTTAGCTTATTGTACTTTCTCGGTTCTTAAAAAAATTTCTCAATTTTTTTTTTGGTGTTTTATTTATTATTCTTATAAGGAAAATTTCTATTAATATAACAAATTTGAACAACAATGATATTGTTAATTTCATTTTATTATATTAGTAATGCTTATGGTCCCTACATATCTTTCGCTAACTTTGTTTTAGCGTTATAGAGTATTTTTTATGTTTTCCACTAACTTCAAAAAAAATTTGTTTTTTCCACTAATTTTATTTTAATATTTTTTAATGTTTATGATTTTCACTTTTACTCCATCAAATTTAATATTCAATAAAATAATATATTTACTATCTATACAAAAATTATATTCTTCTTAATTCTTATGAATATTTCTTATGTAAACTCCATTAAGGAACGAAGGGAGAGAGTAGAAAAGATTAAGCCCTACAAAAAAAGATAGTCTAAGTAAATAACGATGATTTAAATATTAGTAAATCACCCTTATGAAAACTCTAGTATGAAGAATTTGATAGGGTGATTTGTTATAATATTTCTTATGAATATTATTGATGTTTATTTTTTTATTTAGAGTGATTTATAAATTACGGTGATTGATTTGAAAATTCTACCCAAAAATGAGGCCCAAAATCTACATCGCCACGTGTGAACTGATAAATACATCATCCTAATGGGCAGAAGTGTCCCAAGTGTTGTAGGACAGTGTCCTAATAAGCAAGGCTTAAAACTAATAAGCAATGTTAAAGGGTAATTGGCTGGTGATGGTGAAAATGGTTGATAGGTAGGGAATATGAAAAGGAACTTCAAAGAAGACTTTAAGGCTAACCAATCTGGCAATCTATCTATATTCATGTGCATTCAATAAAAATCAATTGTGGGTAGGCAAAAATACAAACAAAAAAAAAAAAAGAAAAAAAACATTAAAGGTATAAAGCAATCTTGATATTCATACTTGATTCGTGTGGTTCAAGTCTTAAAAAGATTGGCATTTCTTGTTTTCTACTCACTACTACTACAAGCTACTCATCTTTATTCAATTTAATTTCTAGAATTTTATTTCACATGAATCCAATTGTTAACTTTATATGGTGTACATTTTAATCTAACATGTGAATAATTTGATAGAATTCATGCTATTGTTCGTATTGTATTTCGATTAACTCCGTAAATTGGTAGATTATGACTAATTATCATCATCATTATATTCAGTGTATTCCTCCTATTAAAGAACTATGAGTAGAGTTTGGGGAGGAAAATATCATATGATCACGGGTTAATCTAGTTAGAAAGATTTCCGCCTTTACCTTGTGGCAATGGTTAAATTCTCATCAGCTATAGAAAAAATTAATTTTTGTTGCTCCGTGCATTGGAGATTTTCCAGCCTTATCCCAAATCAAAGAAATATTAAAGTTTAATTAAAGCTATTTCATAAACCATATACTCATTCACACGTAACTAACATACCTTCTCATACTGTAAAATTGTTCACACAATTCAATTGTTAGGTGATATTTTACAACAAGAATTTAAAATGCAAACTTTCGCATTGCTTGCCATCCTTCTATTGAGCTAAGCCCAATTACTCACATTGCAAAATTTTCGATCGATCCATCATTCATAAGAGTTCTAAATTCTAAAATGGTCAGATAATTCAACCTACTTATCTTGTATGAGAGCGTTTCACTATGAGATGAGCTGATATAATTACTCCAACTTTTAAATTAATTATTTTAAAATTAAATTCATTATTTTAACTCATTAGATGAAATTCTACTCCATGCTCACAATAACACCAATACCACACACAGGCCATTACCAGTTTACCACAATTTTTTTTATTAAATAAAACAAAAATAGTCTAGAGAGAGAAGTAATTCAAAAGCAAAAAGTCTAGTGAGAGAAACACACATGGAGGAGAGAGAATATAAGGTTGCCAGCAATGAATTTGAAGGACCAAAGCAAAACTTTCTCTGAGTCAAAGCTGGCAAAATTATGAGTTAGAGAGAGAAACTTGATTTATTCTTTTATTTTTTAATTGAAAAATTTACATCTCCATTGAAAATCTAATCCAGAATTTCAAATCTTACCCCCACTTTCTCTCTCTACATATCTTCTCTTCTCATATAAAAACCCTCCCCTCTTCTCCCATTTTCTTCCTTGAGGAGAATCAAGTGATTCTAGTGAGAGAAAGTGAAGCAAACCAAAAAAAAAAATAAAAATAAATTAAAGAAGCAATTTTTATAGGGAAGAAGGAAGAATTTATTTATTTAATTCATAATAAATGGTTGATCAACATTTTACAACAATGTCTACTTCTTCTTCTTATTCAAATTCTCCTCCTCATCTTCATTCTATTGAGAAGAAGCATTGGTGGCTTAGCACCAAAAAGGTCTAATCTTTTTTCTCTAATTTTATTTTCTCCCCATGGGTTTTTATTTCTATTTTATCTCTAATTTTTGAAAAAAAAAATTTATGGGCAATGTTAAATTTGTTTTATTGATAATGGGTATTACTCAAAACCCAAAACAATTTCAAAAATTGATTTATAATCTATGGCTTAGCACCAACAAGATCTCTTCTTTTTCTTTTCTCTAATTTCATTTTCTTCAAATGGGTTTTTATAACTTTTTTATCTCCATTTTTTGAAAAAAATAATCATGGGCATTGTTAAATTTGTATTATAAATAATGGGTATTACTCAATACCCCAAAAAAACACATTTTGATCTCTAATGCATGTTCTAAATAATGATTTTTTTTTTCAAATTTGATCTATATTTTATCAAAAATATTGAGTTTTTATAAAATGGGTAGTCCTTATTTTGTCTTAATTTTAATGGGTACTCATCAAAATATTAAATTTTAATGATTATCTAACATTTGGCTTTCTATATTGATTACATTATTACAGTTGGTAGACAAATATGTAAGAGAAGCAAAAACTCTGATCTCAACTCGGGAACAGAGTGAGATTAACTCAGCACTGAGTTTACTTGACTCGGCACTTTCCCTTTCTCCAAGATATGAACTCGCTCTTGAACTCAAAGCTCGTTGTTTACTCTCCCTTAGAAGATACAAAGAAATAGCTGATATGCTTCAAGATTACATTCCGAGTTACAAAATGGCTTACTCGGATGACTCGTCCGGTTCATCATCAGATAACTCGTCCCACTCCCTCTCTAGAGAACGAGTCAAGCTTTTGAGTTCATCGAGTTCTGAGTCTGACTCACTGAGTTGTGATTACCCAACAACCTTTAAATGCTTCTCAGTGTCTGATCTTAAGAAGAAAGTTTTGTCTGGCTTTTATAAGAACTGTGATAAAGAAGGACAATGGAGGTAATTATTATTTCCCTTAATCAAATTAACTTATTCTATTAAATGCAATATACTTCCTCCGTTCCAATATAGTCGCAACATACGAAAAATAAGCATTATTCACTTATATCTTAATTTGTGATTAATAAGTAATCTATAAACATAGTAATCTTATTTGATTCGTCTCGACGTAAAGATTATTGATATCAAATTTTTATAATTTTATGTTATACATAATTATAGATATTAAGAATCGAATTAATGCATTAGACTGCGTGAAAAAAAAGTATTTTGGAAATTATTATTGATTTTTAGCTCAAGTAATATTTGCCCATAGGAATTATTTAGCCTATTTATTTACATTTATATTATTGATTTTTAGCTCAAATTTCAAAACTTTGATTAATATTAATAATATTTTGTTAATGGGGATATTTTAGAACTTATTTATATTAATAGAAAGGAAACATGATCTTGTGAATTACGCTAGGATTAGTGTCATGCACTCCACCGCCACTCTGTTTTTTATGCTCTTTGATCGCCTAAATTCTTTCACTTTTCCTAAAAGACAAAACTAATTTAGTTATTTTTATGTTTATATATGGTTAAATTTGTTATTTAAGTATTCCCATTTAATTATTATTATTCAAAAGATTAATTAGACAAAATATACTCCTAGAATAGAAGTATATTATAGACTTGAGTTTTGATGTGTTTGCGATAAAAAATCTTGTATGAACTTGATCTATATCACGTTAAATTTATAACTAACAAGTATTTTTAATTGAC
Source organism: Amaranthus cruentus (assembly GCA_019425755.1). Lineage (NCBI taxonomy): Eukaryota > Viridiplantae > Streptophyta > Magnoliopsida > Caryophyllales > Amaranthaceae > Amaranthus > Amaranthus cruentus. The sequence goes on along the minus strand of CM033451.1, from coordinate 1,973,598 downwards.
AAATTGATATTTTGAAATTGATTCTCATTAGAGTAGCGTAGACCAAGTTTGTAAATAATATTTCCTACACGTAACACTATTTTAGCATGCATCAAATCCACACAAAAATTTCTCATTCTTTATTTAGAAAATATGGGTAAATCACGATTATTTATTAATTACGGTTATTTGTTATTTTTGTTAAATTACAAATTCATGCAATTTAGTCATCATAGTAAAAAGTTTGTATTGGAACGAGTTGACTCATTACTTCGAATTTTACTTGATCTTTGTTAGGTACTCCGTTCTTGGTCAAGCATGTTGCCATTTAGGCCTAATGGAGGACGCCCTAGTCCTACTCCAACACGGCAAGCGTCTCGCATCGGCTGCATTCCGACGCGAGAGCATTTGCTGGTCTGACGACAGTTTCTCATTCTCTCTATCCTCCTCCACCGAGTCGACTCACCCACAACTCGTTGACCACCAGCCACTCACCGAGTCAGAATCAATTTCCCATCTCATTGCCCACATCAAACTCCTCCTCCGCCGTCGCGCTGCCGCATTGGCCGCCTTAGATGCCGGACTTTTCACCGAGTCTATCAGACACTTCTCGAAGATTCTAGAAGGTCGTCGTCCTGCCCCACAAGCATTCCTTGCAGAATGTTACTTGCATCGATCCGCCGCCTATAAATCCGCCGGTCGGACTGCTGAAAGTATTGCTGACTTGAACCGGACACTTGCGTTGGACCCTACATCAACCGTGGCACTTAATGCCCGAGCCGGTTTATTTGAATTTATTGGGTGTATTACCGACGCGGTTCATGATCTTGAGCATGTTAAATTGATTTATAATTCTATTTTAAGAGACCGTAAACCGGCCGGTCCAGCTTGGAAACCAAGGGCGGTTCCTTATAGGGAGATTCCGGGAAGGCTTTCTACCTTGGGTTCGAAAATTCAGGAATTAAAGCAAAGAATTGCTATGGGGGACACAGGAAAAGTGGATTATTTTAAGTTAATTGGGTTAAAAAGAGGTTGTACTAGGTCGGAATTGGACCGGGCTCATTTGCTTTTGGTTTTGAAACATAAACCGGAGAAATCGATGGCGTTTTTAGACCGGTGTGAGTTGGCAGATGAAAAGGATTATGACTCGGTCAAGGACCGGGCACGAATGTCAACGGTTTTGCTTTTCCGATTGGTTCAAAAGGCTTACTCGAATGTTTTGTCGACAATTGTCGAAGAAGAGGCCGCAGAGGCGGAGAGAAAGAAGGCTACATTGGCCTTACAACAAGCACAAGCCCAAGTACAAGCCGAAATGCAAGCCCAAGCGCAAGCTCAGGCGCAAGCCCAAGCTCGGCAAAAAGTTGAGCCTAATAAACAAATTACGCGGGTTGATGGACCTAGGGTAGTTGAGCCGAAGAGCGAGCCACAAGCTAATATTGATCGCGCTAATGAGCAGCCAAGCTCGGATTGTGGTGGCAAAACAAGATCTTTCGCTTACCAAGGGGTGTTTTGTAGGGACTTGGCCGCGGTGGGGAGTTTGCTTTCTCAAGTCGGCTTTAACCGCCCTCTCGCGATGAAATACGAGGCCTTGAGTTGTTAAGGGTTGCTTAATGTAATCATAATAATTACAATAATTTAGAGGTAAAAATTGGATAAAAGATGAAATATTGGGGAAAATGTGAAGAAAATAATTTTGGGGGTTTATATATTAGAGGAAGAAAATGACAGTTTGGCAGGGGAAAGTATGATTAATTTTGGGGTTTAGTTCCCTGTACATAAAAAAAAAAAGGGAACATTTAAGTGAAAAAATGGATTAAATGGACTGCCATAAAATTTTGGTACACGTACTTTAGATGTACAAACTTTTTTGTTTAAAAATCAAATTTTATTCTTAAATTTCAATTAGTAGTATTATAAATGAAATTAATATTTTACTAATACATTTGAGGTCCCACTCGTTACTTTGGTTTTTTATTCAAGTTTTACCTATTTGGTACAATTACATCATTATTATATTCTTGTTAAAATAATATTTGTTTCGTTATGAAATATTGACACTATTTATTATTCAAGCTTATTTTACATGTTGTGGATATTATAATATAAAAAATATAATCAATTAAGATCATGTTTGAATCGTCCCATATTATCATAATTTTTATAATTGTTAGTTGTATATAGTTTAATATATAAATGATCAAAATAACAAATTAAATTGCTTAAAAATATAATGAAAGGGAGCATAAATTATATGAGAAATAGTCAACACTTAAAATAGTCGATACCACGTACACATTTGGTTTTGATACTCCAAACATACTCCAAACATTAACAATACAGCAATTTGCAATCAATACCACATACACATTTGGTTTTGATTGTAATTAAATCGTTAGATAGCTTCACTACTTTCACTGCTTTTATATCCATCTCCTCTCTCTCCGCCATTTTCTGCTATAAATATAATAATCAATCTTTACTCAACTCATTATTAACACAGAAAACAGAAAAACAAAAACAAAACAGGTGCATCCTTTCATTTTCATAGTAATTTGATTGAATAAAATTATCAAGAAAAGAAAATATCCAAAGTTAGAGGGAGTGTAAGGGAATGTTTGATTTCAAGAAAATTATTTTCCTAAAAATCTAGTTTTATTTCTGTTTTAGTCCCTGGTTACTCTACCTGATTTTTATGATTCAACTGATTTTTGATTATTTTAAGTGACTTTTACCGGCAAAAAAAAAGACGAGAAAAATAAAATCAAAGTGAAATCAAAGAAAATAAATGACCTTTCCTAAAAATCTAGTTTTATCTCTTGTCTTGCCACTGGTGCAAATACTTCATTGTAATCAATTGCTTCCTTTTGCTTATAACCTTTCGCGACTAATCTTGCTTTGTATTTTTCGACGTTCCCTTCCGCGTTTAATTTTGTCTTATAAACCCACTTTACTCCAATAGGGTTACATTGTTTTGGTGGATCTATAAGTTCCCAAGTGTTGTTTTTTTCAATTGATCTAATTTCTTCTTGCATGGCATTTTGCCATTTTTTATCTTGATTAGCTTCTTCAAAAAATACAGGACACCTTGAGAGAAGAAAGCATATTTAATGAGGGAGTCATCATTGTCATCATCTCTACTGATTATGTAATCTTTCATCCATGAAGGTTGAGTCGTGTTTCTCCTTGGTCTTTGTAATTCTGTTCTTTCTACTACATTCTCGTTATCATCATAAGCTTCTTGTGTTACTCGAGTTTGTTGTCGTTGTTGTTGTTCTTCATGATGTACTTGTGTTATTGTATCCTTTTCTAGTTTTTCAAAACTTAAAGGAATTATGGTCTCTTGATCTTTACTCCATTCGTAACATTGATCTTCAGCAAACACAACATCTCAACTAATAATTATTTTTCCTGTCTTTGGATTATAAATCCTATAAGCTTTTGATACATTACTTTGTCCGACAAAAATTCCAACTTCGCCTCTATCATCCAATTTATTTCGCTTTTGGTCTGGAACATGAGCATAAGCAACACAACCAAAAACCTTCAAATATCTAACATTTGGTTTTTTCTTACTCCATGCTTCTTCAGGTGTGAGATCTTTTACAGTCTTGGTAGGACACATGTTCAAAAGATACACACTCCAGTTTACGGCTTCGGCCCACAATTCTTTTGACAGTGACTTAGTTTTTAACATGCTTCTAACCATGTTCAAGATTGTTCTATTTTTTCTTTCCGCAACTCCATTTTGTTGAGGGGAGTATGTTGTTAGCTGGTGTTTAATTTGGTGTGAGATGTTTCTGCAATTCTTTACGGGTATAAAATTTTGTGCAAGGATCTAAAATATATATTTTTCTTACTTTAATTACCTTAGATACAACTCATTTAATTTATAAAACAAAATTAAACATGCATGTTATATATTCATACAATTACACTCATTATATTACAAATATTATAAATGTTTAAAAACTTTAAAATCATGAAATATAGCTTAAATGAATCCGTACCTTCCAATAAAAACAGGAATAGTACTTCAAATGAAATAATTAAAGAAAGGCAAATTCTTGTGAGAGACGGTCTCTTTGAGAGACCATCTCTAATTGGGTTGGCCCATTAAAGAAAATATAAAGTAAATATAGGCAATAAGCTTCAATGGATTGGGCCTAAAATACCTCTCTCAGGAGACTAGGTGTTTTTTTAGTTTTGCATATTAATTTTGTCCCATTATTATTTTTCTCATGACTGACACTTATTTAAAATTTTTGTGTACACATTTTTCTATTTATTGATAAAATATATACCTTTTCATAATGAACTTTATTTTATATTTATTTCGTTAAATTTTACCCATTTATATTTATGGTTTTTTCTTTATAATGGAAGGAGTAATTCATTATGAAATGGTACGTTTTAAAATAGAAAAGTGATGGCCTAACATAGGTATGTGTAGTCATTTGACATAAATTTGACATAAATCCATTTACTTTGAAATCAAAATTTATGAAAAGAATCCATTTACTTTGGAAGCAAAATTTATTTATATGAGCTAAAATATCTAATTAATTTGACATAAAAATAAACTACTTACGAGTAGTCATTTGATTGAAAAATATATACTTGCATACCACTTGAAATTGACTCGGTTAAAAACTTGATTCTTATTTATTTAAATTTTTCAATAATCCATCAATAATTGATTTTGTTTGTCTTTAATAATACAATTATTCAAACTTTTATTAATATATACTTCTATACCTTATCATTTAAATCCCAACAAGTATTTGATAAAAACCAAATATCAATATCATGCAACATTACTCATGTTTGATTCTATGAATATAATAATCAGTCTTTACTGAACTGCTTTTACTATTTTGATCGTAATTAAATCCTTCGATAGTTTCACTGCTTTTACATCCTTTTCCTCTTTATCGGCCATTTTCTGCTATAAATATAATAATCAGTCTTTACTCAACTCATAATCAACACAGAAAACAGAAAAACAAAAACAAAACAGGGATATCCTTTCATTTTCACAGTAATTTGATTGAATGAAATTATCAAGAAAAGAAACATCCAAAGATAAAGGGAGTGTAAGGGAATGTTTGGTTTCAAGAAAATTATTTTCCTATAAATCTAGTTTTAGTCCTTGGTTACTTTATCTGATTTTTACTGATTTAACTGATTTTTAATGATTTTAAGTGACTTTTACTGGCCAAAATTAATTTTTGTTGATTGTAATTTAAATTTTAATGATGGTTGAAACTGAGTTTTAGTGATTATAATTAAGTTTTACTCATTAGTATTGATTTTTAATAATGATAATTAATTTTTTGAAGGTGAATTAAACATGACCTCAATTGTTTCGTTTGACCAGAGGTATTCATTCTGATCATCGGGTCGAATGCGAGTAAAGTATTCCAATTCGTTTCAAAATTAAGTCTTATATACACATTGATTTTTGTATTATTTAAAATTCATTTCGAAATCGGGTTATCGGTTAGGATGAATGTCGAATTGTCAAGTTTGTTTTAAAAACTGGTTTTGTGAGAACTAAAATGGAAAACGTTAAAAAGATTACAAAAGCTTTTAAAAAACACCTTATCAAAAGCCTGAGAAACAGAGTCTTGCATCATAAATGGCGGCAAGGAAGAAGATAATTCTTAAATCATAAATGCCCTCTCCTAAAAATCAATGAACAAAAATTAACAATAATTAAAAAGCCGACAAAAATAAATTAAAGTGAAATTAAAGAAAACAAATAAAATGTTACCTCAATCGCGGATTGTTCCTCAGGGCTGAAATCAGTCGACATATCCATTTGAGTTTGATCACAAGGTTTATCGATACACATTTCGTTTTCATCATCAGCCTTATTCATTGGCATTTCAATGGGTTTTTGATCTTTAATTGATACACATTTCAATCGCTGATTCTTAGTGGAAATCAATCCTTTTCCCTTATGTTTTTTTTATATTTTGATGGATGCAAGATTTTTTTATATTGTTGTGGATTTTAAGTGATTTTTGTAAAGCACTATTTATTGTTCAAGCTTATTTTATATATTTAGAGTAATGTGTAAGTAAAAAATATAATCAAGTGGGATCTTGTTTGAATCGTCTAGTCGCATACTTTCATAATATTAATTTTTTTATATTTTTAGATTTGTATAATTCATCATATAAATAAATAAAAGAACGCATTGACATGCGTAAAAAAGTGAAATGTAGCAAGTATAATAGAACGTAGAAAATATTTTTATAATTTAAGACTTTAAATAGATTCTTATCTATTCCCTCCTTCAATCTTATCTTTTAGGTTGAAATTTGAAAAAAACATTAATTTTTGTTTTAGAACAGTTTTATTTACCTACTTAATTTATTATAAAAGGCTCTTTATTTTAACGATAATAATATCATAAGTAAAAATGTAAAATAGTTTTACGGAAACTTTACCAACGCTCTTGTTCAGGAAAACCGAGCAAAAGTGCTGACATTCCATTGGATTTCATTTAATTCAACCTGTTATTTTCTGGTATTTGTAAGAAAAACAACAAGAAATTAATTGTTCCTATTGTCACGGGCTTATTTATTTACCTAGTGAAAACCGTGCGGTACTAGCGTCAATGACTAACGATTGCACTAGCTCAGTCTTGAACTCGACCCTTTAAGAGTGCAAGCCGACGAGCTTTGTTAGACTTGCTAAGGAAAGACTTAGTAAGAGAGTATTTGTGTGGAAAAGGCTTTGTATCAATAAACGAATGCTTTTACAAGAGAGTTAGATGCTTTACAAGAGAATTTGAAACTTGTTGGAACTTGGGTGACAAAATGATCCTAAGTGTCTATTTATAGGCAAACCCTTTTACCTTAGAATACTCTATACTACTCCCTACATGAGTAGAAAGTCCTACTAGGTTCTGGAAATGCCTTCTAGAAGTTTCTACCATATTCTAGAACCTTCATGAATGTACTAAATGTCTCCAGCACATTCTAGAACATTCATGAATGTTCTAGATGCTTCTAGAACACCTTAGAACAGTCTAGAAACCTCTAGACCTCTCTAGATCTTTATTGATGCCTCTTATGTCGGAAATGCCCAGGAAAATGTGAGATTAACGACACGGACCGATCCAATTATGTTTGGGTCGTGTCACTGACTACTAATACTCCTATATACTCTACCGTTGTATTTTTCCATCTTAACTCATTTACTTCCTCTTTTGTGAAGCAAGTGTTTGTTTGATAAGTTTATTTTTGAATTTTTACAAGATTTTATTTTTGAATTTTGGCGGTTCGGTTGTACTTAAGAGATTGTAACACTAATTATTGTTAATGGCTAAAAAATTAAATGGGAAACACTAAATGATGACGGTAGGTTTAAATGTTAGAAACGACATGGGGATAAGAATCAACCCCCTTTAATCAATTTTAAAAAATAAGTAACTAGAAAAATCAATTTTAGTAAGTAAAAATCAGTTTTAATCAATTTTCGTCATTACAACTCAATTATAATTTAAAACTAAAATGAGTTACAGTTAATAAAAATCAGTTTGATCACAAAAATTTGATTTCAATTTCTAAAAATCAATTACAAATAGTAAAAATTAATTTCAATAGAAAAAATCATGTCAACTGAACAAAATCTTAAAGAAAATGAAAAGACAACATTTAAAATAAAAATAGTGCAAATTTAATTAAATAAGACTAAAATAAAAAAATCTGTCAATTTCTTAGAGACAAACAAGCCCGAAATTTTGTGTATTTTTATTTTATTTTATTTCTTATGGGGAGAGGGGAGGAAGTCTTAGTAAATAACGGTTATTTGCGAAATTAACAAATCACCCTTATGTGGTAGGATTTGATACGTCGAAAGCTTTGTTATTTAATTTACTTTTTTTAATTTTGTTTATTTTATTGTCTTTTATTGGTGATTTATAAATCAGGAGAGATGTTTTGTTGGACTTTTTTAAAAATGGTGCAGAAAAAAGTCGCTGTTTTGACAGTGTTTATGAAAAAGAAAGGTGTGGCTAGGCTGATAACAACAAAGGATGGGTCAAATCACTTCTCAAATGCAAGCTCAAGTGAGCTGTGGGATTTGTATTGTTGACAAACTTAGACATGGGTTTACACTTTACACTCTCTCAGTTGTTCTAGCCCCCTCTAATCTAATTTCATTCCACCTGATATCGTTAGATTAGGCTAGACTTATTGTGCGGAAAATACCAATTGTACAATCTTCATATTCCAAGGAGTACATATCATCCCAAAACCATATGACAATGGGAAGAAGATCTTCAATGACAATTTATCGATGTGGGATAACTCATTTTAACCCATCCCACATGATATCAATTAATTCGGTTATGAAAGTAAAACCATATTGTTAAAATATATACACACATTTTAAAAATTAAATGAATCGAATTAAGAAGATATATTTGAAATTTGTCGAACATCCAAATGGACATCGGATCTAATAGTATTAGTACTCACTACATATATTTAATGTTTATAAGAGTGTGTTTAGTAAAACAACTTAATGAATAATTTTAGCTTATTTTGACACAATTAGAAAATTAGACGGTGAAACCATCTAATGTTAGTATTTGACGAATAACTAATTGAATATTATATCAATGTTTGTAAGACAAAACATGAGACATTAACTCAAAAAGGGCAACCAAAAATATTGCTTGTAACAAATTCAATTACAGGTTTAAAAAAGGATCGGTTAAATATTTTTTATTAGTTTAACAATTTTATTAAAAATCCAATACAATCAAACTAGTCAAAATTATTTATCCAAACAAACATAGAAGTATTGTCTTTATCCCTCAGAAATAACATTATTTAACTCAAAAAACTCTCACATATATAAGTCAAATGGTGCACTCTTGCACGAACAAAGCTAATACTTCCTCCGTTCCATTATACTTGCTACATTTGACTTTTTACGTCGTCCAATGCATTATTTTGATCATTTATATATTGAACTATACACGTATAAAAATTATAAAAAAAAGTAATATTATGAAAGTATGCGATTAGACGATTCAAACAAAATCTCACTTGACTATATTTTTTCTTACACATTAGCCGCAATATATAAAATAAGCTTGAACGATGAATAGTGCTGATAATGAAAATATAGCGAGTATTTCAGAACGGAGGTAATACATGTTATATGATAGCACACTTGCATTTAAAAACCAAAAAAAGAAAGAATCACATAATGATAATTGATAAACACCAAGATAGAACAATTGCTAATTTTGAGGGATTAGAAAGAAAAAAGCTACATAAAACCTTGTCTTTTACCAATTAGAAAGCAATTAGATGCATGATAATCCTAACAACTCCTAATAATAATGTAATAGAGTGAACTACACTCATCTAGAATAAATGGTTTGGATGTATACTAACTACTCTAGCTATATGGCATTGATTAAAGTCACAGAAATTGTACATGATTATAGGAACCCAAGGCTAAGAGTAGTAATGAGAACTTTGTGAAGTGTGCAAAGTGATTTGGACCATTTTGCTCTATTCATGCTTTCATTGGATTCCTCTATTTGTAATGAGGTGGGTTTTGTAAAACTCAATGCATCAAATGACTTGAGATAGTAAGTGTTTTTCACAAACTCAAGATAGTGAGATGAAGGTGTATGTAGTTTTTGATCATTATTGTGCTTCTTCTCATTGTGGGTGGTCCTACCTAGATTCTCATAGGTTTTGAGTGAATTTATAAATTATGGGCATCTTTTAAAATATCCAAAGATAAGAGAATAAATTTGATGGTTAAGCTTATAATTCAGCTTTATGGATATGTATTATCGTCTTCCTTCTCTTCTCATACCATGATCATAGTTTCATGTATCATCGTCTTTCTTCCCTCCTCATACCCTGATCATAGTTTCTATTAGTGAGATACATTAAGTGTAATGGTGATAATGTATATGACATAAGGATTAAGGATGCGTGGAGTCGTGTTGATGAGAATTAAAAGAAATTAGTGGCAAAATAAAAATAATTATGAACTAAAATGAAATATGTCACAATGTCAAAAGGACAAAAAAATAGTCATTTTTTTTTATAAATTTGATATTGATAGTAATATTACAAGGAAAGTATTATCAAAAATGTTGAGATTGAGGGAGTATTATTTATGAAGTAGATCTTTTGATGATAGCTATTGGATGTTGAGTCATGAGAGTTAGAAAATTTTTAATACTCCCTTCGATTCTTTTCAATTATCCCATTTGATTAGGCATAGATATTAAGAATGAGATGAAATCTATCAAAAAAAGTGGTTGTTGAGTTATTTTAATTGATTAAATTAAATTAATTGTAAAGGTGGTAGTTGGGGTATTGTAAGTAGTAAAAGTGGGGGTATTTTGGTCATTACTTGTGTGAACAAGAGGTATTTAGGTAAAAAAATCATTGGCAAAAAAGAAAATATGACAATTGATATGAATTTGCGAAATAAGAAAATGAGACAATTGAAAAAAATTAGAGAGAGTATATTACTACGTTTAATATTGCATTTGTTTCATAATGTTTGTTATATTTGATTAAAAAGTTCTCATGGATTATGCAAAGTGTAACAAAAAATATAAAACGAATGGAGTATAATATTTCTACAAGTAAGTTATATGACCCATTTATAATAACTTTGCATAATGCCGTGAAAAGATTATTAATACTTACTTTTACAAATATAATATTTTTTAAAACATTGAAAATCAGTGATAGATACAGGTAAATCTAATATCTTAACGAGTTAAACGATAAACAAATATTACAATATGACTAGCTAAAACCTTTCAAAAAACATAGAATGGGAAGATGATATTGAAACTCTATGTATGGGACATTTGTTTTTGATCATTTTTAACCAAGTAGGAGTGTTTTATAGGTTTGGTTAGTTGAAATTGAGCAATCTACTTTTAAATAAATTAGCAAACAAGGAAAAAGGAACTTAATTTGAAAGGCTGCCAATCTTTTAGATCCCCAAGGTAGTAATAAGCTTATGTGCCCTTAAAAGAAAGAAAAATGGACCTATTAACATCAAGATAGTTAGAGGCAATATTTTTAATGATATGCCCATCCTTCAATGCACCCCAATTACCTAATCCAAGGTATCAAAAAATATTACTCTTAAAAAAAATAGTTTAATTGAAAATCGTTTTGATTGTATTTTTCCTTTTTCTTCCAACTTCTTGGGTTTCGGCTGTAGTTATGTTCGCCGTAATGGTAATGTTTTAGTCCATGCGGTAGCTAGGTGAGATTCGGGATTTGCTAACGAGAAGATTTGTACGATGCCTTTTCCCCAAGATTTGTTAATCTTGGCCGAGCATAATATATATTCTCTTTCAGATTTTACTTCAAAAAAAAAACATTAATTAAACTTTATTTACCCTTTATTTTCCCTCAAGTTTAGGAGCTTTTCTTTACTTGTAAGTGATTAATATTTTGATTTACTCTTTTCTCTTTTCAATTGGGGTAACCCTCATGACAAGGCATGTAGGATTCCACCCATTTTCAACTTTTTAAGTATGAAGCATTAATTTATTTTCACATTATTTTTCCATGGAAAATCATAGTTAATTACAGTTATTTATAAATCATCAAACAATGTAAAAAAAAAATATATTTAAATAAGTATATTGAGAAAACTTCAACCCAACTAACAAATGTCACGTATGGGTGATTTGCTTTTAAAGCATATGATCGTGATTGTTTTAACCCATCTAATTTTCCCCATGTAGGTTCTCTACATTGAAGCAAAGAAAATTTGTTTGATCGATCAATTGAAAGTAAACTCATCTATTTTAAAATTTTAAATATACTTACCTATTAGGCATAATAGTTAATTCTAGTTAAAAATAAACATATCTATTATTTATTTCTAATTGTTTGACTTACAAAGAAGATTTGAAAAATATTATAAACAATAGGTTATCTTATTTTCAGCAATTATAAACGATATGTGAGTTTATTCAATAACAAAATAATAAATTTATTTAAAAATTAATTTATTATTAACAGTTTTATCATAAAGAAAAAAAAATATAAATTGAGTTGACCATGGATTACTATCAATCAATGCAATGGTATTTTATAATGTAGATATCTTAAATGATGCATTAATATTAAGAATATATGTATCCAAATTTAGATAAATGATTAGATCAATGAAAAAGAACCCCAATTAGTTTTTTCTATAATAATGAAAACATTCAATTCAATATTAGTAATTTCCAAACAACAAGAAATTATTATACATGTTAATTGATTTGGATAAATCGTTGCAAACAAATGGTTTAAAAAAAAATTTCGAGATAGATTACTACCTTATAATATTTCTGATAATTAGATCTTATTTCAGTTTAAAAATAAAATTATTTTTTAAAATAAGATTTTAAATAGATTCTGATCACTTTTTTTTTATTCATCGATCAACCCTATAGTATAAAAATACAGTAATTTTTATAATTAAATCTTATTTCTATTGATTTTCGCCTAGCTTTCAACAATGTTTCTAAGGTTGAGGTTGGATCTAGCTTCATGTTTTGGCTCCACATGGGTCATGAATTTTGATGAATGAACAAATGGTTAGCTGGGAATTCAAGGCTTCAAATTTCATTCATAGGTGGAGAAGAAGTGGGAAAATATTTTTTAAAATAAATAAATTAATTTTTAATTTTTGAAACATCTATACATACATAATACTAAAACAGAATACAGCTTACATAAGCAACTAAAATAATTGATGAGTTGTCATCTTCTCAAGAAAAATTTTCCCTCCATTTTGTAAAGGTGATGTCATTGCATAAGAATGACTATAGAAATCTTACATGTTAAAGATGATTAATTTGAGACAATCATTAAAAACTTAGTTGAGAATATAACATATAAATTTAAATAACAATATGGAGTAATAGATATATCAATCAAAGATGCACAAGTTCATTATATTATCTTTGATTTTCAATTTACAAAGCACCATTGATCTACTATTTATTATTATAAAAATTATTTATTTATGTACAAATTAATTATATTATTTTTGAATATACTTTTGAAAAAAAATAAAAGTTTACTAAAATGATTATAATTTTAATAATTATTATATTATAGATACAAACCCAAATTAATACAAAAGGAATAAAAATTTTATTCGTTTTTTATATTAAAATGAAAAAACTGTGCATCCTACGGGAATTATCTAGTTTAATACTATATTTAATTTCATGTGAACCAGTTTAATTATAATATTGGTAATGGTATCTAGTGCATGCATTGAATAATGAACTAATAGCCAATATGAATTTAGTATCTTTTAATCCCCAGTTGTTATTCTGACCATACTTTGTCATCAAGTATTGTGTTCTCATTGGCCATTGAACAATATTTTGTCATTTAATATCTACAATTAATTTACATTTTACATTAGTGCATATGCATTCTCCCATTCACTATTTTTTTATCGAGACCGTCTTACTATGAAACGATTGGGTCAGCCCAAAGTTTTTTTTTTAAAAAAAAATACTACTCTCTTTACAATTCAAATTTCATTCTATTTGATGTTTTTGTTTTTTTTGCTGCCTTGTGTGGGATACTAAGAGCGCCCGTTACTTTTTGCTAATGCGTTGTTTGTATAGGCTTGTATAATGGTGAGACGGTCTCATAAAAGACTTGTTGATAACCTAACACATAGCTCATTTAGAACCAAAGGTTTAAACAAATACTATATGCTATTCAGTCTAAATGTCCCATTTAATTTTTTGGCACTATTTACTTATCACTCTTAATTTGTATTTGTACTCTTAATTTATAAGTTAAAACATAGTCATGTGAGATCTTATTTGATTCGTTCCAATATAAGGGTTAAAATATTACCTCAACAAGTGTGAAAAAAACTAAATGAAACTTTAGGCTAAGTAGGAGGGAGTATTACACATTCACACCCCAGTAAGTACATTTTTGTACCACATCTTATAAAACTATTAGTCTATTACTAGTACATGTTAGAGTATTAACTATTAAGTTAAGGGTACACTTTCCTCTTAAATTCTTACACTAATCTACGTCATGCTCACCCATCAAAATTTGTGTTGACTAATCCAACTATATTCCAATCATCTTACACTATTTTAAATCATCACTAAAAACACCATTATACCGAATAACAAAAACAGTCGAAAATCAATATGTATAGTCGTATACCAAGTCGAAAATCAATCGATACAAGCCCATAAAAACTAATTTGCGACTTTAAAAAAACATTCAGAATAAATATAGTAAATATTTCATTTTAATAGGAAAACAATCAGAATTTCCGACTATAACATTTTAAAAATCAAAAAAATTAGTTGAAAATCATTACTTATAAGTTAGTCAGAAAATAGTAGTAATTTTTACCTATTTTCAGACTATTTATTAGTCGGAAAGCATTTTCGGAATTCATCTTAAAATGACCAAAAAGAGTTTTAGTAAAATTTCCTTTCATTTTTTCTACAAATTTCCAACTAACATGTTGGTCAGAAAAAAAAAAAACTTTATCATTTTATTTTAGCTCTTGGGTCTTGGATACTAGCACGAAATATGAAGATAAAATGGGAAACTGAATTTTGTCTTCAAGTAATTCTGAAAATTAGCAGAAGATAGAAATGGTGATAATAAATCAATTTAGAGGGAAAGGAGGACGGTAAGCACGTGATGTTTGAATGTTGGAAACATCGGACGGAGGGAAGACGGTGGCCATATATGATGATGTCAGTCACAATCATGTGTTGGAATATTATCACCTCTCTGTTTCGAAATAATAGTTAATGATCGTAATTTAAGATATAAATAATCAAAATAACATATTCAATTGATAAAAAATCAAATATAAAGTATAGTATTTTCTCCGTTTTGAAACACTTGTTACATTTCGATTATTGACGCTATTCATTGTTCAAGCTTAATTTATATTTTGCGGTTAATATATATGTTAATATATAATTATGTGAGATCTTGTTTTTGAATCGTCTCATCATGTACCTTCAAAATATTTACTTTTTATAATTTTTAGATGAGTATATAATTCAACATATAAATTAACAAAATAACACATTAATTTACATAGAAAGTCAAAAATAGCAAATATATTGAAACGAACAAGGTAAGTAACTAGATCGTTATTCACTCATTTTAGAATCTCAATATGGGTTGAGTATTGGGATGGTTAATGTCAGGTATGATTGGTTCAAATAGTTAGGAGATTTCTGACTTGTTTTCTTAACATTTTCTTATTGAATTGACTTTTTTCATACCTTCTGTAAAGGAACCAACTCAATCAAAATCTTAAGCTTTAAAATATGTTATATATTCTAACATGCTCCCTCACACGAGAGCTCTTTGGGCTAGAAGTGTGGATGCAACACAAGCTCTCTTCATACCTGATGCTAAATATTCCACTTAAATGAGGGGTGGTTGAGATTCGAACCCGTGACCTCTTGTCACGTTGGCTTCTGATACTATGTCAAGGAACCAACTCAACCAAATACTTAAGTTTATGGTTGAGGTACCAACATATGTTATATACTCTAAAAATCTAAAAATTCGCATGATTATTACATTGTGTATAATAATATTAATAGCGATAAAAAAACAACGAGAAAATGGTTGTGGGAAAACTAAGAAAAATAAAAATGTTACAAAGTTAAATAGAAGAATTATATTAAAAAAAACAAAGCTAAATAGAAGAATTAAAATTAAAAGTATAATAACCTTAACTAGAAATAAAAGGACGTACTCCTATTTTCACTCATTTTACAACAATCTAGATTATAATATAAGAATATTTTTAACTTAAAAATAATACACAAAATGATTGAAACAAACTAATGAAGTACATATGTAGATCAGGTATAACTATACAAGTATTTGTATGATTTGAATTCGTATTCCATCCTTGCTACTTGCTAGTCCAAACTTCAATAGAATAGAACCAAATTTACTCCAATTCTAGTTCACATGGAAAGCATGGGAAATCATCTCTTGTTCATGTTGAATGTCTTAGCTACTAGATTCCCTCATTTTAAGAAAATTCCACGTGGTAGCATTCAATTTATGCACTATCTAATTGCCGTAGCATTTTTCGTTAAGTTTTTGTTAAATTCCGTTAAGTTCATCATTTTGTAAGTTTTTTTTCCACGTGGTAGCATCCAGTTTTTATTTAATTCACCATTTTAACGTGTAATTCAGCATTTTAATGTTTAATTCATCGTTTAATTTATTAACGCTCATAAATGTTTAATAATTATAAGCAACTATCTAATCCGGTTAAAACAAGTACTTATTTGCCTATTTTTTGATACGTAAACCGAAAAAGATATTTGGCGTCATTTTTACCTATTATAACGATTTTTTTTCAAAAAACGATTTCGAAAAAGATATGGGGTAGCTCTTTCGAAAATCCGGTCGAAACAAGTACTTATTCGCCTATTTTCCGAAACATAAACCGAAAAAGATATTTGACGTCATTTTTACTCATCATAACAATTTTTTTTGAAAAAACGAACGTCGCTATTATCCTTATGGGATAAATCTTTCAGAAATTCGATCGAAATAAGTACTTAATCGAAATTCGACTGATGAATTAAACATTAAAATGGTGAATTAAATGTTAAAATTATTTTTTCGTAAAATTATTTAACATTTATAATTTTTCCATATTATTAAGCATTTATGAACGTTAATGAATTAATCGGTGAATTGAACAATAAAATGGTGAATTAAACAAAAACTGGATGCTACCATGTGGAAAAAACTTACAAAATAATGAATTAAACGGAATTTAACAAGAACTTAACGGAAAATGCTACGGCAAATAGATAGTGCATAAACTGAATGCTACCATGTGGAATTTTCTTAAAAAAGTGTTATCATTGGCCTTTCATTAAAACTGGATGCTACCATGTGGAATTTTTCTTTAAAAAATCTGGTTAATCTAAAGTTTAACATGTTAATCGTTGCTTCAAAATATGTTAAATATGCTATTATTTCACATTAAATGTATTTTCTCTAATTAGATGTGTTTAATTCGGTAATATCAAGGAAAACAAGTTCAATTTAAAATAGATAAAAGTTAAATTCAATTTAGTAAAAAAATAAGCTAACACTCTTTCGTCTCTTTGTATTTGTTACATTGTGGCTAAAAACTTTAATTTGAGAAACTCACAATACAACAAACTTAAAAGGATAGAGGAGTATTATTTTCATTGATATAATATTATTTCATTATTATCACTAAAATTCATGTAATTAACCGTTTTGGGAGCAACTCTTGTATTGGATCATTTACAGTATGACATGTCCATACATACAACGAGTCTAAATTCAAAACGCACGAAAGTAGATATTTAAATTAATTTAGTTGAAAAATTTAGCTAATTTATAATTGTCTCACAGTGAGACACGTCTTAAATGAGCATGTGTTTCTTGTAATGTTCTTATTATAGCCATCACATTTGCCCCCCTTCTATTTTCATTTGTTATATTAAGTTTATTTTTTTTTTCTATTTTTGGTGTTGACTCATTTTTTTTACTTTTCATCCGCATATTAACTTATTTTTTCCTCTTATTCATATATTTCTTCTGCTTTTTTACAATCAAGTGCTCTCTTGAGAGACCTTTTTTTGTAAAGACGACTCTCAAAAGTCCAACCCAAATCTATATTTAGAGTTGTAACAATATATATTTTGAATTGAATTGGGCTTTTGAGAGTCGTTTTTACAAAAGACGGTCTCAAGTAAGAATTTTTGTTTTACAATATATAGTATCAATTTATCCATTTTTCATAATTTTTCTACCAGTTGACCTTTGGGCAAAATTTGTGGGATAGAGAGAACTAAAGAGATTAGCCCATTCATTACCTATACAAAGGCCTTTGGGCTAAATTGGCCCACGAACTGTTTGACATGCTTGGCAGGTTCCATCCCTTTCTCAGCCCAACTCATTACAAAGATGTATCATAATCCGTACACAAATTCTTACTTGAGACCGTCTTTTGTAAAGACAACTCTCAAAAGCACAGTCCAATTCTAGATATATATTGTTACAACTTTAAATATATATTTGGACTGGACTTTTGAGAGTCGTCTTTAAAAAAGACGGTCTCTGAAGAGACGACTTGCCATCCATAATATCTCACAAATTTTCATAGCTACAATTAAATTAATTAATCAAGCACAAATTTTAAAATGAGAGGGTAAAAACATAATTTTTTTTTATTTTTTATTATTGATATTTTAACTACTTTATAAATATGCACCAGTAACTGCTTTGCATTTTCTAATTAACGATTATAAGTTCATTGTTAATTATTATCAACTTACATCTAGAGACAATTGTGATTCAATAGATACTCAACCTATCAAAAAATCAACTCATTATAATTTGACATATATCGTTACACATTTAAATTTCAACTTACAAGTAATACATGCGGTCAAGTTTCTTGACCGACTCTACTCTTGTAATTAAAAACTTTTACAACACAATAGGAAGACTTTTATTTTTGTTTACGATTTATATTTTCAAGTCGAAAAGTATGTCTAATGAGATAATAAATTTTAGATCGATAACTATTTGTCACTTTAAAAATATGGGTTATCCAATAGCCACTATATAAATGAAGTGTGATAATATTTTCACCTCTTGTATAGAAAAGGGACCGTAAAATCTATTTTTTTTTCTACCCAAAGAGAGAAAGAAGAGTAGAACAGGACATACACACCAGAATAAAAAGAGGAAAATTAGGTGAAAATCATGCTAAAAATATGGTGAAACCATCTTTTTTTATATAAAAGCTTATAAAAATAATTGCAAATGTTTTTAAAAAAAAAATCGAAATGAGGGGAAAATTTTGGGATTCCATTACAAGGGTCCTACTATATAAAATAAATTATAAAATAAAAACTAAGAGAGTAATAAAAAGGGTAGAGTAAAGAAGTAGGAGGGAGAAAGTTGTGAGGAATTTTTTTTTTTGTTTTTTCATTGGGATAAATTATTTTAGTAAATATAAATATTTTCAAACAAAATTTAATGGAGTATGAAGTAAGAGTGTAGAGAGAGGTGAGGAAATTTTAAAATTTAACGGTTCTATATTAGTTAAAATGCTACTCCCTTTGTTATTTGAAGAAATTATTATTTATCATTTGGGATGTTTCAAATATTGTTCTCATAAAGAATTTTTCTATGATTTGAACCTGTGACCTCTTGTCACACTGGCTTCTGAT
Organism: Amaranthus cruentus; assembly: GCA_019425755.1. NCBI lineage: Eukaryota > Viridiplantae > Streptophyta > Magnoliopsida > Caryophyllales > Amaranthaceae > Amaranthus > Amaranthus cruentus. The sequence continues at coordinate 1,954,331 of CM033451.1, read as the reverse complement.
ACCATGTCAAGGAACCAAATCAACCAAAAGCTTAAGCTGATGGTTGAGGCCCCAGGATATGTTATATACTCTAACATTTATGTCATAAGTTTTGGACAAAAATAACCTTATTCATCCTCATTTTAATATTTTTAATAATGCTTTTGGTTTCCCCATATCTTCAGCTAATTTTATTTTAACATTTTTATATTTCGTGTGGTTCTAACATGTTTCCCACTAACTTTCTAGAAATATTTTTTTAATAGTTGTGGCCTGCCTGTTTTTTCCACTAAAATTCTTTGAATATTTTTATATTGTTTATAATCCTCTCTTTTCCTCCAAAAAATTTATTATTCAATAAAATAATACATCTACTATCTAAGAGATTTTATTTTTTTAATTATAAACATTTCGCGTGGAAACCTCATTAAATAAAAGAGGGAGTACTTAATTTCGACAAAATAAGAGTTGAGCAGTATTGAGCGATGAGCGATTTGAAATTTATTTACAAAACTTTGATAAGTGTAGGAAGTAAAAGTTTTAAAAAATGAAGTAGAATTTATGAAATATTTAAGATTTAAAAAGAAAAAAACTATACATTTCTCAACAACAAACAAATATTGATTTTTCTAGTTAAAATTCTTGGTTTTACTAGAGGAAAAAAATAGGAAAATTTATCTGGAATAATTCAATCTATTCGTGATTTTTCTACATAATCCAATCTATTCGTGATTTTTTTATAATAATTTCACCTATTGATTAACTATGAATAATCCCAATTTTTGTGATTGTTGAAACAAATTTTTTTTTTTTTTGAAATTAAACAGATTTTTAGTGATTATATTTGATTGTAATTTTTAAACTATAATTAAGTTTTACCCATTAGTATTGATTTTTAATAATGAATAATTAATTTTGTATTTATTGTAATTGATTTTTTCTGATAATAACTTATTTTTGTTGATTACCTATTTTTGAAGGTGAATAAACATGACCTCAATTGTATCGTTTGACCAGAGGTGTTCATTCTGATCATCGAGATAATTGCGAGTAAAGTATTCCAATTTGTTTCAAAATTAAGTCTTGTATGCACATTGATTTTTGTATTATTTAAAATCTATTTTGAAATCAGGTTATCTGTTAGGATCAACGTCGAATTGTCTGTTTTAAAAAGATTACAAAAGCTTTAAAAAAACACCTTAACAAACGTCGAACTACAGGAGGAGATGAATCCATTTCTTGCATCATTATTCCCCTGTTCTACGATTCAATAAATTACCAATCAAAAAAAAGCCAGGAAAATAAAATCAAACTGAAATCAAAGAAAATAATAAATTCACATCTTAATAATGGAGTATTCCTCGGAGCTCAAATCAGAAATAAATATGGGAGGTCCAAAAACGGTTCTCCTTAAAGAAGAAACAGGGGCCGATACAAAATATGGCATAAATTGATCAAGAGAAGAATTAGTAGCTTTAACAATGGAGTTTTTTGTGGGTATTTCTTAAGATTGTTGAAAAACAAAATGGTGATCAGAAGGGGTGAAAGGGGAAATGGGCGATTCAGAAAATAGAACAAAAAGTGTTACAGGAGATTGATTGTGTTGTTGAGGTTTATAAATGGACATTTCAATGGGTGTTTGATCTTGAGTTTTATCAATGGAGTTTTCTTCGATTTGCTTTGACTAATTTTGTCTTTCTTTTGAGATTAATTATGGGTTTGTGTAATGTTTTAGGAAAAGATAGAGGGATATCTTCTTATATACAATTAAAAAAACATGGGGGTAAAATTTCAATTTACACCTTTTAAAAAGAGTATATATAGAGTTGATTAATGGAGGGGAGTCCGGGTTTTCGGTTCAGTCCGGGTTGATCAAACTCAAAATCTTACTTATTCACAATTTTCGGGTTTTCGGTTCAGTTCGGATTTTCGGGTCTTACTTAAAATGGACAAAGTAGTTAGATTTTGAGTTTGACTTACGTTCACTCCTCCATTGATCAACTCTATATATACTTTTTATAAAAGAGGTAAATTGAAATTTTACTCCTTGTTTTAATTGTATTTAAGAAGATATCCCCTAACTTTCCCTAAAACATTCCACAAACCCATAATTAATCTCAAAAGAAAGACAAAAAATGGTCAAAGCAAATCCAAGAACTCATGTACGTTCAACAAGAAAGACAAGAACTTTGCACCCATTAAAAAATACAAAGAAAATCGAAAACCAATTAAGTTCTTTAATTTCTCAACTAAATCTTCCCCATCTCCAAATAACTCCATTGTTAAACCTCAAGATCAAACTCCCAGTGATATGTCCATCGATAAACCTCAACACAATCAATCTCCTGTAACTCCTTTTGCTCTATTTTCTGAATCGCCCATTTCCCCATTAACACCTTCTGATCACCATTTTGTTTTTCAACAATCTCAAGAAATTTCCACAAAAAACTCCATTGTTAAAGATACTAATTCTTCTGTAGTTCGAAATTTGATGATTCAATTGCCGCCATTACCACCACGGCCATCACCAAAGCTTTTAAGGAGACCGGTTTCCGACTATATTTCTCTCTCTATTGCTAAGGTGGTTTTTTAATGCTTTTCAAATCTTTTTAACGTAAATTTTCCATTTTAGTTCCCACAAAACCAGTTTTTAAAACGGACTTGACAATTTGACATTCAACCTAACCGATAACCCGATTTCAAAATGGATTTTAAATAGTACAAAAATCAATGTGCATACAAGACTTAATTTTGAAACAAATTGAAATACTTTACTCGCAATTGACCCGATGATCAGAATAAACACCTCTGATCAAACGAAAGAATTGAAGTCTTGTTTAATTCACCTTCAAAAAATAGGTAATCAACAAAAATAAGTTATTATAAGAAAAAATCAATTACAATAAATAAAAAATTAATCATCATTATTAAAAATCAATAATCATTTTTAAAATACGAATCAAGATTAATTTGAATTTTAGTCATATTGATATAACCATTTAGAATTTTTGTACGATTGAAACTACCCTTGTAGGATCGGATTATATGATCGTTGGATGGTAGAATCGTGTTATGATCCTACCACTTAAATCCTGGAGCTATGTAGGATCGTACGACTACCTACGATCCGGATCAGTCACCTAATTTTAGATCGTAGGATCGTAGAATCGTTGATCATGATCGAGATTCTGATAACCATGGCAATAAATAAATAAAACATAATGCGTATGCCCAAGAAAAACAGAAAATTAATCCTAAAAATGTGGGTAAAAAAAACTTAAATAGGAAACTGATTTTTCAAAAAAACTATTTCCTAAAATAGGAAACTTAGCAAAATAATAAAAAAAATGCTGCATAACCGTTCCCAAAAAAAAAATGATTGTATTGCATGCCATTAAGTGTTTAACAATATTCATGATGCTATTAAGCTTTTAATTCCTCTTATTTATAAGAAATCTACTACTTAGAACTAACTTATTCCCCAAGTTACTCCTCAATTTCATTAAAGGTGTTTAACGGGGCAGGTCAAAATTTAAATGGGTCGGCTCGGGGCGGGTCGTGTCAAATGTTAAACGGGGCGGGACGGGTCAAGCCTGTTTAAGTCCGACCCACTTTGACCCATTTTTAAAAAGTTAATAAAAACAAATTTTTAATTATATTTTATGACCCGTTGGGTCGATCCACTTATGTTTATAATCATATCATTTAAAAAAAAAAAACAAAAGTGGCAAAAATTTTTTCGCAATTAATTCTTATAATTATCCGACCCGACCCGACCCTTTACACCAAGGCCCGCTAACCCGTTAAAATGTGATCCGACCCTTGACCCGTTGGATCGACCCGCCCCGTTAAACACCTCTACTCCTCATATAGTAATCACCTAATTAGCCCTTGGTAAACCCATTTCCCCAAATTACCAAGTCATAGCACTCTGGTCCTCTGTACACTATGTTTTCACAAATGGGATGGGCATTCATGTGTTAACAGTTCAGTACCTTCTGTTTTCCAGATTGAAGGATATGCTTTAGTTGCCCCCAACGACCAACATTAATGTCTGAAGATCGTCTGTTATCCTGCCATTTAGCTCTAAGCTCAGAAGTAATAACTGCAAAATGCAAATGCAAAGGCTCCCTATCTTAATAACGGAAATGCTAGAAAAGATAAAGCCCGCAATAAAAAAGCACAATGCTACTAAAAATAGAAACAGCTAGTCTCCTGAGAGATCGTTTTTTTGAGAGATGTCTCTCAGGCCCAATCCATCAAAGTTTATTACCTATATTTATTCTATACTTTCCCTAATGGGCCAACCCAATTAGACATGGTCTTTCATAGAGACCATCTCTCACAAGAATTTGTGATGTTTTAATTTAGATTGATCTTTTAGACGCTTATGAAAGTATATATTCTCCACTGTTATATGCGTCAAAAACAAAACGTCTAAAAGCTCCATATTTTTATCAACACTTTTCATTGCGTCTATAAAAAAGCGTCTAAAAATACATTGTTTTGTTGTAGTGTTTACAAAAGACGGTCTCTCAAGAGAGCATCTGTTTTTCTATTTATGTCATAAATTTTGCACAAAAATAACCTTATTCATCCTCATTTTAATATTTTAATAATGCTTTTGGTTCCCCTATATCTTCAACTAATTTTATTTTAACATTTTTATATTCCGTGTGCTCCAAACATGTTTCCCACTAACTTTCTAAAAATATTTTTTATTAGTTGTGACCTCCTATTTTTTCCACTAACATTCTTTTAATATTTTTATATTGTTTATAATCCTCTCTTTTCCTCCATCAAATTTATTATTCAATAAAATAATATATCTACTATGTAAAAAATTTTATTTTTCTTAATTATAAACAATCCGTGTGGGAACCTCATTAAAAAACGAAGGGAGTACTTAATTTCGACAAAATAACAGTTGAGCAGTATTCAGCGATTTGACATTTATTTAACAAAACTTTGATAAGTGTAGCATTTGAAGTAAAAGTATTAAAAAATGAAGTAGAATTTATGAAATATTTAAGATTTAAAATGAAAAAAAACTATACATTTCTCAACATCAACAACAAACAAATATCGATTTTTCTAGTTAAAATTCTTGGTTTTACTGGAGGAAAAAAAAAAAGGAAAATTTATCTGGAATAATCCAACCTATTCGTAATTTTTCTACAATAATCTCACCTATTAATTAACTATGAATAATCCCAACTTTTAGGGGTATTTGCTTAGAGTAAACTTAGGTAACCCGATGACCTGCTATAGTAGATAATTCACCAAAAAAGTAAATTGAAAATTAATTTAAAATTAGAGGAAACTTTTGAAATTTACATAAAATAAATTCTTAATAATAAAAAAAATCATAATTTTTTTTTGAATATTTTTTTAACATTTTTTCGATATTTTTTTTAATTTATCTTTTTCTATAAAAAATAAAATTTGTTGTAGCAAGTCATTTGATCACCCGGTTTACTCTAGAAAAATACCCCTTAAAGTTGAGATTATTCATGGTTAATCAATAGGTGGGATATATTATTGTTGGAAAATCACAAATAGGTTGGATTATTCTAGGAAATTTTTCCCTCCAATTCTATTTAGTTGTCACATTTTCTTATTTGACAAATTCATATGATCATATCAATTGTCAAATTTTTTTTTTGTCAATATTTTTTAGGAAAATTTACTTTCAAAAATCCGACCTTTTGATTATTTTTTAAAAATCCGATCTTTAGCCTCCATTTTCATCTAAAGTCCATTTTTACCGGTGACCTGTTGTTTTGAAAAATTACCCGGCTAACCCATTTACTTCCCCCCTTCCCTGATAGTTAAAAATCAACTCACCATTAAAATTCTTCAGAGCTCCCTCCTCTCTTGCAAAACTCCTCAAAAAAACTCATAAATCACAATTCATCTCATCAAATTTCCAGAATGTTCATGAGTTAGTTCCAAATAGATTTTTTGATTGATTTCAAAAAAAACCTAAAAATTTATGTATTCTTCAATTAAATCAAAGGTTCTATTTATCTGTAAATTTTTAAAAACTGAAAAAGATTTAAGTTAGAAGATAAAGAAGAGGATCCACATTTCATCAAAACAATTTGGTGGGGAAGATTGAAGGTAGGTTTAAGTCTGCCATGGCGGCAAAGCTGACACATACAAGGAAAGAAACCCATCATTTGAGTAGCTGTCAAGCCAAATGGTAAACGCTAAAACCCACCTCTAAAAATACTCAAAAATCAAACTGAAATTGATTAATTTGTACGATTTAATCTCATCACAGCCTCTAATAATTTGAATAATAATAATAATAACATAACGAAGCAAGAAACAGTTGATGATGATGAAAGGCAGAGATAAACAGGAGTCAACAAGCAGCAGTCAGCAGAGCTCCCCATAATTAGGACCTTTCTTCACCACCCGCAGCTTAGCATCAAGATCATAGTGACACTTAACCCCAGATCTTGCAGAATCAACAGAATGAGAAGATGAATCACTTTGATTTGGATGAGAGTACATGGCTTCCATGGTTGAATATGAAGAAGAAGACCTCTTTATAGCAATTAGGGTTTATTATTTTTGAATTTCTCTTTTTTTATAAAAGGATATTTAACCGGTTGTTCAAGTTAAGGAATAGGGTATGTACTTTAGATGAAAATGGAGGCTAAAGGTCGTATTTTTAAAAAATAATCGAAAGGTCGGATTTTTAGAAGAGAACAGCCCAAAGGTCGGATTTTTAAAATTAAATTTTCCTATTTTTTACCTAAATATCCCATGTTCAAACTTATAATGTCCAAAATACCTCAATTTTTACTATTTACAATACCCCATTACCACCTTTACAATTAATATATAATCATTTATTTCAAAAAAAAATTTAATATATAATCATTTAAAATACCCTAACTACTCACTTTTTAATGGATTTACACCACCCTTAATAATCGTTCCCAAGCAAATGGGACATCTAAATATAATCTTTTCAAGGTTTACCCAAGAAGTCAAGAACCTAGAATTAGACAAATCAAAAACCCTTTTTCTTTTTGCATTTTTGTCAACAAAATCATCCTTCATCAATTACATATCTCCATTCCAACAACTACCCATCTTCATATCACACCAAAAACCAACAATCAACCAACTTTAACAATCATCAATGGGGTGGTTAACAAGATTTGTAGTAGCACTATCATTCTTAGCAATTGGGATTATCTTCTCCCCAGAAACCTTCAAATCATCAAGCTCAAATTCTTCTTCCCTCTCAACTATCCTTAAGTTATTTCATCTCCTATGTTTCTCCACTGCTTGGGGTGCTGCTTTGTGGGCCACCTTCATTGGTGGGATCATCATGTTCAAGTAACAATTTACTTTCTTTAATTGAAGTTAAAATCCTTTATCTTTTTTGATTTGTTTTGTTTAATTTTGGTTTTTGTTGGGTGGTTTTAGGAATTTGCCAAGGCATCAATTTGGGAATTTGCAGAGTAAGATGTTTCCTGCTTATTTTACTTTGGTGGGTGTTTGTTGTGCTGTTTCAACGGCGTCGTTTGGGTACCTTTATCCATGGAAATCATCTTCTTCTACTGAGAAGTATCAGTTAGGGTTTCTGGGTTTTGCTTTTTTGTGTAATCTCTCCAATTTGTTGGTCTTCACTCCTATGACTATCAAGGTTTTCTCTTTTTCCCTCTTTTTAATATCATGTTCTTAACTTAATTGATCAAAGTCTTGTGTTTTTTGGAAGTGAATTAGTTGTTGTTTGGATGTGATTGTGTAAATTTTGACATTTTGTGATTCATATGTGAAATTATGATGTCCGTTATTTTTATATGGAGGACAACCGCGAATGTATTATGATTCACGTAGCCGACCCAAATCTTTTGGGATTAAGCCGTTGGCATTGTTGTTGTTCTTAACTTTGTTGTTCTTAACTTAACATTGTTGAATGTATGTTGGGAGCACTGTAACATAATTCGCCTTTTAATTCGAGATTCACTCAAATTTTTCTAACAATAGCCCAAAACCGATCATAATTCGCTTTTTTCGATTTGCGTTTTGCGAGAATATTAGCGAATCATGTGACACTGGTGGGGAGTACATTGTTGATGCTATGCTTTGGTTAGATTGAGGGTAGATATTGTTTTAAGATTCTCAACTTGAGAGGTATTATGAGTTAGTATGGGAAAACGGAAGTAGTTGAAGTCTTGTAGATGATTATATGAAGTAGTGATTGTATGAGATCTTGAGGGATAGTAGAGTTGTTACCGGAGCCTCCCTATCATATGGGTTACCCCGGAAATGGAGGTAATTCCTCCATCTTCCTTTCTTTGAACACCGCAGTTGCTTCATCATCCGTACTAACCTTGTGCGAGTCAAATGTAATGTAGAAAAGTCACAAAATCTGCTTTGTCAAATATATCAGCTCCCGGGGAGTGCCCTAATCTGTCTTCAATACGATCTTAACCCATTTGTTTTAATCTAGGAATGCCCTGGATGGGCTAAATGTCTTTCACTAATGGCCCATGATTATGAGAAAGATGTTCTAAGCTGTCAAAAAATACTAAGAAAGGTATTATCAGTTCCCATGAAATATGCAAATCTGCGGGATGATCTAGCAGGCCCTTAGAGGTGTATTCTATCTATGTCACCCGTGACTCGATTTCTAAAATTGAATTTTTTAGAACTTATCATCTAATTAGACTGGACACTTTTCATGACTCGGCTTTCTATCTTTCCAGTACCTGTTTTTCATTCTTATAGACATACATTAGTTAGTGTGATGATCGTCTGAGCGAAGACTTGCTCTCCAACCACAGATTTGCGCTTACTCGAGTTGAGTGAGTCATTTTAGTGTGCAAGATGCAAAAACGAATTTTGTCAATGCGTATATTACCTGCAAATCAGTTTATTTGTTATGCGCACTCTGATTCTAGAAGCTTCATCTTACTTTCTTGGTCATCGGTATAATGCCCTGGGATAATCTACTGAGCACATTGGTTTTAGCAATTTAGCGTTGCCGGAGCATGCAATCTGATTATGCGAAGGTCACGAAATTTCCCATTTCCCGAGATTCACTATATGCCCGCTTTACAAGATTACAACATCTTGCTTATTTACATCCTGATTTTTTTGCCAGGCTTTTCTGTTACCACACCAGAAACAAGCCCGCTTTGTAAAAGTTTTTAAATTTACCGAACCAATATTTCCCTTGTTATCAAGATGTAAAAAACCGCGTTTTAGGCTGGTTCAAGGGATACGTCGAGATTTTTACTGATATTTGGTGGTATGGCAACCACATCACCACGTTGATACCGAAATCGTAACCGTTACGGCATTTTTGACTATGTGTACCTTGACTTTGGTTACAATTTCTTCTGTGCAAAAGAGCGTATGAGAATCCACTCAAAACCTGTCATCTTCCGAAATGTGCACGTTTTTCGGTCATCGGTAAAAGAGTACCCATGACCAACTTATATGCATTGTTATTTATGTTCTGGCTTCCGGGATGTTTCTTACGTCATTGCTAATGACAGATGATGCGGCAAAGACACAAGGTTGAGCGGGAGAACAACATTGGAGAGGAAGTCGGGTGGACCAAGAACCAAGAAGTCGCAAAGAAAAACCCGCAGCTTGCACAGATGAACAAGAAGTTCGGTATGATCCATGGATTGTCTTCTCTGGCCAATCTCTTTTCTTTCGGTTGCCTTGCTATGCACTCGTGGTACTTAGCCAGTAAACTCGACCTATAATCGAACGATGCCATCTTGCCATTATCACTGGGAGTACTTTTGGTGTTAATCTTGCTCTTGTTTCATTTTAGTAAATAAAAACTTCAGTTTTTGGACAAGTTCATACATATAAATTTGCAGTGTACAACAAATATTCAAGCTTTTAGGGATTACATTTCTATCTTTGTATTTATGATATTGAATTCTGCTGCTTCAATAATTTGCTTATGATTCCATGGATTCTGCCGAGCACTAATTTCAGATACTTGTTTGTTTTGTGTATACAAACAAGTTGAGCGTAGATAGATAGATTTTTCTCGAGCTGAGTGACTCTTTGGCCGCACCTTTTTTTATCATACTTGCTTAAAAGCTGGATACACTGGGTATGATGATGATGAAGGCGATGTAATTGAAAAACAAAACCCCGTGTCCCAACTCCCTTTAAACCCCTCGGATTCATGATTCTACACGTATCACTAACTTGAAAATATGGACCGGGAGAAAACAAGCTAATAAAGTCATTGATGGATCCAAATTACACATGGATCCAATATTTTGAAATGTCTAAATGGTATTTTTTTTACATTGAATGACGTATTCCGATGAATATATAAAAATTTCTAATCCAATCAAAAGATGGACTTCTTAAAATTGTGAGGGTTTAGTTAAAAAAAATTAGTCTCCTTTTATCTCAAAAAATTACAAAAAGGATGTTAAATAATTGTTAAAAGTCTAAGTAAACATGGGCTTAAGTCGCCATTCCAAATTTGAAAATGACAAAATGAGAAAAAAAAAGGACAAATTAAAACTCAACACGTTGATTACATTTGGCCCATTAGAATGTGCCGTAGTATCATCAATTTTCTTTTTAGTTTGTCTTATAAAATATGCTACGGTTTTATTTTTGATTATGTGTACGACCCACATAAACACACTCTTTAATTCTCGTCTATACATGCATTTAATTTTTTTTTACTTATTTTAATTTTTCCAAATCTTATAAACTCATTGTATTTTCACATGTTTAATAAATGTGGATGTTAAAAACACCGTCCAAATCAGTGACCTTTAACAAAAGGGACATGCTCAATCCATTTTTGCTTATTGGGTAACATGCCTTAAATATTTGGTATCAATGATTGTGATATTATTATTGCGACATCTCTTCCATTGTCAGCCATAAAAATTCCAAAATATCGATTCTTTTACCTTTTCACTTTCCCTTTTTCTTTTGGCCCCACACCACATTCAAAGAAATTATAAAAAGTAAAAAATAAATCATAAACTCTTGTGAGAGACGGTCTATTTAAAAGACCAACTCTTATTGGGTTGACCTATAAAAAATGTGAAGCAAGAGTAGAAAGTAAGCTTTGATAGACTGGGCCTGAGTGACGTCTCTCAGAAAGACGCTCTCTTAGGAGACTAGCTGAAAATCAAACTATAAATAGACAATTGTATTTGACAAAATAATTTATTAGACAATTTTAACATATTTAAATATAAATAGATAATTGAATAGTCGAACTATCTAATGTTAGAGTTGAGCAAATTAATTGGTTAAAACATCTTGTTATAAATCAGCTGATCAAATCATAATTATTTCAAACATCTATATCATAAAATCATAATTATTTCAAATTTCATTTATAAATTATTGCCACAACCCAATTATATAATGTTTTAAACTACAATTTTTCATATGCTTACAACCACTATTACAACTCAAAAAGAAAAAGACTAAAAATACAATTGTTTTTCTTTTTCTTTTGACCTTTAATTTTCTTCTTAATAATCAAGAATTTGTCTAAACTATGTAGATCTTCTAAATCCCAATTAATTAAGAAATTTAACCAACCAAATTTTGAGAGCCACATTCTATACATGAAACTTTCATAATTAACTCGAAGTAATCGCGTTGTATCCTATAAGCAGCAATCTTGCAGGAAACAAGAGCACGACAAACAAATGCATATGTTGCGATGCAACAAGCCTACTAAACCGTTTCAAGGAATCTCTCCCGGTCTTGATCATTCCGGAGAACTTGAATCGAGTCTTTCCCACATTGACTGGACCGAAGAGAATTTTGTTTTCAGTGACACGTGGGGTCACAAGCGGCCACCACACCTTTCGGCGCCGTTCCCTCTCGGCCTTCCTGATTCGACTAAGTTCTTGACGAATCACGCCACGTACACACTTGAGGTAGGAGTCCATGTCATGATCGCGTTGAATAGACCCACCATTACCATAGGAAGAGCGGTCAATTAGGATCTCTAGAGGGTGAGGTGTGTTCAAGAATGCATTCTTTGCAGCTAGGAGTTTCTTTTCCCCGTCTTTGGCATCACCGCCCTTGCAAGTTAGAAGGTATAGACCACTTCCCGAAGGAAGTAGATCGTGTTGCGGAGAAAATTTTACATCTGGCTGTAAAACGAGCATCTCGCCCATAGGTGCATAGAGTAGCTTCTGCAATTGAAACGGTCACATATGTCAAAAGGTGCACGACTATTTGCAAAATAGTCTCTTTAAGTATGTAGAAGTCACCCAAAACTCGAACAATATTCGATATAAGACATATACTTCTCATCGGAGTCAAATGATGGTCAAAGACGGTAAAAAAATCCGATGTATAAGAAATATATATCGGAATCATAACATATTTTTTCTTCATATTTAGAGATAAGTCATAAAACCGAGTGGCCAATTCATCATGTGATCACGAAAGGTACCTGGCGATTCAGGCATGGATGGTTGCGGAAGCTTCGATTCACCGCTTTAAGCAACTGCGCAGCAGGCCTAGGGTAGTTGCAAGAGAAAGCTCGGGGGACAATATCGCGGTGCATCACTACAGCCTGAATATGATTCTTGGGCAATCCGAGCTTGCGTAGCAGCCCATCGCCTCCACACATGACATTAGGTGAACCGAAAGTGATGACAGGAAGAAGCGAGGCATACGGAACCTCGCCTCGCATCAACAGCATCAGATTTATAAACAATGACAAGCTTCCGCCAAGTGAATGACCCGTGAATCGGAATTTGGCACGGCTACCATGAGTTTTAATGTGGGCGTGAATCTCAGGCAACATCTGCTGATACATGCCCTTAGCAGCTTCATATATGCCTCGATGCACAAGCACGTCTAGATCCTGATAATGACAAGGGAGTTGTATTTTGTAAGCGACACTACACAAGGAAATTCATCATGACAACTCGAACAAAACCAAACAAGCAAAAATGGAAAAATAAATAAAAATGAATTTACCTCGAATTGAATGGGTTCGAAGAGTAAGTTAGCTTGCCAAGAAGCTAGCGTCTCGGAGCCCTACACAAAATTAGTTTACAAGCAACATAAGCATCGGGAATCTTAAAAAGTGATCGTATGTCAATGGCAATGCCAATTGATCCCTATAGACTTGAAAATAATTTTACTTAACCTAATGCACCCGGCGCCATAGAAAAAGAAATAAAGCAAATGTCCTCACGTTGTGGTAAAGGTCATGAAGACGCAGACAAGGCACCTTGCGGTGATACAATTCTTTTCGAAGATATCGCAATGTGAATTGTTAACTTGAAAAAAGTTTGTTTTATCATATTAAGTCAATTCAAAGTTTTCAAGAAAATAGAAGTATAATTAAATTAATATTTATTAAAAGACTTTTTAAAACCTAATATACTTGGAAAAAGAATAATGGCTAATATACTAACGAAATAATGTAAGGAGATTTTGCGGTTCGGTAGGCTCAAAATCCATTATAAACCAATATTAAGGATCGCTACGACAATCTAGGGCCCTAGGCTCTCGATCCAAAGATCTCGAGAGTAGACTAGAAACTATAGCATGAAAATAAGCAACACACTAACGAGACGAGGTAAATTCAAATTACCTGAATGATGAAATATCTTGTAGTACTCTTATCATCATCACATATGTACCATTCACACGGTGATGAACTTATAGAACTCAAATCATCTGCGACAGCCTGCTTGACTTCCTCTTTCGCTGCAACGACAGCTGTCACTGAATCGGTGGTCGCCATAAGAGTAGCCATCTCCGAGTTAATGTCAAGATTCCCATTATCCACATGCTGATCCACCTTGTCTTTTGAAGACGAGGAACTAGACGGAAACAAAATTTTAGTCCGCGAATGCAGATAAGACGCAGCAGATGCTGCAGCCTTAAACGCCGCTGATTCTCTCACTCGAGATTTTTCGTTCGTTTGGTCATCACATCGGGCGGCCTCCACTTGCTCTGGTTCAGCTTTAGACAACTGTTCTGTCTTTTCGGCCTCAGCTAACTGCTCCCTCTTCTCAATCGAAGAAGTCACATAGCGTAAGCCATAGCGCTTCAGAAGATTTCCCGGCTACATACGAAACGCTTAGATTATTTTCATCACAAATACAAAATCTGAAATTTGTAGTGTGAACTGAACAGAAATATTCTTTTAGTAGCCAATTACAAACTCGAAAAAGAATAATCTAAATAAACCATCTGACACTCGATTATCATCTGGTTAAGCTGATCTAAAACCACTTCCAAAGTTTCCAATTAATGACGATAAATTGGATTTTGTTAGAACTTAATATCATCATTAAAACTAAATACTATTTTGGGGTGAACATAAATATGATTGAATCAGGGAATATTTGCATTGCTGTTAAATGCAATTCCAATTACTTATGTACGTTTAAAAATAAAGCCGCATCGCATCGGCAACGTTGTAAAGGTTTCCGTAACAAACAAACCGATAATTCTGGTGTTGTTAAGGTGTAAAAAACCGCATTTCGAGCCACTTTCAAGGGATATCTTATGATTCGGCCAATATTTAGGCGTTACGATAACTGCATCACTCCTATTAACGCATCACCGTTCCGTTAGCAGTCATGTACCCACTTCCCCTAAAAATCCTTAACCAAAACCAGCATAATGCAAGAAGTAGCAATCAACCATAGAAGTATTCTTGATCATAACAGCTTTGAGCAGGGAAAGACCATCAAATAAACAGCTCAACAAACATACTCCTAGAATCGTAATTTGGATTGATTACTTCAACTACTACCACAACCAAAAACCATTAATATACTCTTGCCAGATTACCCAACAAAGTGACTGCCTCTCAAGATTCTTGCCCTCCATCTACAATTAATAGTCACATTGTCCTCTATCTTGTTACAAGGGTAAGGTTACATAAATCCAGACGAAACCCCACAAAAGTGTGAGCTACTTGGTATTAGATTTGGGGTGATGGGCATATTGTTGTATTTTCCTACTTTTCTCGTCTATGTTACTTAGACTTGGGTACTGATGCTGGATACTGGTACGTGTTCAAGTGTCGGATACGTGATCAAACACGGATACGTGAAGCAAAATGAAGAGTCTGGGTGACATAGCTTCCCATAATCAACAAGTCATTATGAATATTTTTTGATGCAACAATGGATTTACTTAAACTATAGTTTCACCATAAGAAGGGATCATAAAACACATTCAAATTTTAACCATATCATATGGCTAAAAATTCAAATCCAAATTCTCAAATTAGTTGTCAATTTTATTTCCTTCAAATATAATTGAACAAATAATACCCTTGCAAAAAAAAAAAACAATTGCATAATGTGCTAGTGCTACCATATACATGTGCCAAAAACACTCACAAATGTCATAAAATAACAACATCAAACATAAACCCATATGAATATTGATAGGTATATAAACAAACACAAAATGTGAGAAAAATAAACAAAATTAGATAAAGATCATACCTTTATGCTAGGTATACAATAAGCCAAACTCCCCAAATAAGACATTTGAGAATACAATTTAGCTTCACTCAAAGAAACCTTCTTTAACATCTTAGAAAATGAATTTCTATCAAACTTTACATTTTCCCCTTGTTCTTTATCATCATCATCATCATCATCAATAGCATCATCATCACACACTTTACATCCTTCATCTCCATCACAAAAAAAAGATGAAGATTTTTCAAAATTCCCATTTGGCCCTCCATTTTCTTTACCTTGCCAAAGAGACCTAACATGGAGGAATTTCATAACCCAATTCCCATTTTGCCCCTCTAAATCACTACTACTAATACTACCCACTTTGTCTTCCTCCTCCACCAAAACGGCGTCGTCCAAGGGTACACCTTTAGACCTCTGCTTTCTATCACCTCCAAGAAACAAAGATCTAAATGGGTAATGTAAAGATGCAAACTTTGAAGCCATAGATGTTGAAGACGACGCCGTTTTATCAACTGATATTGCATTTTTCACCGGAGCCGGTGACCGACCCACGGAGGAAACTGATGGATTGGGCCGAAATACTTCCAACCCATTACTCAATGGGACTGATGAGCCCAGCCCATGTAGCCCAGATCTCACACAGATGCTATCCATCAATATTTTTCAAAAATTTGTGGAATTAACTGTTTTGTTTTCTGTTGTTTTTCGGTTTTCTGTATCTGGGTTCTGTTCTCTGCGATTGAAAAATTTTAAAAATTAAATAAATGTCAATACTTTATGATATTTTGAATCATTTATTAGAAAAAAAAAGGAAGAATAGGAGGAGAGTGAAAGAGGAAATTGGGGAGAAACGTGGAAATGGCAGCTGGCTAAAGTAGCAGCAAATACGTGTGTATTTCAACGATCTTTTGAGTGTTTTAGAGAAAAGAAGTTAAGTGAAAGTGGGTAACCAAACTAAAAACCAAATAAATAGTAGCCCATCTATATGGAATTGCTATAATTCTTAAATGTCATTTTCCTCTAATTTTATAGAAGTATGTATTGAAAAATCAAGTATTGTTTTAGTTAGATCGTAAATATTACTCTATTTTATTTATCTTAATTGTTTTATTTTTTTATGATCAAGTCACTTTAAATGTCTCTATTATATTTTGAACATGTTAATTTTACCAATTTATACCTATTAAATTTGACTTTTTTATACATTTTTACACTTATTAACCCCACTTTACACCTATAAAAATTTAAAGGAAAAATTACATAGAATAATCCAAGCTATTTATGATTTTCCTATAATAATCCCACATATTGATGAATAATCCCAACTTTGAGGAGTATTTTCCTAGAATAAACTTAGATAACCCGATGACCTGCTATAGTAGGTAATTCACCAAAATAATAAATTAAATATTTATTTAAAATTAGAAAATATTTTTGAAAATTTACATAAAAAATTCTAAATAATAAAAAAATAATAAATTTTCTATGAATATTTTTTAACATTTTTTTCGACATTTTATTTTAATTTATCTTTTTTTTAATAAAATAAAACTTGCTATAGCAAGTCATCCAGTCACCGGGTTTACTCTTGGAAAATGCCCTTTAAAGTTGGGATTATTCATGGTTAATCAATAGGTGGGATTATTATAGGACAATCATAAATAGTTTGGATTATTCTAAGTAATTTTTCCTAATTTAAAAACTCTACATTTTCCTCTTACACATGCGGTCCCATTTGACCACCTAAAATATGCTGAAAAGTCAAATGGGACACTTACGAAAAATAAGAGGGAGTATTTTTTATGTATTTGAATAACTACGCTTTTAGTTTATATTGTATAATTTCAAATGTGCATAACAAAAAATTACAAAAATTGACATAAAATAATTTGAATTAAGAAAAATTAAACAAAATTTTAATTGACTATATTTTTTGTTTACACATATTAAAAAACTACTACTTTAGAACAAAATTGATTTGTGAATAGTGTTTTACGTAATAACAAAGGGATGAAGTTTTTTTTGAAGGAAAGGTAAAACGGAAGTCATTAACATTTGACAAATAATTGTTGACAGTTGATTTTTTTTAATTGATTATTGTAGAAGTTGAAAATCTAGCTGAAGCCAACTGTCTAAGAAAATTTTTGATAAAGTTATTTATTGAAAGTGTAACGAAAATTGAAAGTATTGTTTAAATACTACTACATGTTAATAAGTTTTGTATTGGTTTTTAGTCTTTTCTTTTTGCCTTAAAAATCAATTTTACCATATAATAGGAATATAATCTTTTAACTAATTAAAAAACTAAAAATCAAACAAAAATTCATTTAATAAATATTTTATATTTACTCAAAAAAAAAAAATTTTATATGAATTGACTTGCGACAAAATAATTGACCGACCATCACATGAGGGGCAACTTGCAGGGTGTCAAATATTCAGTAACACGAATAGAACTCTGGTTGCCTTAACTCCCTAGCTCCAGCGATTGCCATGTCACACATTTTGGCACTATATCTTTTTTTTTTAAATTATTTACAGATTTTTCATATTATCCATTTTCTCAATTATTTGTGATTTTTTTGTTTCCTCAATATCTAAATTATTACCCATTATTCTCATTATCCATTTGTTTGTCCCCTCTTTCCTAAATATAGGACTTATAGGAGTATTTTAGTGTATATGCAGTGGGTACGCTCTAATAAAAATCATTAAATATATAAATACGAGAAATTCATTAAAATAAGTGTTAATAAGAATTAAATGTATTATATAAAAATAATGTATTATATAAAAATAATGGGTGTGTGAAGGTGAATTTTGATGCCTATGTGGCGGATAGTGTCATCCGAGGTCTTGGTGTTGTTGTGCGCGATAGTTATGGAAAGCTTCTTGTAGCGGGGGTACGTAGAATCAAGTCCTTATGGCGAGTCGATATCTGTGAGGCAGTGGCCGCTCTCTTCAGTCTCTAAGTAGCGCTCAGAACAGGTTGTGAATGTATCCATATCGAAGGTGACTCCTTATTTGTCATTTCAGCTATTAATCACAAAGAGGAGGGTCGAGCTCCGATTCACCTCTTTTATGATAGTATTTTTGCTTTATGTTCGAATGTCAGGGGTTTTGTTTGTAGCTTCGTTAGAAGAAATGGGAACTCGTTTGCACATTTAGTGGCTAGATGGGATACATGCTTAGCTGATGAGAAAATATGTATGGAACCGTTTCCCCAAGGCCTTCACACCTTGGCAAACCTTGTGTAACACCCCGTGAAATTGAGTGATTAATATTCGAGATTAAATTAAAATAATAATAATCAAGTATAAGAATTTGAGTGAGTTAATATTTGTCGCATATTGGGTTATCGTTATTAATCTAATTTATTTGTTCATGTGTGCTTAAATTAAACCTAGGCAATTAAACACAATATTAATTAATTAAATAAAAAATAATAATAATAATAATAATAATAATAATAATAATAATAATAATAATAATAATAATAATAATAATAACAATTAAATGGTGGCCGGCTATACTAGGAATTAGAGGAGTTTTGTAACTCTCCACTTAAGTGTGTTTTATAGCACATTAAGGTGGGGGTTATGGGTAGATTAAAAGGTTGTGGGTTATTTTAAAAATGCTAGAATTGTGTGATGTTCTTTCAATTGCTTTTGCTCACAAAAACAAACAAAAATATTTTCTCTCTTTTCTTTCTCTTGGGTTTCGGCTACTATAACAAAAAAAAGAGGGATTTTTGTCTCCATTCAATCTTTTAATTCAAAGGGTAGGTGAAAATTCAATTGTTAATATTAGATTTTTCTTTTGAAGAAAATTATATTTTTATAAAGTATGGTGATATCCTATGACTTTTAGGAGGATTGAGTATTTTTATGTAATTTCTATTTATATAATCCTTTAACAAAATTGATTTGTTATAAGGGTTAAGACAAGTTGTGTAAAGTTTTCCATTGATTTATATTCTTTAACAAATTCAAAAATTCGATTTGTAAAGATGGGTGTTTGGCTTATGATCTTCTACAAAAATTCATTTGTGAGAAGATCAAGTATTTAATTCCATTATTGTAATTTATTGTTTTTAGTGGGTGTTTGAATGGTCTTATGTGTGAGAATATTTTAGTTAATAATTTTGTGTTGATGATGGACAAATTTATGTGTGAGATAATATTATATGTGGTTGGAAATGCTAGGTGATTGTGTGATAAGGTATATGAATTGTGTTGTTTAAGGATTCGGGTTTTGTTAATTTTCTTAGTTATGGATTATAAGGTGAATTTTCTTTCTATATAAAAAGAAATGATTGATATGTGATATTATGAGTACGTGGTACGAACCTTTCGGACAGCAATAGCTGCCCCGGAAGTGACGCCTCATATCCTATTAAGTGGGATGCGTTTTCGTTGTCGTTTTGTTTAACCGATATGTTAAAAGTCGTTTAAACGCTTAAAATAATTAAAAATAGTAAATGGATTTTAGAAATTTTGAAAATTGGTGTCCAAGGTAATTGATGCGTTCCGGACGCAGTGGTGAAGTCCGATTTTTCATTTGGATTTTCTAAACTGTCCGAATTGGCAGTTTAAGTTTCTGGTTAAAAATGGAATTTTGAGTTATTAGGAATTTGATGAAATTAATTAAAATTACCAAGTCTTATTAATATGTTAGTGGTATAGAATGAGTTAGAAGTGTAAAACGTTCTAATACGTGTTCGTTTTGTGTGTGTGTTTGTTTAGGACCTCGATTCATAAGAGGGTGAAATTCCTGTAGCCTTTGAATACCGTTGTTTGCTGTTGCTTAAAGGTACACGCTTAGACCATACTATTTATGTGGTTGTACAAGTAATGTTGTTTCATTCTTGATTATTACATTGTGGCTCACATAAGGATTAGACACCTCAAATAATTTGAAAGAAGTTTAACTTGGAAATCGAGGATTGATGTGTTGGTTATCCCAACGGGGTTAATATTTTGGAATGGATTATATATTATTGTTCCCATGGCAGTTTTGGATCATTACGGTCACCATGGGGGTATGCATACTTTAACCTTTGACGACCCGAACAGGACGGGCAACGTCTTAGGTCGGTGGTTGCCTTGGAATTAGCTCTCCCAAGTGTATTCCTCCAAATGAATTGGATTATTACTTGGACGACCCGAATAGGACGGGCAACGTTTCAAGTTGGGGATTTTGAATGAATATATTAGAGCCTTTGCATGCTAGGGTGAACACATTGCTTGTTTTCCACTTGATGATAAGTTGTATGTTGTCTCTAACGTGTATTGGATTGTTCTTTTGAACCTGCTTCCGTTGTCGATCGACGACTAGCAGGGTGATTGCAGGTGGGAATTGGAGTGAGGTTGAAGTTAGGATCACATCACCCAAGACCGCGTTTTATGTAATAAGAATTATAGTAGGAAATAATTTACATTTATGTAATGGAACTCAGTCTAGTTTGTTTTGTCGTTTCGTTAGTAGAGGCCGATGGGTTCTCAAGTTGTAATATGAAACTTTATAATCCTGTCGCTACCGTATGCTTTATTTTTTTCCGCTTAGTTATATTCCTTTATCAGTGGAACGTTGACGATCTTGGATGAGAATCTTTCCACTAAGTGTCCAGTCGTGAACCGGAGTCATATTTTTATATGATTATCCGGCTCACACGAACCGGACCGTTACACCTTGATATTTGCTAATGACAGATTAAATTAAAAAAAATAAAATAAAAATAATGTATTATATAAAAATTATCGGTGCTCAAGACACACATGTTTTTCTATTAGATAAACAAAGTTGTTAATATTAACCAAAATCATTATTACTATATTGATTTTGTTAATTTTTTATGTTATTTTTGCAATTTAAAGATTATGATCAATAATTTTTCTCTACTAACAAATTATATATAAGGAATATTTAGAAAAAAAATTTGCAAGATCGATGGATTCAATTTTGTGAGTGATTTTTAATTAAATTGGGTGATTGATTCAATTTACTTTGTTGATTATAATATATGTAGGCGTAAACAATAAATAAAGGCTATTGTGAATATAATTATATAAATTATTTTAGCTATATATGGAAATTTAATCTTTATCATTCTAACCTAATTCACAAATTCTTAAATAAGAGGAGTATATTGTGAGATTATTTCTATTAGATTGAACTCATATATTTAGTCTATTAACGTAATTACTTACAATTTTAATGTGATCAATTGAAAATATAGACTAATTATATGAGTCTATTTCATTATAAAACGGTCTATTAACCTAATTTATTTGCATCATTTCAGTCATAATGACAGTAGTACTTCCTCCGTCCCATATAATTTGAAGCAAAGAGAAAATTAGTATTTTTTAAGAAAAAAGTTGATAATGGTAATAAATGAAGAGAGAGAATACATTGTGTAGTTGAAATTAAAGAGAGAGAGTTAAAATATATAGATGAGATTAAAAAAAGTGGTGGGACATAGTCCAAAAATAGAAATGATGCAAATTATATGGGACAAACCAAATAGAAAATGCTATAAATTAAATGGGACGGGGTAGTAGTGGGCTAGTAGTAGTAGGACCATGAGACTTGTGAATTACTCACTCCTATGCAGGCCAGCATTCGTGTAAGTGCAACAACATTTATGAAAGGAAGATATTTGTTAAGTACTAATTGGCCGTTTATACGGTTTAGTACTCAGAAATAGTATGATTACTAGATCGTACCCGTGCGATGCATGGTTTATTAAATTTTTTATCATATTTGTATAAATTAAGATTTTATAATCATTTAATAAATAAAATTGGAAAGATTTTTATAAATTATTGAAAAAAAATAAAATATGTAATTTTCTAATGCATATATTGATATGACCTAAAAAGTAAAAAATCAATTAATAAGGATAATATTATAGTTATAGTTACAAAGTAGTAAAGTCAATAGTATAATTATTAGTCATGACATCATCATATAGTTTTAGAGGGAAAATTTTTGTTGAGGTTGTGACACGTAAGCAAATTTAAAAAGTGATGATGTCATGCGTATTTTGTTTTAGTAATAGTTATTATAGATTGTTTTATTTTAACTAATTTGAGGACTAACCAAACCAAGTAATCTTAGATTAAATAATCATTTACTTCCTTACGTATTGTCTTTTTTAGAATCGATTCTTTTATCAGTTGGAGTAAATACTATTTTTTTCAGATAAAATTCTAAGTTTGATTATCACTTTGTTTATCTCTTTTTTCCCGTCAGTAATCAACCTACCAAATAACTAAATGAGGCAAAACTAAACAAGTGGAGAAAATATTTTGGTTTCTTAATAAACAACAATTATATAAGCTAATCCAACTTTATTAGCCTTGTGATTTTTAGAAAAGGTCATTATCACAAAATACTACTAATATAAAATATATATAAAAAATTCTCGTGTGAGACGGTCTTAACGTGAGACACTCTAATATCTACATACATGGGTTAAATAGTTTAACTAATACAATTATTATCATATGAGCTACTTGTTTTGAGATTGACTTACCAAAAGACGGTCTTCACAAGAGTAGGCTAATAAATATATAATTGATATTCATCATTTTGGTTTTTTATAAGCATTCTCAGATCAGAAGGTCTCATGAGAGACCGTCTATGGCAAAGACGACTCTCTAAAACAGTCCAACCCAATGTTAAAATCCAATTTTTATTTTTTTATTTAAAATATTAGAAATTTGAAACTGATTTTATAATTGGGCTGATCCAAGACGAATAGTCTATGGCGAAGACCGTCTACAATAAGAATTTGTGTTCTCAGATTATCTATCAGCTACTCTTATGAGAAATCGTCTCTCAAAGAGACGACCTCAAAACAAAAAGCCCACATTCTTATTTTCTCTTGAATTTGTGTAAATTGGGGTATTTAGCCTATATTTCTAATGCGTCTCTTGGAGAGACCAACTCTCATGACAATCTGTGATTATCTAAAACCAAACCAACAACAACCAAATCAGCTTCAACGTTTCGTGTGAAAGACAAAGGGCCGTGGGACTTGGGATGGGCCTAATAGCTGGTAGCCCAAACCCAATGGATAGAACTCATAGAAGAAGCCTTAAAAACTATAAATATAGAAAAAGAAAAAAATCCTTAGGCATTTTGCATAATTAGTACCTAATAATAAATAAAAGTTTTTGGCTGATAATGTCTGCCAAAACTAAAGAATTACAACACTATATTTCTATAGTTTAACTATCCTAATTTTTTCGCAAAACATAACACGGTTTCACTGTGAAACATTCTCATACATGGGTTAAATAGCTTGACTGATATAATTATTAGATTACTATCTTGTATTTATATAATTATTATCTTAATATATCGAATATTTGACTATAATTATTTTGCTTTTATGCGTTAGTACATTAAGTCAATAAGAAAGGGAGGCATCTTGACATTCTTGAAAAAAAAAGGAGGCATCTTGACAAATATTCTCCACATAGTACATACTAGCTAGATAACCGTTGGCAACGTTTGCAAATGCTCTTAAATTTATGATATTAATTGGTGATTATGAGAATGATATTTAGTCTTAATTTTGATGAAATGCGATATTTTATTCTTATGGTAATGATTTCTCATTCTCAAATGTTTTTTTCTTCATCATCTGATCTCATATTAGAATCAAAATTATTTTCTCAAGTGGCAATGAAAGAAAACAATTTTTGTGAAAAATAAAAATGATCAAAATAGGACAAATACAACTTCAAACTTTGTAGATACTCTCTTTATCCTCATAAGTTCAGAATACATTTTATTGTCGTTTGTCCCTCAACTTTGCAACACTTCCTAATATGAAAATGTCTCCATCACCTTTTTCATTCTCATCCACATATATAATTATTGTCACTTTTAATAACATACACATTATTTAAATGCCTCCACCATTTTTTAATATTTATGTTATTTCCTTTTGTTGCAAATTCTAAAGACAATAAAATAAAAATTTTTAGCTAAATTATTTATATTTTTACAATTATTTATACTATCAACAATAACAACCAAACGGTTTTTTAAGTCATATACACTACTTAACAATTGTAGTAATAAATAAATGTGTTCAAAATAAATCCGACCCAAAATTTCTCCAATATTATATAGTTGAAGCCGACATAAACATAGATTTATAATATCATGAAATTAACATGAATACAAGACTCAATTTTAAGCCAACAAAAAACATCTAATTTAAAATTGATCTAATACTCCGAATTTGATAGCCACTAGAAATCATTAAATCAACATTCAGATGTTCTATTGAGAAAAGTCCAGCCTAAATCTATATTTAAAATTGTTAAAATATATATTTAAAATTGAACTGGATTTTTGATAGCCGTATTTACAAAAGACGGTCTCAAGATCAACGTGGGGATGTAAAGCATCCTCAGAGGATTCCGATCCTAAAAAGGCCACGACATACAATTTAATACACCATATCGACGTGGCCCAATCCAATACCGTTAATACTATATTGGGCCCCATCTCAGGTTCCACTTTTTTATTAACCAATTTTATTTAATGGAGTGTCACACATTTTGCTACACTTAAACTTTGTTACACCTTTTCTTCCCATATCACTCTCCCATGCAAATATTACTAATACACTCAAGTCATCTTCTTCTCACCCTCTTTGAGTTTTGTAACCAATTCTTTTGTTTTTCATTCATTTTCATTTTCCTTAGGCTATCTTCATCTTTGTCGTCATCGATCTCAAAATCTCGAAAAAAAGGAGAAAATGGGGAGAGCGCCGTGTTGTGAGAAGGTGGGATTAAAGAGAGGAAGGTGGACCGAGGACGAAGATCAGAAATTGATCAAGTACATTCTACAAAATGGAGAAGGGTCTTGGAGATCATTGCCCAAAAATGCAGGTTTACTTTATATATTATGATTATATATATATACTTGGTAATTTTAAATAAGAATTTTAGGTTTTAATATACATTTATAAAAAGATTTTCAAAAAAGTTAATTATTAGACTTTGTTTTAGAGAAATTTTATTTTTATATGAGAATCTTACTTAATTATTTAGTAGAAGTGTATATTTTGGTGAAATAATAAAAGTTGCTTGATCCTAGAGAGGGCCGTAGGTTCCTTTAATTTTATAAACAATTTAAAAATTTAAGAAAAATTCTCGTAATAATATAAATTTTAGCTAATTTTCCTTTAATAATACAATTTTATGATTAACCATGAATAATACTAATTTAAAGGGGTTTTTTGTTGAATAATGGAGTATAAACTATTGTTGAACCATTAGTTTACCTTTATTTTTTTTTATCAAATAACCTACCATAAACAAAAGTTGATATTATATATTGTAGAAAAATAGTAAAAGTTTGTATATATAATTCCCGATAATTTTTCAAAATTATATTATGTTTTAATCATTTCTTTAATATTTCTTTTCATTTAGTATTCAACACTATATGATAAAAGTCATGTTAATATATTTCTCTAGCTTTTTTGTTAGGACTAGCATCGATGTAAATAATAAAAAACATAAATATATACTTTAACGTAGTAGTATAAAATTATGGTAAAAAATTAATACTTTTGTATTGATTTTAAAATTAGATAATGTAAAAGTCAAGTAAAATTTTATTCATAAAATCAAGTAAAAATTAATACTTTTGTATTCCTGTCTTATGCGAGATATATCGAGAAAATTCTTTATCTTTACCTTAATTTTAATTATTTCTATCGCCTTCAATTTGGTTGTCAACTTTGCCAAGAAATTTATTCATGTGGAACCCATAAATTTCTAGAAATTGTGATTTTATTTATCTCCTTTTTTTTAATTTAATATTTTTGTTCTCATTTATGTATATGACGACAGCTTACAATTACATATACATAGAGCCATAAATGAATTTCTACATTCACAATTAGTTTCCTTTAATGATTTACCTTTTTTTTAACCCTAAAAGTAAATAATATTGTTAAAGGAGCTACTTTTGTGAGAAACTGTCTTTCAGTGAGACGACATCAAAACAAGACATTTATATTATATGCTAATAATTATATTAGTTAGGCAATTTTCCCATATATAAAGAATTAACATCTCACGATGATGCCGTCTCACACAAAAATTTGTATTGTTAAACTTTTATAGGTTTATTAAGGTGTGGAAAAAGTTGCAGATTACGGTGGATAAACTACTTAAGATCCGATTTAAAGAGAGGAAACATTACACCACACGAAGAAGAAATCATCATTAAGCTACACACTTCATTGGGTAACAGGTAATTAATGTATTTTGTTTAAATAATATACTCTTTTTTACATAATAATTGCATCCTCGAATAAATATTTAAGGGTAAAAATAATTATTATTTATCTTTTAAAAAAAGTGGAGGAGAATTGATCGTTTTAAGGCCCAATTTTAGTCAAAAGTTTTGGATAGTTAAGGACTAGGGAGGGTCATGGGTGTCCAAATCCGCTCATTAGATCTGTTATATTTCACTTTTTTATATTATGGTTCTTATATTTCACATTTCTACATAATCTAATGCGTTATTTTGATGATTAATATTTTGAGTTTTAAATATAAAAATTATAAAAAGTTAATATTTTCAAAATATGTGATTAGAGGATTCAAACTAGATCCAAATAGATTATAATTTTTCTTACAAATTAGTCGCAACAACATAAAATTTTTATGAGTTCGAATGATGAAAAATAATAAAAATTCTTAAATACAGGTATTTCATCACAAAAATAGTATTATATCATTTAGCGCTATAAATATTTTAGGGAAAAATTTAAAGCTAAGGGACCCCGAGAGGTGTGGCTTGTTTGTCTTTCCACGTAGAGTACTCAAAGCAAATAGTAATTTAATAAATTGTCTCCTACTAAAATAATGTATTGTCTAATTTATACAAGTAATGATCGTATAAACTATAGAGTACGTAGAGTTTTTAATCTTTGAACATGAAAACTAGAAAAATTAGGTATATCTAGGTGTAACAAATTATACTTCCTCTGAATCAATTTAGTTGTCCCATTTGCTTAAATAAAAATTATGAAAAGTTAATAAGAATAATCTTTGTATTGAGACAAATCAAACAAGATTTCACATGACTATGTTTTAACTTACGGATTAAGAATAAAATACAAATTAAACGAGATTGATGAATAGTGTAAAAAACCAAATGGGACAACTAAATTCATCGTAGCTTGTAAGTGTTGTCCAATTCATAAATTAATAAGAATTATTATTATTATTATTATTATTATTATTATTATTATTATTAAGTTCATACTAAAATCTATTCATTATTTGTTGCTTTGACACTTGTACATTAATCAATATTTATGGAGAAATGTGATTCATACATATATATACATGAATTGTGGAAGAAAATAGAATGGTTTATTTGTAAAAGTTTTTGAGTCATGAGTAGACCGGTTAAAACAATTGAAAGAATGAGTTGAGCTCAGATTATTTTTAGTCGAGTCAATATTGGTTGGATTCGAATTGATCTAATGGTTAGAGTCGATCTTTCAAAAAAAAATATAACAACCTGATTTTAAACAGTAAAAAGATTATATATCTAGTGTTTTCGCTCATTTATTTTAGTGGCCCTTAAGAAAATCTTTTCAAAATCAAATAGAAAATCATACAAGGTAGTTGAGTCACTTGAGCATTTAAATCGGCCATTATATAATTATTACACAATATACTTTCTTTGTACTGAAATACTAGCTACATTGTTCGAGCTTATTTTTTATATAACAACTAATGTGTAAGAAGAAATATAGTCAAGTGGGATCTTGTTTGAATCGTCCAATTGCATACTTTCATAATATTTAATTTTTATAATTTTTAACTAAGTGTATGTTAAAATATTAATGATTGCCTAAAAAAAATGAAAAAAAACGGAGCAAGTACCTCGAATGTATGTAAGATTCTTGCGTCAATGCAATATTAATTTAATATTGCATTGGTGTAAGAAAGTTATATATTCATATTATAGGCCTTTTGGAAATTTATTTATAAGATGATAATATTTAAATAAGTATATAAATTATTAATTGTTAATTAAATTAGACTTTTGAATATTTAATTTAATATTGCATTGGAAGTATAATTTTCAATTTAAATAAGTATATAATTTTATTAATTGTTAATTAAATTAGACTTTTGAATATTTTACTAGTTTGCCGAAAATGATTTGTTTTTCAAACTTCAAATAATTTTGATTGAAAACACAAAGAGAAGTGAAATTAATGTTTGTGTCTTCAAAACGCAAAAAAATCAAAAAATGAAAATAGAAATGAAATCGAATATCTAAAACTCGATTTAGGATAAATCGGATATTAGAAATTCAGATCAAGATTTTCACTATCCGAAAAATTGAATATTCGAATATGATATAATCTAATATTTGATTTTGAACACCCCAATATTAATTGTAGAAAAGTATTCTATTAATTGAAAATATTCCTTAGTTTTTTCTTTCTAGCATTCATACCATTTGGAGATTAAATAGGTATGTGCAAGTTGGTCAAGTTATTGTTATTAGTCCATTTTTCTTTAATGTTTTGTTGGTCTCACATATTTACTCTTATTTATATTGAAAATGACTTACAATAACAAACAAAATAATATAATAAGTTATGTTTAATAAAAGATCATAATTTAATTTAATTTAACTTACAACGCCAACAAAGAAATACGCCTGTGATAGTTGAATCTAGTAATTTCAGTTGGAACAAATACCATTAAATTAAAATTTAATTCCCACGTAACTTTCATATAAATACGGACTAATAAATCACCATGTGAATTAATTATATAACAGGAGGAATACAATTTAGTAAAAATTAATTGTAAATTGTATTAAGCACTGTAGAACCACACTGAGGCTGGGTGGGGCCGATCTTACTCGTATTTTTTACCCGAGTCCATATATAATATTATGACTAAATATTACAAAATTAAGTAAATAATCAAATAAAGTAATATATAAAATAAAACTGTAGGTCACTCGAAAAAAAACTTTAGGTTTTTGGTTTGAATTTTTATATGAGCTAAATTTGCGAATATAAATTATTTTGATTATATTTATTTATTTAGTGTATCAACTATATATATATATATATATATATATATATATATATATATATATATATATATATATATATTTCGCCGAGTACCTCCTATTTAATTTTTTTTTCACTTTACTACACCATACCATACCATCATAAATTCATACTTAGTATATTTCGCCGAGTAGTGGGTAAAAGACATAAAAATCATATCCATACCCCAAAATAAAAATAAATAATTGACATATAAGCATATATAGACAATACAAAAGATGAATATACATTAGTTAAAAAGATAAAATTAGGTGTAAAAGTCTAAGACATAAATAAGTCGTCTATAATTATAACATACAAATAATGAAATAATGATTACATATACGGCCCATTTGGTATGTGTTAATAAACCGTGGCAATGGGAATGAAAAATTAGTGTAATTTTGGTTGAAAAATCTCTTGGCTACCTTGATGGCCATGCTACAACCTTCAATCATCTCATTTTGTTCATAAAATTCATTCCAATGCATTACTAATGAGAGATGTGGTATTAGGTGGTAATGAAAATTTGTGAACAAAAAATTATTTGTGATCAAAGTTTCATTACCATGGGAATGACATGAAAGTTTTGATGAAATTTTACACTATAAATCATTCTCATTACCACCATTTAGTACCACTAACCAAACAGGCCGATAATGAATTTTAAACAACTTAACATCTTGCAGGTGGTCTATGATAGCAGCCCAACTTCCAGGAAGAACAGACAATGAAATAAAAAATTATTGGAATTCTCATTTAAGTAGAAAAATACATACATTTAGTAGACCTAATGGGAAAGGTAATACTGAGAAAATTATCATTAATTATAGCAACGTAAGCGCGCCACATAAGCGCCGAGGTGGCAGAACAAGCAGAGCTGTAATGCAAAGGAATAGAAACAACAACAACAATGTCCTTACCCTTAAAAACACTATAAACACCAACAATAACAATAACAATGTTATTAGTATTGTTTTACCTAAAGTGGGTCCCACAAATTATGAATCAGAAAAGTTATCTGGTGTTGGAAACAATATGGGCCTTGATGGGCTTTTATCCACTACCAATGAGAACACTAGAATGGAGAGTGTGGGACCCAGTAGAGAATCGTGTGGATCAAGTGGTGTAGGATCAACAACTTCATCATCATCAAACTTTGATCATAATGTTGATAGAGGAATAGATTGGGAATGGGAAATAGGGAATGTTGATGTTGTGGGACCAGAGTTTCAATTGTGGGGTGACAAGGAGGAGATTATTTCTTGGTTATGGGAGAATGATGATCAGTTCGAAGAGCCGGTTTTTTCTGATCTTTCAGCTAATTTGAATGTTAAAAAGGAACAAGCTATGGTTGATTGGCTACTCTCGTGACTTCCACCAAGTGTTTAGGATTTAGATAACATGGATGTTTGGAAAACAACTAATAATTGATAGCTTGTATTTGATTGGAGTAGTTGATTTGACCAGCTGATTTGGTCAACTGGTTTGATCTGTAAGAAGCTTGTTCAAAAACAGCTTATTCATAAAAATAAGTTGCTTCAACCACCTAATTTACCAGATATAAGTATTAGATGGTTTGATCACTCAACCTCTATTTGTATCAAAATAAGCTAAAATTGTTCAATAAGTTATTTTGCCAAACACCCAACAATCTTATGAAGTATTTAGTTAGTTCTTTGTAGTATGTTTGTTTGCAGCTGTTTTGTAGGTTTGTGGCTATTTTAAAAAAAAAATTATTTAGGGTTTTATAATCAAGAATTGTATGAAAGCATTGTGCAATATTAAGTAATCAATTATCTTTTTTTGGTGTTTTAGTTGGTGTGTACTCTCACAACTGCAAAGTACAAACTACTCTCTTTGGTTGTGTTTTCTTGTGTACCAATGAAATCAATGGAACTTGATTTTAAGTTTGCCTCATTTTCTATTTAAGTCGGTCTTTTTCAATTTGAAGTGACATTGCCTAGTAATTAGTCATAGGTTGAAAGTTCAAATCTCATCTCCCAGTTTGTTACTAAATAATAACATTGACCCCTCTAACTTTCAGCTCAAGTTCAGTCATTAACTACATTGGTACATTACGGATGACCGCAAAATGAAAACGTATGCAAACACTATGGATCAAAGCTACCCACAAAATTAGGATCAACACCCAAGTTCAAAGAACCACAAGAATACATAACTAAACGACGTGTACATGGTATTTTCCATGACCTTTCACTATTAAGCAATGAATGTAGTACCTAATTGTTGGTTCCATGGGTAGCAGGCATGCAAATGGCATAATCCATTTTGTATCAAAGAATGTATTGAGAAATGTCATAAGCCACATAATGGATTTTCTAGTTGATTTGTTTGTTGTGGGTGCACCATTTACTATACTAAATGCACTCACAACACCCATCTTTACTACCTAGCTATATTTTGAATGGAAGTTGATCTTTGGACATAGATTTTGTGGTCCTTTTTTCAACTTGTTTGAAATATGTTTCTATAAAGGTTGCATGACTCTTTAAAATACTAGTTGGCTTTATTAAATGTATAACATTATACTCTTTCTGTTCTTTTGAGTTTGATATAATTTCTATTTTTGTTAATTTCACCTGATTTGCTACATTTTTTTTATAAAAATGACTACTCAAACTTCAATCCTTTTAGCGTCCCCACAAGTTAATTTTTTTTGTCTTATTATCCAAACTATTGACCTATCTTTAATCTTTGTGTCATATTCTTTGATAGCAAACCCAAAGTGATAGCATGTCTACTCCATAATGAATAATGAAGCAATAGCAAAACCCTATCTATAAGATTCACTATTAGAAGTCAAATAATCATGTACTCACTCCTAAATAGCTTGGCATTTTAGTTGTGCATCAAATCATTCAAACGTAGAGTCCACTAAATTTAACTCATCCCACCACCCCACAATATTTATTATTGTCTCATTGTTTTTTGTTTCTCCATCGGATACCTATGGGACAAATTTGATGGGACAGAAAAAGTAACATAGCATTGCCCTTTTATCAACATTAAAATACTTTGATTAGGAATACTAGTAAGCCATGTAAGGAAAGGAAAATTTAAACCAAGTAAGAGTATTTATCAAAAAGAACATAGAACAAGACCATTTTCAACTTATTTCCAAATATAAGCGTGTAATTCCCTAACATGAGGTTTGGGTTGTTTGCACTTACTAAGTGCGAACAGGGTGAAAAAGTGAAACAGAATGTTCGCAGTTACTAACCGCGAACAGGCCTGTTGACTGCTTTGACCTATTCGCACTTAGTAACAACGAACAACCTATTTCATTTTTTCACCATGTTTGACTTGTTCGTAGTTACTAAGTGCGAACAGACACTTGAATTTTTTTGACTAGTTTTTTCTGCTCGCAGTTACTAAGTGCAAACAAACCCGAACTTGTGCTCTGGAGTATTAGGCGTTTATATTTGAAAATATGTTGAAAATGATCTTATTCAATGCTTTTTTTTTTGGATAAATAATCTCATTCATTTCAAATGTACTAAGGAAAGTTGAGTTCGATACATACTTTTAGCTCAAATTGGCTCTAGAGTCATCATTATCATCATCATCATCATCAACCCAATATCCCACTCAAAAATAGGTCTGGCTTTCTGGCTTTAGAGTGACGAAGAAAAACAATGTAATAAACGGTTTCACATGCACAAATGGACAAAATTCGAACTTGCAACTCACCATTTACGCAAACAGGATGTGTATGTTGTAGAAAACAAAGATATGGCAGGTGGATGAAGCTTTACTTGAAGACACATGACAAATGTGCAATTTGCTAGTAGATAAGAGATCACTTACACTTGCAACACCCCGGAAATTAAGCCATGCGGTATGCTCAGATTAATGAATATACATCCATCTGTGATCTACCCAACAAATTAAGCTCAAACTACCAAGCTTCACCGTTACTTCTAAATTTACAAAACTTATGCACGAGAATCTAAGTCTGGGCTTGCCTATGTCATGATGCGGGTCATTCCATCAAAAAAAGTTATTAATATTGAATTGTTGCGTAACATATAACAGGGGAAAATGGTAATTTAGTTGGTTGCACATATAGGTGAATGTTCAGCCCACTAATCGTGTTTTAAATTCGCCAAATGAGTCAACAAAACTTACCATTTTAATTATACTAATTTTAGTCTTAGTCTTAACTAGTGAATTTCTACCTATGACCTTAGTGTATACAATGTAATCAAAAGAACTTAGTGACCACACATGTTAATCGGTCCTTGGACATGGAGCATCAATCAAAACGAGATGTTACTCAAGTTTGGATGGTTCTTTGACATGGTGCCAAAGTTATAGACTCGATTCTCATTCACTCTTTATTTCAAGTGGAATATCCGACGTCAAGTATAACAGAAATATGTATAGGATTCATATTTCTAACCTAAGGGTCAAATGG
The DNA here is from genome assembly GCA_019425755.1 of Amaranthus cruentus. Taxonomy (NCBI): domain Eukaryota; kingdom Viridiplantae; phylum Streptophyta; class Magnoliopsida; order Caryophyllales; family Amaranthaceae; genus Amaranthus; species Amaranthus cruentus. The sequence continues at coordinate 1,920,316 of CM033451.1, read as the reverse complement.
GCACTCATTTGAGGGCGTATACTACGGTATTAAATCAACCTTGACCTCAACCAACGGTTGCTTTTGGTTGAGATAATTATATGATGGAAACAAATGCATCGACTGACTTTCTAACTCCTTCACACCCATGATTAACTATCATCACCCTAGTTACCGGAAAATTCCCACTAAATCTTGTTTCGAAAAACGTCTTCCTCGAAACTCTAGATTATGTTTCGGAAACTTGTTCCAACTCTTGATTATTGTTCTAATGAAAAAATGTTTCAATCTCAGAACTAATTAGATTATTATACTAAAAAAACAAACCCATAATATGAAACCTTCGTTCACCCTTTAGCCATCACTGCCTTATAAAATCCAACCACTTTTTGGTTTAAAAACCCAAAATAATACTTACTTCTATTAATATCTAACCATAGTTACTGAAAATTATTTATAGAAATTAGTGTAATCAAAAAAACAATGCTCCTCAGCCTCCCATCACCATGAAAGAATTAGGAAGAAGTTCTAAGGTCTTGAATAGAGCCTTCCAAACAAAATATCTCCTAGCTTTAAACCTAAACCGATTAGCTCGTTCTCCAGCAACCTTAATTCACTGCACCCAAAGGATAAATAAACCAGCGAGTACTCTTTTATCCATAAGATCAGCGGTTTTCCTCCTTACGATCTTAGGAATATTTATTAAACCGATAAAACCCGAAAATTTTCTTCAATGCATGGCCACTAGACATTTAAACACAGTTGTTTACACAAGAAAATCTACCTTATACTTCCCCTTGTTTCAAAAGTCGCAGCAGAACCCGAGGTGGTTGAATACCTCCTCGGCATTTAAACCTCTCTACATAGTCACACCATCACAAGAGGTTGAGATCAGTGCCACAGTTATCTGCAGCAGGGAAAATGGCTTACGGGTTAGAGTTCGGAGTGGGGGTCATGACTACGAGGGCCTGTCCTACTTAAGTCGAACTCCCTTTGTCCTCATTGATCTCGTGCACCTTCGAGACATCGAGATAAACATGGAGGATAAAACGGCGTGGGTGCAATCTGGGGCAACTCTAGGAGAGCTCTACTATAACATTGCTCGGAAAAGCAACACTTACGGTTACCCTGCTGGTGTGTGCCCCACTGTGGGGGTTGGAGGCCATATCAGCGGGGGAGGGATTGGGGCTCTAACACGGAAGTATGGTGTAGCAGCAGATTATGTTGTCAATGCCCGCTTGGTGGATGTGAATGGGCGTGTTTTGGACCGGAATTTGATGGGCGAGAAGGTATTTTGGGCTATTAGAGGTGGTGGAGGGGCAAGTTTCGGAGTGATCACAGCATGGAAGATCAGATTGGTTCCAGTTCCTGTAACAGTTTCAGTTTTCACAGTACATAGAAGTCTCGAACAAGGGGCTAATAAGCTGATTGACAAATGGCAACGGATTGCGCATAAGTTGCCTGAAGAACTGTTCATAAGGATCATAGTACAGATTGTGGGTGGTGGAGGTTATGGGGTAAAGAAAACTGTTCAAGCTTCTTTCAACTCTATGTTTCTTGGGAATATTCAGAGGTAAGGTTTGATCAAACTAAATGCAGTTTACTTCTCACAGAAACTCCTAACAGTCAAACAATAACTTCTAATCAAGTAAAGAGAATTTAATTAAACAGCACAAAAATCACACACCACCACCAAGTACCAAGATTGGACTTAAGGGTTGAGTGTTATCGGGGAGGTACCGATACGGAATATGTAATATCAATGTCGGATACAAGTGCATGTCTAAGTTCTATTAGAGTCAATTGCTTTCTATACATGTCTAAGTGTCCAATACAAATCATGAACAATTCTTATACTTCTTAGTTCCCTTCAGTGGTTTGCATACAAATTACAAACCAAGGAAAAGAGAGAAAGTGGGTATTTTAGTGGGTTATGTAGGTCATGTCTTTTAATGAAGTAATATAATTTTTTATATAAGAGAAAAAAATTTAAATCGTTTGTTTTAGTGGGGTATTCTAGGTGACAAGTGGGGTCATGACTACAAGTAATGAGGCAAACCATGAGGGACGGACCAAAATAGTACATGGAGCATGAAAGATGTGTGACTTGAGTCTTGTTAATTAGTCATGTGTTAGATGACAATTAATGTGTAGAAGAATCATGGCTTAAAGGTTAACATAACTAATTGAGATTATTATACCTTAAGCATCAATTATGGAAATGGTAAAGGACACTTTGTGTTTGGCTTGTTTGGGAATAAAATAGTACATAGTACATTTGGAAGCATTAGCTTGGACATGTGAAGGCTAGGAGTGGAAATCTTTAGTCCTAAGAGCAAGTGTAAGAACATTGGAGACCGAAGCATACATGGATAAGGAAAGTCAAGCACAGCAAGCAAGCCACAGCCAGCACTGCAGCCTGCTGCCCTGTGCATCAGTTTTGATGCTGCTGCATTGCTGTCCCATTTTCCCCCCTTTGCCTATATATGTTGTAGTGCTTTATTGTATAGATGTAGAGCCAAGCTACAAGCTTGAGCCTCCCATTATCATCCTTACCATTCTCTTTTATTCTCTACTCCATGTAACTCTCACACACACACCAAACTCCATTGATATAATTCCTTCAACATTGTAATGAGCTTTCAAGCTCCTATTATCCTTTAAACACATAATGATATACTAGCCTAGGATGGTGGATGTAGCCTAATTAATGATGAACCACCTCAAATCTTGGTGTTATTGTTTTATTTACTTTTATTGCTTGAATCACTTTAATACTTGCATATAACCATGTCTCATTAGTACACCTTCAAGCCATGGTCGTTAACCTTTCATGTCACCTTTAGGCCCACGCTTCCGCATTCGTTAGCCTACTCTAACAGAGCAAAAATAGAGGGGCAAAGGGAGTATACGTCATATTGCATATCAATAAATAGTCAAATCAAAAATAACCTCTTTGTTTTTTTACAAAGGTAAGGTTACATATCCGACTCCTCCAAATCTCGTCTAGATGGAAGCCAATTAGTGGCTCTGAGTTAATGGAAAATGATGTTAAGTTCCATCTAACTATTTTCCCTTCTCTACCATGAATAAAGAATTCTGATAATGCTCTCGCTCGGAACGCAGCCTAATGCCATCAATGAAGCATAGCTTCCCTGAGCTAGAAGTGAAGTCAAATGAATGTAAAGAACTAAGTTGGATTGAAGCGGTCCTATACTTTGCTGGTCACCCTAGCGGCACACCAAGAGAAGCTCTTCTAGACAGAGATCATCAACTATACAAGAAATACTTCAAAGGAAAATCCGACTTTGTAAACCAACCGATACCAAAAACCGCTCTTCAACAAGTGTGGGATAAGTACTTGCAGGTAAATGAGGCCTACATGGTAATGGAACCACTAGGTGGAATAATGAATCGCATATCGGTAACCCAAATAGCTTTCCCACATAGAAGAGGAAATTTGTACAATTTACAATATATAGTGAAATGGCAGGTGAATGAGGAGGAGGAGGCTAAAAGGCATATTCAATGGGTGAGAATGCTTCATAATTTCATGAGTCCATATGTTTCTAAATCTCCAAGAACAGCCTATTTCAATTATAGAGACCTAGATTTAGGCATTAACGGGATTAACGAAACTACAAGCTATCTGGAAGCAAGGGCTTGGGGTACAAAGTATTTCAAGAATAATTTCGAGAGGTTGGCCAAAGCGAAAAGCAGCATAGATCCAAGCAATTTCTTCAGAGATGAACAAAGTATTCCTCCCTTTAGCTAAATAGACTACTGGAGAACACATGTCGGATCTTATGTCTAGTTCCTACTTCCTAGTGAAAAGAGATGTACACTGAAACGATGCTAAATAATGAATCTTGTGTTATCATACTTCCCACCTAAATTGCTTAAGAAATATCAAATGTTCACCTGAGGATTATGCATTAAAATGAGCGGATTGATGATTTCAAAAATCAATAGCTTCCATAAACACACCAAACCAAAGTGCAGAAAGTTCCGATAAGTATCGCATATGTAAAGCAACGGTATGTCATATATTCGTGCCATGCATTTCAACACCGAGGCTGAGAAAGGGGACAGACGTAAAACAATAACAAGAACAACAATGCCAAAGCCTTAACACTAAAAGATTGGGGTCGGCTACATGACTAAGAGATCATTTCTAGAATCGCAACGGGAAATAAACTAAAGGTATATCCGTATGGAAGGAACGGAAAGAAAATATTTTGAGAAATGCCACAGTATTGCACGAAACACAGATAATTCATATCTAAGTGAGTGACAAAAAGTCTTTCTGGGCCCGAGCCTACGGTTTCCCCGTGGGTGGGTCCACACAAGTGGGCCCATGGGGTGATCATGTGACGAATTGTCATGGCCTAACAAACCTGCTCTTTCCCATGTATCAAAGTAAAAGAATTGAAAACAAAATAATCAACTAGAAGAGAAGAAAAAAGAGAGATGAACTTACAGGATATCTCAATTCTCAGAAATTAGATGAAAATTAGCATCAATAGCTTTTATCATGTAGTTAGCTTGGCTGTCTGGCACTTGAACAGTAAGCCACATTACAGTTCCATTAGAGTTTAATACCAGTAAGTACCCATCAGATATCTAGATACAATTGTTACAGCTGTGTACATTTGGAGTTCTGTACCTCTCCAGATCCTACCTCAAAGGAATTCATAATTGGTCGTTGAAAAAAATCTAGGGGACATTAACGTGGCCACCAGTGAGAATCCCAGAAAATGGGATCAGGGAATAGCTATTTATATCAGTAATCTCAAAATGGACAACTTCACACCAACAATATTCACATATGGGCCGTACAAGCCTCAAATACCTAGCAATAAGACGACAATATACCAATTTCATATAATAGTTGCCATTGATTTCATATCCTAGGATCTTCATCCTTACCACCTTAGTGCACCTTGATCCTCTAAAAAGATTAGGAACTAGTCCACAGATCTCTCTCCTTCATCAACATTCAATCTCATTGGATCCTTTCCTTGGCCATATTCATGCTCAGATGGTGTGGTAGGACATCCGTCATCATGGAATTCTCGTTCATCATCCAAAGGTTTCAAGAATGAGAAGGATCGAGTTTCAGCTTCAACATTCGGTATTCCCTCATGAGCTGCAATAAAGCCTAGATCTAGAGCAGATGAGAAAGAAGGCTGTGTTCTCATCTGCACTGATCGTAGAAGTGCCGCTTTCCTCAAGTCACCTGAGTGGCATATATCACTCGGTGAAGAAGGGAATCTGCCTTCATTATCCGAACCTTTCTGACGAGATTGACAGGGACCCGAGAGGGCTTTCGAAGGTTGTGAGGTGCTAGCAGGACTTGAACAAAATGCACCAACTGGTTTATATCTATATGGAGAAACAGGACTGGTAGGGCGGCTATCAGATTGAGACAAACAGGCACTCATGGGCATTTCATAAAAATGTGCATCATCTAAATCTTCAGACATGGGTGAATATTGCGACGACATATCATCTCTGCAATGAGTGTGATCCAGGTTTGAAATCTACTAACTAAAAGTTTAAATATCATGGTACAAGTAAAATTCCGAGGATAATTAAGAATACACAATATATGAGAAATAATAAAGAATTTATTGACAACACAGATATACATCCATGAAACCTTGATGCTGCTGGTCTTCCAACAAAAATTGATTCTAGTGCTCAGCTACATGACAAGATAAAGCAGACATGCCCACATACTACACTCCCCCACACACATTCTTCAGAATAACGGAAGCGAAAGCTAGGGAGAAAATTTGATCCGAATATAAGCAGACAGCTATGATTGGCTATCATGCAACAGAAATGAAAATTTTAGTATTATCAAAATGAGTCCCCATGTCATATTTACACCAATTATTCAAATTGTAATGCATAAAGATGCTCTAAAAATGAGGAGCTTTTGTCGCTCGAGCTAATAATTTAAAATCGTACAATGATATACTTGGTACTTTCCCTGGAATATAACTTATACAGTTGGAGTTTCCAATGCCCTTCTACATTTCAACCCACAACACTCAATCTATTTAACTAGAGATTCATCCGAAGTTATCTCTCTCAGACACACACTGTATAAACATGTCTATCCTCCTTTTCCAGAGCATTGCATGTCAATATGCCATGTATACTTCAGTATTCACCAAAAGACACTAAATTACCAACTAAACTGTTGAACATGGAAATTGCTTTTCAAGCATGAGCAATTAACCTTTTTACTTCAAACCTTCTATAATAAACTCAAGGAGTATGATAGAGGTGTTCGATGCAGATGTGTTCAATTCTTCCCATGGAAGAAAAAGAGGTTGAGAGGTTCTCAAGCTTGATGCTGCAAAGTGAATAAGACGGCGTACCGTCGACATTGAAAACGCAAAAATAATGTATAGAAGCATTGTTTAGCTGGAACTTGAACTTTCTATATTTGTGGATTCACAAGTTCAAAATATTTTCCGGTTTACTTGGTGTACTTTGCAGTTTTAAATTACTTCTTTTCTTTGTAACCAGAACCAATGTAATATGTGTATTTAATTTAAACCCAACTCCCAAGTTGAAGTAAAAGTGAAACTACCTCTCCTAAGGTTAACGTGGAAAAATTTATATTGATCCAAACGGTTCAGAAGGAGAAGTAACATTTCTCACTGAAACGCAATCCTAAGCGCTCTTACAAAAGCACAGCCTAGAGTTCTGAAAGAGTCATGACAATACATCATAAACAAAATGCAACCAATAGTTTGAAAGCTATGTTGCACTGATTAGGCTAGAGGTGTTCATGACAGACCCGATGACCCGAAATTCACCTGGCCTTGTAATCGAACTCAATTTGACCCGACTTCAAAAATGATTTTCAATTATGTAAAAAACAATATGGACACATAACCCGGTTTCAAACCGACCCGAAAGACCTAACCCAAAATCAACCCAATGACCCAAATGAACACCTCTAGACTAGGCTACTCATGTAAGATATTTGGTATTGAGATTCACTTGTTTGACATAAATGTGCATTGTAATTTCCACACCACATGAAATTGTCAAGTATCCACTATAGAACACATGTACTAAAAATCAAATGCAAAGTTCAAGTAATATTGGATAAAAATTAATGGTTCAAACTCACCTCATATAAAACATATTTTCAGACCTCGCTGGAGAATCCAATATATGTTCAGGAATTGGGTCTCCTACAGTCAGACAGTTCAAACTTGATGCCATCATCTGCAAATTCCCCATCATTTTAACTCTTAATTAAAAGAAAGTAAATTATAAGCTCTACATTACCAAATGGCAAGCAAACTCAAATCCTTGTCCCCAACATAAATCAAAATAAACCTTTATGATTGAAATAAGAGATATTCGTAACTGCTCCTAATTAGAAATCACTGACCATGAAAACTCACAAATCTGTCCATTCTTGATATTGCCAATGATTTATAGTTCTTTTATTTGGATTATAACATACTAGATTAAAATGACTTATTAAATTATGTACGGTTTTTTAAGTATGCAAAGTTGCACAATGCACACGATGTTTGCTACTAAGGCTCAATCCAAAACAACCACTTCGTTATCACTAAACGGGTAAGCTTGAGCACAACCTACCCAGAAACCCACCCCGCCTAGGTGGGAACCACAAGTGGCATTAGGCTAATAGAATGTGAGCTACTCTTGTGAGAAACCGAAAGCACCTCAATTCTCAAAATAAAGAGCTCATGTGCTAATAATTGTATGCTAATAATTGTATGCTAATAATTGTAACTGTTGAGTGTGTGATGACTCAATAAAGCCCATTGCTATGCATGAGATGTGATATGTATGAGTGTATGAAGGTATGAAGTGATATATGGATGTTTGGTGAAATATAAAGCCTTGTCTTGATGACTTGCTGCTCGCTCGACATATGGCTCGACCCCATGCTGTTGCTTGACTGGTCGAGCAAGAGATCAGATTCTTCTGTCTACATTCTGATCTCTCACTCGACCCACCTATGCTCGCTGGACCCGGTCGAGCGGATTGTCGGGATGTTTCTGTTTTATACGACAATTTTATGTTTAGTTCTTGGACATCTTTATATTGTTTCTAGTGATTCCAAAGCCTATATAAGGCCATTGTATATCCTTGTACAAACACATTGTAAGTTCATTTGTATAGGTCAATTGGGATTGAGTGGAGAGCCACAAATCATTCTCAAGGTTTAGTGAGAGGAATTGGGGATTTTGATCAATTCACTCATTGTTGATCAACCTAAGGGGTTCTTGTGTACAAACATCAAAAGTGCAATAATACTCATTCAATTGTTGTTAAGGGTGGAGTTTTATAGTCCAATATCACATTGATATTGGGATTTTCTCCACCTCCCAAATTTGGTGTGTCTTCTCTTTTGTTTTGTAATTTCTTTATCATCAATCTTGTAAGTTCTTGCTCTTATTTTGGTGATCAAACTCTAACAGTAACGTTGGACTACTCAACCCATGTATGAAGAGCATCTCACTCACGATTTTGTGATGGAAAGTTGTATAAAACTCCATAGAATAAAGTTTCCCAACTTAATGAATGGGTCTAATTCAACAAAATACTCAAATCAACACAACAATGACTGAATTCGGAAGAACCCCATCATGAATTATAAGAAAAATCAAACAATTTCATATTCCAATTACTAAACAACAATAGAAAATACTAATATCATTTATTCATAATCATACACCAAATTAGAAAAAAATAATACATAAATGAATAAAATTGGAATGAAAGAGATAAAGACCTCACTGAGATAACGTTTATGGGAATTGAGATTGTCGATGTAAACATCATCTTCAGGATCTCTACTTCGCTTCCCAATTGGTGATGGTGATGGTGTTGGTGAGTTTGTTTCTGATCCCATTTCTTCAGTTTTTTCACCTTTTTCTTCCTCTTTTCCCTATGAATCTATGATATATATACCTAGCCCATAGAAGTAATCCCCACAATTGTTTGGTTTGTCATAATTTCTAAGGATTGAGAATGAATCGAATAAAGAAGTTGATTTTAAAAGAATTCTAGAACTCCAGAGTTATTGCCTTATTGGTGAGGACATGACCCGATTTAGTTCGACCAAATATGTATGGATACGGGCCGGCACCTAGATGACATGAGTATGTCATGACTCATGAGCACGGCATGCTCGTGGCTCGAAACGACATGGTCCGCCAACCCTAGCCATGGGTTACATCTTACATGTGTGCCACAATCATCATTTTGTAAAGCTAGCACAGGGCGACACATGTCATGAGGATAACCTGTATAATTTATAGGTACGGCTTGTATATCACGTAATTTCATAACAAGCTACGTGTTGTGCCATTTTCTTAAGATTTTAAACATAGCATGAATGAGGTATACGAGTATTGAGGGCATTGTGTTGTGTTTAGCCCTGAATGGGTCATGTTTGTGTTTTTCGTGTGTCTGTGTGACTTATATCAATTTTTAATTATATGCATTTTGTGTGCACCTATCTTCGAGTCTATGTGTACAGTATTTTAAGTACAATTTCTATAACTTTTAAATAAATATCTATCTACAAATTATCTTATGTAAAATAAAATTTACAACTATAAAATAAAGTCCATGATGTATATTTCTTGTAGGGAGAGGAATGGGCCAACTTGAAATGAGGTTTCTTAATCGGGTAAAAAAAAGACAAATTTATACTAAAAAATTGGCTAGAGTTATACCACCGAATAAATATAAGTTGCTCCATGTTTGGTGCATGTTAATTAATCAACTAGGATAGTTGTTGCCAAAAACTACAAAAATAAGAGATAAAAAGTAATTTTATATATGTGCTTCAGAAATCACAATTCTTTACAAATTTGATTATATAGTTATTCAAATTATCCAATATATCAAGATCATTTAATTTTTGTTAATAATTTCTAACAAATATACAACATTGATATAAAGTAGTACATTGTAGACATGGGTCAGTATTTTTGTTAAGAGATAAAATAATTTTTGTTGTAGCCTTGTAGGTATATAAGTATAAATATACAATCGAATGGGATGGGATAGAGGGACAGCGCGGGTGGATATAAAGTGGATAAGACTTTTCATACTCATATCCACCCACTATTCACTATTCATGGTAAGTAAGACTTTTTTATACTTATATACCTACAAGGCTACAACTAACTATATTCATACCCATATCTACCCCAAATGAAGTAAATACGATGCGAAATTTGTATAATTTGAGCTTAGGAAAAGTCTAATATAATTCTGCACACTAATGATTATGCTCACCTCGGTACTAACTTCAAACCTGACGAGATTTTTAATGAACTATTGACCTCGTTTTAACCAAACATTCTTTAATGGGCTATAAAGTCAGACTAAAAGATCACTGTGTGAATTCTTTAAACGTGTCAGAACTGATCGAGTCTAAACGGACTTTGACCCGCCTCAGCTCATTTAAAATTAACCCTCCCTGCCCCAATCCTATTCCAAGCTATGTAACTAGCTTAGAGATTTTTCAGTCTCATTTACACTACACATGGAGGTAGAAGTTCAATGGTAGTTCAACGGGTGGGTGGGTGGTCAAGATGGTTTATTAGGGTTTTTTTTTAATTATTTTAAATTGCGATTTTAAATAATTTTTAGGAAAAATTGTCCTGAATAATCCGATCTATTGTCTATCAGCTGTGAATAATCTCAACTATTGATTATTTCTAAATAATCCAATCTTTGGATATTTTTTGCTGACAGCACTCCTTGCCACATTTTCATCGACTATTGTAGGTACCTAGTAGTCGGTTAAAATGTAAAAATGGGTGTTGTGAGCAATAAAAATTCAAAGGTCAGATTATTTATAAATAATCAATAGTAGGGATTATTCATAGCAAATTGGCAATAGGTTGGATTATTCTCGACAACTTTTCCTAATTTTTAAACTTAAAAACTAATTTAAAAATACAAAAAAGATTATAAAAATGAAAAACAATAAAAATTTGGGATTTACACAATCTTTTAGTTGTAGGGAGATGATGGCTTACCATTGCAATTTTGGGTACATGTTCATGAATTATGTATTAAACCAACGTGATTTGTTGTTGAATTGTAAGAGCATACATATTTCATGGTCGCATGTCTTCAGCTGATTATTTGCATGGTTGCATTCATAAATGTGCCTCGAAAGCAGCCAAACAGTTGAGAGGCTGATAGCTGATTTTATTAATTGATTTGATCAACTGATTTTAACATCTAGTTTGACAAACAAATTTTAAATACACTGTAAAAGGCAGCGTGTTTAAAATTAGTTCATTTATGACAATAAGTTGTTTCAACTAACTAATTTACACTGAAATTAGTTGATTTCGCTGCCCTATTATTTATTTGTTCTAAAATAAGCTTAACCTCTCAAAATTTGCCAAAAGCACCCATATATTCTCGTAAACCTAGGACTAATCATATTATTGATTCAAATCATACATTAAAATTAAAAGTCACCATTAAATTTGTAGTTTTGGATTTCAGTGAAAATATTTTATTAAATTTGAGTCTTATGTTCACAATTTAATAAATAAATCACTATGATCAAATAAATTTGAAAATGGGTCAAAATTAACAAGATTTATAACATTTAGACAAAATTAAGCTGATTCATATTAACTGACCTATAGAAATGAAATATTCTATCAACTCGTCTAAAAGCCCCCAAAGAAGGTCTCTCATAATTCATTTTATTTATTTTTAAAATTTATAAATTTTTCCTTTAATTTCTAACGCCCTCACATTTAATATTTATTCTAACACACTATAAATATACCAATGGTTACATACAAGCAACAACCAATTGTTTTCCAAGAAATTTTTTTTCCATAAGCATTATCAACCCTAATTCCTCTTTCCCTGCTTTCTGCAGGGGAGGTGGGAAAAAATAAAAAAAACAAAAATATTTTATATCAAATATTCATCCCATTTACATTATGAATGAAGAAATCAAAACCAATGCAACAAAAAAAAACAATGAAAATAATCACAAGAAACCTCCGATCTCTAAGGGGAAGAAAAAAATATTTAAAGATCACATAAATATTTTTAAAGTTGCGTTATATATGTTGAAAAACAAAAAGGGCAACAAGAAAAAACAATTGTCATCTTCTATTTCAGGAGTCACCAATGCCACGTTGACTAATTTGGTGGGGACAATTCGTCCCCTCCATTATCAGAGTAGCATTGGTGGCATGTCCCCACCACCACCGCTTGATCAAGCTGGATGGGAGGTGACGAAGGTTATACAAGGGACGCCTGCAAATGAGGCATTTGAAGCGTCCCCTTATCATCCCAAATATGCATCCTCTTTAAGCTCATCCTCCTCCTCTGGGAGAGGGATGAGTAGTTACGCCTCGGCTCAAAGCTTATATGATCTTGATGATCATAATCATGATGATGATGAAATGGGGAAGATTGATGATGAGGATGAAGATGAAGATGCTTATTATGATGGGCTTGAAGGGGATGAAATGATTGATTTCAAGGCTGATGTATTCATTGCTAAGTTTTACCAACAAATGAGACTCCAAGATAAGAATTAAGCAGTTATAAAAAAAATTCATATATTATATATCATTCTATATCTTAATTGTTAAGGTTCTCATAAACAACAAAAAAACGGAAGATAGTATATATATTTATATGATTGATTCATGATCAAATTCAAGTATGCTAGTGATGATCTTTTGAATTGTAATCATTTAAAGGAAATTGAAGCATAGTTTTTTGCTATTAGAGATGAAAAGGAATGCAAGAGAATAGGACTTACTAGTTATGCATCCTAGCTATTTAAAAAATATCATGATCATATGCATACCTTCATTTATAAGCAAGTCAATTTTTATTTTTAACATATTTTTCATTTAAAATACACCCTCCATTTATATTTAATTAGTTAAGTATTACATACTTGTAATTAGTATGTCATATTATTTAATTTCTTTGTTGGCCTTCTCTTTCATCCTTTGTATGGTTTAATTTTTGACTATACAATGGGAAGAATCTTGTATGTTTAATCATTAATTATTTTTTTTTATTAAAATAAGCTTAATTTTTAGGCATTTTTCAATGGTGTTTATTTAAAGTTATTTGCATATTTTATTTTTCACATACTAAATATTTTGCCTTTTATCTTATTTTAATTTTTTCGTATGTTGTGATGTTGGTCATTTAATATTTATTGTCATCATATAATTTATTTTTTTGAATCAACTTTGCATACCTAGAAGATCACAATCAATCAAATCAATACATAAAAAATGTATAATTTAAAAATGAATATGTGAATAATAATGTACAAGTATAAAACTGAGCTAGAAGTGAGTCTAATATAGTGATATTAAAGTATAAAAAAAGAAATATTAATAGTTTCATATGAATCGAAATAATATTAAAGTGGATAAAAAGTAATTGAAATTTAGTTTAATAAAATCTAAAATTGAAAATTAAGTATATGATACTTAGTCCTAGATTCATGACATCCTTTTGGGAAAAAAAGTTTCACTAGAAAGTTATTGGAGGTTTTTGGTAAATAGTTTATTAAACATTTTTTATTTATTTTAACACAAAAACGTTTGGATGACCAAACCACTAAAGTTTAATGAATTAGCTAATTGAAACAATTTATTATGAATCAATAGTTTTTAAACCTAATAAAGCTAGTATTTGGTACATTAGCTACTAAAACCAATTGAGAGAATCAGTGAGTCAAATTCATCTATCTTTATTTGATGTTTCCATCGTCCATTTTAGGTGGTTTTATTTGTTATTTTATTTTAAAGAATCTTTCTATTTATATTACAAATTTTGAACATAATTAACCTTGTTTAATGCTTATCCTAATTTTAATATTTATCATTGATTATGGTCGCTATATATTTTTCCACTTACTTCATTTTATTTTTTTTTAAAGAATCATTGTTTACGACTAACTTTCTATTTATCATTGTTTAAAGAATCATTAATTTTTTTTTTAAATATTTCTTATAGTTTACGACTAACTTTACTCAAATATTTTTATTAATTATTGGGGTTTCATAATTTTTTTTACCAATATTATTTTAATAATTTGTAAATATCTATAGTCCCACTTTTTTAATCTCAATAAACATTTATCATGATGAGAATATTAATTAGGAGCAAAAAAAATTAACTATTAACTATCGGTCGTTTGTTAAAAACGATTACACTCGTACCGGTTCATAAAATTAGAATGAGGAAGATTTGGAAGGGTTTACACAAGACGAGCTGAAAAAAAAAAAGGATATGGAAGCTATTTCTCCATAACTAAAAAGCTAAGGGAAACAACACGAAGAAAGAAGAAACTTAGAGATCAAACACTTGAAATCAACAATGGTTTCTTTTTCCACCTGGTGCCGCTACTTGGTTCACAAGCTTGACTACTCCATGGCAGTTAGCTGGAAGGTGCCATTTTTCTCTCTTCATCTTATTTCAGTTTCCATTGTTTTTACCATAATATGAAAAGAATATCCATTTCCCTCAATGAAATCTGGAAAAAGTTCCAGTGATTTGAATGATTTTGTGTAAACGATGATTATTTAGTAAATGGGGTTCATTTTTTGTGGTTGAAATTTCTTTTTAATGTTATTGAAAATTGGGTTAGCTTAGAAATTCGATATGATATCTTTAATTTTGTCTTTCGGTAGTCTTTTTATTCAGTTTATTTTGATGGTATTGCTAATTACTGGGTTTTGGATGGATCTTTCTGGGGTTTAGGGTTTATGAGATTTCCATGTATTATAATTTATACCCGTTTCTCTTGATTGTTTTAATAGGTAGTCTTGTTTAGGGTACAAAGTTGCAATCTTTCCCATCACACTATAAAATTAGTTTAAATGTCTTTTCAATTGTCAAGGAAATGCAGAATGTTTTGGTTTAGTATAGAAATAGTCAAGTATGACTAACTCTATGGGATTTTCTGCATAGTATGATATCGATATGATGGCGGGATATAGGGAAGAATGTATTGAGAAAAAGATGAATTTGTCATTGATAATGTCTAATATTTCCTAAAGAAAGTTACCGACAATTTTTGCTGGAAGGGCAGCAATGGTTTAGTGATGAAGTTGCAGGATCATACCGAACTATTCGATTGAAGAGATGCTTTGGTATTGTCTTTATCTGATTTGAATTATGATTTGAATTATGGATGTTTGGTGCAAATGTGGGAGCTTGAGAGTTGATCGTTTAGTGTGCAAATGTGCCATGAGAATTTGATGAGTAGGAACATGGAGCAGTGAGTAACACTTTCATTTCATAAAATAACGATCTATAAGGCAATTTTTAGAATTTAATGGGTCCATAATGATAGCTTGGATGGACAAATATGAACTTCGGAAGGTGTTGCGAGAGGCAAAAAACGACTTGGATGTCAAACGTGCAAATTTATATGAAAAAGGGCTTGTAGGAGTAAAAACATCAGTTGTGCTTGAATAAGAGAGAAATTTTTGTGGACTACCTAAGAAGATAAACTTATGGTTAATCTACTCATGCATTCAACCGCAAATTTTGGGATTAAGGCTTTGATTTTTCAGGACCCCTTGTCCATGATTATATTTTGTAATTTGGCTATCCTTTTATTTTTTTTATTGGATAAGTTGAGGGAAGGGTAGGGCTAGTAAGTTGTTAGTATACGTGTTCCAAAATTCTTTACTCTCTTGATACTTGAAAGTAGCCTCTTTTTTGTCTATCTTGTTCGTTTTGGGGCTAGGGCTTACATACGTGTATGTTAACCTTCCAATGCAATGACCCAAGTGGGTAGGTATTTGCATTGATTCGTGTTGGATTGTTGTTCTAACTGATGTATGGCTTTGCCTTTTGTATCTCTGAAATCTCTTGTTTTATTGATTTCTTGCATTCATTTAACCAATCTTATACGGTGTGTCTATTTTTACCGAAATATTTTCTGTGTTTTGAAGCATTATGAAGGGGGACGTATAACTGTAAAAGAAGTGGGGGACACTGTGTGGAAAAACTTTCTTCAATGCAAGTTAACCTTTCTACATTGGAATAAAGGAGAAGAGATGGCACCTACAATAGGTCCCCAAGGTGGAACTCTCTTAGTTAGAAAAATACCAATTCCAGGTCCAAGGTAATTATAAATTGTCTTTCTTATTGTTCCTTCTTTCGGAGAGGAGAGCTTATCAATTAGATACTTTCTTGCTTTTACATAGTGAGAAATCGGTCCTGTCAAAGATCAAATTTGTACTTGGGTTGTTGGTACTTGTTTCTTGTCTTCTCTCATGGAGGTCAAATGCCTCTAGGCTCTTTTGCTTAACATCTTTTGAACATCTTCTAAAAATCTTGACATATTTTTAAATCCTAAGTGCATAAATTTCTAAACAAATTTTGGTTGGAGGTAATTGTCGCTTGAACTTTGTTTTCATTTAGCATGTTTTCAAAGGCTAGCAATAGTTGTACCGTAAAGATTCTCCTTGCATTTTGTGTCATATGCATTTGAAGGTGATGTAGACATGTCTTTCTCTTGACGAGTAAGGGTGTTTCGGAGCATGTCTACCTCTACCCCACACCCTGATGATGAAGGAAAACATCACATTTAAAGTCATCTAAATTTAATTTGTGTATATTGTGCCTATGTTTTTCATCTTATATTTGTGGTTCTTAAGGTTTTGTTTATTAGAATTAGTCGAGTAAACTTGTATTGGTTTGCTTGAAAGAGGAGGTTGTATAACTGGATCTTGGAAGTTTATATATTTGGCAATTAGTAGCTTATTACATGAAAATGAATCTGATTAGAATGTCTATATTTCTGGGAAAAACTTTGTTTACGAGACCTAGAATTAATATTTTATGGTCCAATATTGTTGAATCCAAAGTCAAGATATTTATCATGGAAAACAGTTTTATCAGCAATAGATAGGTTTGTGCATGACGGTGATGGCCAGTAGTGTTGTTTATTGGCGTTTTGTTTGAACTTGTTGCTAGTGTATGAACGCGCTGTTTCTTTGTCCATTGCCCCACCTTTTGTAAGGTTGATGCTTGTAGCCTGCTTCTATGCTAGTTGGACACACTTTTGGATGTGGGATTAGGGAAATTATTCAAGACTTTATCTTGCGATAGCTCACTATTTAAGGTGGGACACTCATTAATGAGAACACTTATGTGAGACATAATGTTCCGCTTCATGTACTATAGTGGTAAGTTTCAACAAGAATTTATAAGTATATGAAGCTGATTTTCATTTGGAATTAAAACGTAGAAACCCATGTTCCTATATATGTGAGCTGCCTGAAACATTTGCTCCATGTAACTAGTCAACCTCTTCAAAGTTCTATTTTTGTCACCAGCAATGTTCGTGGTTCTCTGTACTATGAAGTTTCTGTTCGCCATCGTTAAGTTCAGACCTTCATTTATAGCTTTATGTGTCAAATCAAAACTAAAGGTGTTCAAAATAAACCTGATGACCCGTTTTTCACCCGACCTTGTAACCGAATATGATTTAACCCGACATAAAATGGATTTACTAGTATGGAAAAACCAAGGGCACAAAACCCGATTTTTCAACCGACCCGAAAAATCTGACCTGAAATCAACCCGAATGAACACCTCTAATTAAAATAGAAGCACACAAGTCTTTTAGATTATATCTTCTCTTCTCCTACATTTACTTTCTGTCATGCAAACCTCAATGGTCTGTTACGCAATGCTCACCAACCATGGCCCAAACTGCAGTTGTTTACTTTTTTGTGTTGCGTGATTTTCTTGCTGAACCATCTTCCTAAATGAAGCAAAATGAGAAAGAATTTGGTGAACATTAGCCATAGTCACCTTCAGATTCATGTTTGTATTTGTAATGACTTGCAGTCGTGTTTTCATTGGAGATGTAGTGGTTTTGAAAGACCCTGAAAGCCCAGATAACTATCTCGTCAGAAGGCTTGCTGCGGTTGAAGGTTACGAAATGGTCTCAAAGGACGAAAAAGAGGAGCCTTTTATTCTAGACAAGGATGAATGCTGGGTTCTTGCCGATAATGATGTGTTAAAGCCAAAGGTACTGTCCGTTAACCTTGTGTATCAAACTCTAGTGTGTTGATGGTTTTTGATCGTTTTTCCTGATACCGTAATTGGTTCCGATCATCATGTATTTGCTTATTGCTAAGACACACTCCTGTTTCGTATCTTCCTAAACACCTCCCTTGCATATTTATGTTTAAATTTACCGCAAATTGTATATATTTAGTTATTTACCATGATAATAAGCAGATTTTGACACTCTATAATTCTAAAAGCAGGAAGCCAAGGATAGTCGAACTTTTGGTCCCGTAAATATGTCAGACATCATTGGCCGAGCTATATATTGTTTGCGCAATGCTGTCGACCATGGTCCTGTCCCAAACAGGTTTGCTTACTTTTTATTACTCGTAATCGCAAATCCTCCCATTTTGTCCATTTTTTGTATCTTTTTACCGTACTAGATCGACTTTTACTGATTCAACGGATGAACATGGAAAACAATTGATACTCACTCACCCGAACTTTTTTTTCCTCCAGTCAGTTCAGCGTCAAGAAGGATTTACCAGTATTAGAAGTTGAGCTCGATGTTGATGAGATGGCTAAGAATCACAAAACTTGACTTGAATTAGCCAATGCGTTAAAGCTCGTAGTTTGTCGGGGTTATGCTTCTTGTCATCAGGCTGCCTTAGCTATCCAGCCCACCCCGACTGCTCGTGTTTTGCGACAATTACAACCGTACTAAATTGATTTGTACGTACATTTTGCGAGGATTTCTTTGTGGCGGAAAATATTCATTTAGAGAAGAAATTGAAATAATGAAGAGATGATTCTCTGAATAATTAAATTTTATACACTTTCTTGGTTGTAAGTTTTAGTGTTTTCTTCTTGAAAATGTGTTAATTTTGGATTTAAGTTGTAATGTCGGATTCAAGCAGCCTAGAGGCGTTTTTGGTTGAATCAATTGCCACAAAAGTAATCGAGATCTGTTTGTCGGTGATGATAATTGAATTTCTATGTCAAACATATAAGAAAAATTTTTCAATCAGTAAGTCAGCTCATGATTCTGTACTTCATTCAACATTCGTCATCGACCTAGATAGTCTTTTTTGATTTGGATAACTTTCAATGTTATTATAATATATTAATATAATATTAATGTTATGGTAGTCTAAATAGGTACATGATAACAAAAAGCAATACAAAATAGTTTTAGAACCTTATTAAAAAGGTCTAAACATATTATTGCAAGGGGCCTTTATGAGACAACACTATGTATTACTCGGTATTAGGGTTGTTCAAAAAAATTTAAACCAATCAACTTGACCTGATGACATGATAATTTGAATTTAGGTATGTTTTTTAAACTGCCTGATCGAGTAATTGACCGATCCACTTTAACTAGATCGGTTCATGAGCCAAATTTCACAAATTTACGGTAATCTGTTGACTCCTTAAGATAATAGAAAAAAAAATTTAGCTTTTGAAAAGACAAAACCTCTGTTTAACGCTTAAGCACTTAGTAGTCGGCATACTTTTATGATACTAATATTATATTGGAAAAAATTATAAAGAATAATCCAACTTTTTCATGATTTTTCTACAATATCTCACCTATTGATTAACCATAAATAATCCTAACTTTTAGGGAGTATTTGGCTAGAGTAAGTTTGGATAACCCGATGACCTGATATAGTAGTAATTCAAAAAAAAAAACTAAATGTGAGTTAGAGAAAAATTTTTAAAAACTTATATAAAAATATTTTGAATATTTAAAAAATCAAAAATCTTGTTTACATTTTTTACATTTTTATCGACGTTTTATTTTAATTTATCTTTTATTTTTTTTAAAAAAACTTGTTATAACAAATCATCCTATTATCGGATTTACTTCAGAAAAATATCCTTCAAAATTGAAATTAATTTAATTAATCAATAAGAGAAATTATCGTAAAAAATGATGAAAAAGTTGGATTATTTGAATTAATTTTTCCTACCATATTTGCTAACGACAGTATATCACTGACTTTTAATGTCATTTGAAGGCAATATGATAATTAATTAATTAATTAATTAATTCTATATTTTTTCAAACTGTGCAAAAGTAGTGTACAAAACTACCGCCATTGAAAATGTTCATGCATTTAGTCATGTCTCGAACTCTAAACATCCCATTCCTCCCCAATAACCTTCAAGGTATGTTTCTTCAAAACAATGAACTTTTTTTCTCCATTTACTTCTTAAAATTTCAGTTCTTAATAAAAATTCTTAATTTTCACCCTATAGTGCCACTGCCATCGTTTTTTTTCCTCTTGAATGTCTATTGTTCTTCTTACATTGTGTCAAAGATGTTAAATGTCTGATATTATTGAAGATTCCCTTGTTGGTTTCAATTTTTGTTGGGTTATTGCTTTTGGATAATTTGCGTTTCTAATTTTATTTTAATATTCTGCAAAGGGGCATGTGGGTTTTCAGTTGTATGATTATCCTGTTTGTGGGATGTTTTTGTGGTAGTAAAGGATCATCTTTGGTGAATTTTGCTTTGTTATGAGCTGCTGAGAATGCCCACTAAGTGTTTGTTGAAATGACAGTGATTATTATGACACGGTTCCTGCTAAAGCTAGGCTCTATGATAGGTTTTAGGGATTTACCTCAAAACTTAGGTACTTTTAGGGCATAAACGGCTCAAGGTCGGAGCAAACATTGATAAATGTTTTGAAGCTTCTGTGCAATTTCAACAACTTTGTATCTTTTAACACTTAATATAAACTACGTAATTTAATATTGAGGCTCCTAATTTTTTGGGCCCTGTGCGGACATGCTCGAAATCTCCCCTGAAACGGCTCCAATGAGTGAAATTTTGCCTAAAGTAACTTCATGGTCACTAAATTTTTAAATCTGACAAAGTTGAGCTAAACTTTACTCTATTTAGGATTGTGGCTATGTCTGTGTTTTGGCAAAGTGCTTTTTGGTCATCATATTAGTTGTTTTCCGGCTTTAGGCTTATTGATTGGTCATACCGCAAAAAAACTTGTTTGGAAACTACTAGCATATAACCCCGCTAAAAGTTTGTTTTGAAGTCGAATGAAGTTGTTCTTAGCTTTTGGCTTGTTAGCTACTTGTTCTGTGATAAACAAACAACCATCTAATCAAACATCTTCGTTAATGGTAGAGTATTTTAATAGAGTTGGGTTAACAACTAACGAGTAAACGAATGCTACCAGCAACCAACATCCAATTGTCGTAGTCATATTGCAGAAAGCTAAACATGAATGGCACCAGTGTAGTTCTTTGAGATGGTAGCAGCAGTTGAAATATGGGTTTATATGGATGGCTTTGACAAAATTGTTGGAGGGCAATTTAAAAGGATGATCTAGTGGTTCGAAAATATACATTAAGTCTCAAACTGTCTTCTATTTGGCCACCCATGTCGCGTCCAGGCCTTCTTTTTGAGTATTTGTTTGGTCTGTGGGTGTTTGGGAGAGAAATTGGTGATCAATTAGTGTCAAGTCAGTTGGCTATTTCTTTGCTTGAATATTTATTTTCTTGAGTAGAATTCTTTTGCAATTTTATTGTGAATTTGTGATGATCTCTCTGTTCCTCATGTTGTAGGCTATGGACCATCTGATAGCACATCTCTCCCCTGTCTGGGAGTTTCTGGAAGGGCAGTCAGTGTATCAACTTGTCCTCGAACAGATTGTAAAAGAGCTCAAGTGAAAATAACATTGCCAAAGTGTTCTCTGAAACACTTTTCTTTGATCTGCATGGCGAGTACTGGTGGCCATAGAAGAAATCCAGATTTCTCCAGGCAGAATAGCTCGGGATACTCTCGAAATAGGAATCGATTGAATGAAGAGAGGGATAACTTCGAAAACCTTGTTGAACCCGAGTTCTTATCAACCAAAAATGGGCCGCTGCTTTCTCTTTCCAATAGCCCAAAGTCTCGAGCCTCTTCTGTTCGACCTAGAGAAAGGGAAATTGTTGATCTATTTAGGAAGGTTCAGGCTCAACTTCGCCAAAGAGCAGCCAACAAGGAAGATAAGAAGTTTGAATCCGTCAAAGGACAAAATAAAGAGAGCGAAACAGTCGACTCTCTGCTGAAACTTTTGAGGAAGCATTCAGTAGAGCAGGGTAAACAAAAAGTTGATGGTGGCAGTGTCAATGAGTTCAGTTTTGATCTTCCGAGACCGAGTGGACAATCCAATGAAGATAAGAGTAAAGATTTCTTTGATTCCAGTGGTATAAGGGAAGAGCCTCAAGAAACCAATAAGCCATCATTTAGCCGACCTCCATCCGCCTTCAGGCGCAGGTCACCTGTTCCTAGGGTTAAATATGAGCCAATTATATCTTCCTCGGATCTGGATGTTAAGACTTATGAGACTCTTTCTGAACCCGGCAATGATCCTGAATCCGACTCTGATCTGGGGCCGGATATGGATCTGGTGTCCGGGTTAGAACTCGAACAAGAGGTGGAGAAAGAGGAAGAGGTCGAGGCAGAGTTGGTGATGGAAGCTGATTATGTAGATGAACCTACAATTGGTAAGCTGTCAGAGACCGAGTTCTATGATGCTGAAGAAGATGAGTTTGACGAGAACAAAGCAAAAGAGCATGCTGGACTCAACGACTTGAGCAATATGAAGCTATCAGAGTTGAGATCGCTTGCAAAAGCTAGAGGCATGAAAGGCTTCTCAAAGTTGAAGAAATTAGAGCTTGTTGAGCTGCTCAGTGATGATCCCATATGATCCTTAGTGAGGTACTACCTGTACTATTCTTAAGATTGATAAATCATCTCCTTTTTCGTGTTAAACTTTGGGGTTTACAAGTAAATGAAACAAAATGTTTTGTTCATTAGGCTAGGTTCTTATAGTTAGTGTTCTTCCCTCATGCCTAAATGCTTCATTTTGTATATCTATATGTTGGTGGGATACTTGCTTTTTACGTCAATTATCTTGTTAAGATAGGAAGGGAAATCTATGGATGGGTTCCCTCCGACTCACTTGTACACTTCATCAAGAAAGATTGTTTAGATTTAAGAATAACTAATGGATAAAATGTTCTCTTTCTTGATATCTGTTATGCATGTATTTCATGCTCTATACCCGGATCATCATCCAACAAGTCTTGTATGAGACCGTCTCACCGTGAGACGAGCCCATACAAGCAACCCATTAGTAAAAAACAGTGAAATTTGAACTGTACGGGGCAACAATGTTTTTTAAAGAGTTTGTGCTGACCCAATTGAGGCCATCTCTCAATAAAGAATAAGTGATCATCTTTTGGTTCTTTCTTATCTCGTTCAATAAATGTGCAGAGTAGGAGTTCAATAAAACGCTGCGGATTTGATTTGCTTAAACCTGTCATCTTATGATATTGCCTTGATCTCGTGTCTGAGAACGTGGTTTCTCAAGATCAAGACTAAACTCGCCTCTGTGATGCTCGATTTCTTCATTATTCTAGGTCGAATGACTGATAGCTTCAATCTGTTTAAATGGCGGTTAGTAGATCAACCTTGTTACGGTTAAGTTGCATTTTTGTTTTTGGTTGTGTCGAGCAACAAATTCTTGTTCTTGGTTCAGTTTGAGATGATTTGTTTTCTTCGGAGTGGTTACTTGCTTTGCTTTCGGGAAGATCATCAACTTGATGTAAATCATATTCCGACCTCCACCTTATCTACTCCGTTATTACTTAGTTTAAGACTTCGACTTCAACGGTAGCATCTGTCTCTAACATCCAATTCATATTGTTCGCTTTGGTGGTTATAAGTTAGTTTGTTTATAGGTTGCAGATTGATGAACAAAGGGAATGTTCTTGAATCTACAATGTTTCACATCCTTGAAAAGGAAAATCATTCTCTATTTGTTTATGTATTATGTTAGCTTGTTTCAAGTTTATTTGTCAAGTACTACCTTCGTCCTCTGAATTTGCTACATATACCATTTCGTCTGTTATGTATGTTTGTTATATCACCAGTTTTGGATATGACTCCATATTTTAATATCCTACCAAAATTTGCAATTTTTTTCTCTTCCTTATATTAAATAAATATATAGTAATTTTATGTTATTAAAGAACATAATTCACCCTATATATATATATATATATATATATATATATATATATATATATATATATATATATATATATATATATATATATATATATATATATAATATCCAACTAAATTGTCTTTTTTTTTAATTAATTATATAAAAATATTTAATTTAAAAATTAAAATTAATTTCCTTTATTTGACTTGACTTGACTAGTATTTTATAGATGCATTCAACACAATTGTAACAAATTGCTTAGTTGAAATTTTAATAATTTTGCAAATATATGGCGTAGTATGCGTCAAGTTGATTAATGTGTTAACTCTAGTTTTTCTTTATATACATCTATTTTTATCCTTTTAAAAAGAAAATACAAAAATTTAAATTAATAGTTGTAAAAATAAACAAAATATAATAATAAGTTAAATTATAATTTATTAATAAGTTTTATTTTTTTAAAAGAGTACTTAAAATCATATATATTGAGTCAATTTGTTTAAATATGCTTGAATCAAGTTGAATAAGGTAATATTAAACTTCTAATCATCACTTTAACTATCAAGTCTCAAATCAAAATTTATTTACCATATTAAATTTAGTGTTGGGTATTGAAAATTAAGTTTTTTTTTTCTCAATAAGAATATATATTGCGCCCATTTTTAAATTTTAAAGTGATTAAAGAATAAATTTATTAATTTTATGAATTTATTTTATAGTAAAATAATTTCATACAATTTTTTTTATTTTTTTTAATTCTTTTTTTGAAATAACGATCTCATACAAATTAAACTTAAAAGTTGGAGAATATTGGAAAATGGAACTGTAAATTCATAAGTTTCATTTACATATTGTTTTTTAATAAAGGAAAAATTACTTGGAATAATCAAACCTATTTGTTATTTTACTACAATAATTCCACCTATTAATTAACCATGAATAGTCTTAACTTTAAGGGGTATAGTAGGTAATTCACAAAAAGTAAACTAAAAATTAATTTAAAATTAGAGAAAAATTTTAAAAATTTTACATAAAAAATTCTAAATGATAAAAAAATCATAAACTTTTTTGAATATTTTTTGAATATTTTTTTCGACGTTTTATTTTAGTTTATCTTTTTTTTTAAATAAAACTTATTGTAACAAGGGATTCGGTCACTAGTTCCTCTTTTATTTAAGTTCCATTAAACAAAAACAATGTTGAACTTGAAGAAAAGAAAGTTGAAACCTCGGAATCGCCATTACCGTTGAGCTTATTCATCTCGTGTTTCTGCAGAGATCTCTAAATCCTTCCCATGGCGGTAAACTTCCTTCCTTCTTCGCACCTTTTGCTTTCTCTTTCTGTATAAACACGAACAAATTATATAGATAATACTAATTAATTATAAGTGCTCATCTTCTTTAATGCCGCAAAATTAATTTTGCATCTAATTGAACAAACTTCAAGTTTTCGATTCTTTTGACAGATGTTTTGTAATTAATTGTCTACGGGGAATTTGAAGCTCAAGTAAAGGAAATATATTGTTTTCGAGGTATGGTCACGGCTTTTGTAATATCCTTTGTATTGTCGAAATTTGTGAATTTAATGTTTGATTTTGATGTGCTTTTTCCCTAAAATTTAATTTATGGTTTGATTAGTTTCGATTTATACCCCAGTATGAAAGAAGAACAAAGAGCTGAAAAAGTTTATGCTTTGAGGATGGTGTGATGCTAGTAGTTGTAGAAAAATGCTGAAAATTGTTTTGTAGATTATTTAGCTTTAACAAAGAATTGTTTAGTCTGTTGATTAGATTTACAGTATATGCAATTATACTCTTATATTTCAATGAACATTTGGGATAATAGCATTAGAAAATCAACTGTTACTAATCTATGTATGTTTTTTAGATTATGAAGGAATTGCAACACATCAACAGTATAAAAGGATAACAAAATTTATAATATTGCTGATATGTGATCTTGAAAAATAAAATTGACTATGTATTAAGTTTTCTTTTGTTCAACTATGTATTTGAAAAATTCAAGTTAGTAACAGTAAGTCAAATTATTATTGGTTTGTGAGTAGTTAATATGAGAAAACTATTTGCCAAAGGCTGAGTATATAGGCGCTTGGATGGCTCAGGCCTCATTAAGTTGTTTTAAATGTTGAATTTTTCTTTAAAAAAAGTGCGCTAAGTGGAGTTCATTTTGGTACTCCAAGTTTCAGTTCCTAGGTCTGCCACTTGGCCTTTGCTGTTAGTCTGTTAGCGATTTAACCTTCACGAGTCTTGAATTTGATTTGACAAATGTGCCAAGGTTGTGTTTATAATTTCATTTCTCACACAATGAGATTTAGTAGCATTGAGATTTACTTTTATTGATACCCTATTTTGATCAACAGCTAGGAGAAGTTTATTCCAGTTTTGAA
This sequence comes from Amaranthus cruentus, assembly GCA_019425755.1. NCBI lineage: Eukaryota > Viridiplantae > Streptophyta > Magnoliopsida > Caryophyllales > Amaranthaceae > Amaranthus > Amaranthus cruentus. Next base: position 1,893,830 of record CM033451.1, on the reverse strand, counting down.
ATGGATCCTTCTATAATGAAGCTTCTTGAAGAGGACGAGGTATTATTTCACATTTCTCGTGCTAAACTTTGCAAAGCTTTTCACTTAATTCGGGATTAATTAATGACAATTCTGAGTCTCATTTGTTGTAAAATGGATGAAAAAAAGGATGAATCCATGCATTCTGGAGCTGATGTTGAGGCATTTACTGCTGCCTTAAACAGAGATATAGAAGGTGATGCATCAGCTTCTCACCTTTCTCACTCAAATATTTGTAAGTTTTTTTAATTTTTTTATTGTAGTTTTTCATATTTTACTATAATAGAGTGAAATGTTTGTGGACATAGGTTTGTTGTTGCAATTGCTTCACCTTGTTGATTTCTCTTGTTTTCTGCATTTTCCCTTTTGGAAATTTAACTAGACAAAACCTATCATAATTACATTGGTATCAATACAAGTTTTGACTTGCCTATTTAATGGAAAACCATCAATTTTGATCAAATGAAGTGGTGAGTATCCACACCCTTTTTGAAGTATTAGTAATCAGCTTGGGCATTGGAGCTAAATTAAGATGGATAACGTTACTTGTGAATGTCTACATGTAGATATTTGTTGTTTTTGCACATTTTTTTTAATTTATTATTAGTGAGTTCCGACTTCCGAGTGCAGTAATTCACCTTAGGTTCTCTGCCTTTCTGTGTTAGATTATGGATCGTACTTATTGTGAGATTTTTATCTTATGGGATGCCTTTATGTTTTCTTTAAATTATTCCTGATTGAATGCATAGCAGCAGCAATTACATTAACTTACCTCAATGCAAAGTGACTCCTGTTTAGGCGATTTGAAGGGGTTATAATGTATGCAGATTGCAGCCTTACCCTCCAAATAATAAAGAGGCTGTTTCCCATTGTCCCTTATGAAAGGGGAGGTATAAACCTCACTCAAAGATCACAAATTAAGGTTTAAGTGAAGGTTTGTGTTGTGTCTTAGTGTAGGAACCAAAAATGCAAGTTAGTTATGATTGACAGCGATAAAGAAATAATCAAGAAAAAGATTTAAGGTGGTTCACCAATCTTGGGTTACATCTAACATCTAGCCTATGATTAATATTAATGTGTTTAAAGGAGAAATACAAAACTTGAAGGTATTACAAGAAAGTAGCTTTTAGGTGAGTCTTTTGGTGCCTAATAACATACTAGGATATATGTGGGTATATATGAGGAAATAAGTAGTCAACAAGTGGGGCAGCATTAACCCATAAAAAGCATCAGCAGAGAAGCACAGTAGCTGGCAGCAGGAATGGTTCGACCCACGCTCGACGTTGGGCTCGACCTCAGGCTCGGTCGAGCGAGCTGCAGGTCAGCTTTTGCTGATTCTGTTTTGCTTCTTTCCTTGCATGACTTTCCCTTTCCATGTATCCCAATTGTCCCTTATGGCTCTTACACTTTGTACTTGGTTTGAATGCTTCCATTCCAAGCCTGCACATGTCAAACTAATACTTCCAATAGTACAATGTACTATTGTTTCCCATACTACCAATCAGTAAAATGTGATGTGCCCTCTTCTAATCTTACACTAATACATATGATTAATTTTCCTAATCATGTTCTTGATTACTTGGTGAACATAAGTCACCAATAATCCTATCACCTTCATTGCTAACAGACTAACACTATCGATCTATTTATCATATATAAGAAGGGCACATAGTTTACAGCCATTTTGTGTGGTCAATTATATTTTAAACTAAACTACTATGTATGAATATCTGGCTCCATCAGAATTGACAAGTATTCCTTATTGGATGTCTCCTGTATTTGTTATTTTAAACATTTATAACATTTATGTAAGCAGTAGAAATCTTTGCAGCATTCTCTCAAGACAACAGTCAAACTTCTAGTCAGGCATATTCACAATGGCAGCCTTCTGGACAAGATGAAAATAGTAGCAACCAGTCGCAACAGCAAGGTTTAAGTAGTCAAGAGCAGCAGCAATCATCTGATCTGGAGATGAAAGATCATGGATTCAGCATGGAGATTCAGCAAGAAGTTAATGGCTCTGAGGAGCCTAGTGGCCCCTCTCCACACTTTCATAGGCCTGTGCAAAGTGATGGTCAGGGACTCCCAGCAGAACCTAATTCTGGAGAGTTTTCCCAAACTTCGATGTCGATGCAAACACAGATTTCTGGATTACATCACACTCAGGCTCACGAACCAAACAAAGTACATAATCCAAGCAGTGAATCTCAGTTATCGAACATGCAAAGATATGCCAATCAACCAGTTCCAGCACCAGGGCAGGGTGGTACATCAGTTAATCGAGGGAAGCAAATACCTTTTGGCACTATGCTTCCTCTTATTCTTCCTGAATTAGATAAGGACAAAGCTATGCAACTCCAAACTTTGTACGGAAAATTACGGGTTTGCTTCTACCTTCTGTCTATAACATTGTGGTGCTTTCCTGTGCTATTTCAACGATACAGTGAAGGTTTATTAATTTCCTGATTTAAAGATTTTGTGCTTGATTACCAGAGAAATGAGGTACCCAAAGATGCATTTGTCAGGCTCATGAGAGGCATTATAGGGGACAACATGCTGAGGTTGGCTGTGCTCAAGATGCAAGCTAAGGTACTTAAGTTTAAGACTTTTGACTTTTTTTACGAATAATGCGTTGTATTTTGGGTGTGAGAATTTTTATAATTTCAGGTGCAGCCACAGAACTCTAGTCGGCAGCCACACCAGAGACCTCCAACTGGTACTGCAGCACAATTCTCTGATCCTTATTCATTTGGACAGCAACAACAAAAGAGTCATGGAACTCCTACCATGACACAGATTCCTAGCTCTGTATCGCAGCCATTTAATGATTCAAGCCTCCAAATGGTTGACAACAATTCTCTTAAATCAAGAGAGATGGGATCACTGACGGATTCTCATGGAGTGCAAACAAACCAGATGTCAGATCGAGCAACAATATCATTGCAGGGACTTACAAAGCAACAACAGCAGCATTTGCATTTTACTCAGGGTTCCTTCCCAATGTATGGAGCCAGTAACTATCACTCCTTCACTGGAACAAGTGCTAGTACACCGTCATTGGCTAAACCTCAACGGTTTGATCCCCAAGCTAGGCAAGGTCAACTACATCAAGGATTTAGTTCTGCTCATGGAGATGGTACAAGCCAGGCTATAAATTTGACAAATACTTCCAAAGTTAATGATGGCCAAAGAATTTCTGGTGTACCCATGAACAACATGCCCACTCCTTCGATCCAACATACTTCTGTTCCGTGGCAGGTAAATAAAGAGCAGAAAATTGGTGCTTCACCAAACATGAGCTATGTGAAGCAGGAGCCTTCTGAGCAGGCTCTTGACAAACGACCAAAGCCTCAAATCTCTTCAGCACAGGGTCCTACCTTTCCTGGCGCTGTAATGGATCAAGGAAGTTCACTTCCAATACCTCCTTCCAACAATGAAATTTTGGAGAAACATGATTCTAGAATTTCCTTTCCATCTTCGCAGAGGACTGTAACTACGGCAACTTCGGCTTCAGCTCCTTCCCATATGGATACTGATTACCAGGTATCTTTTGTTGTCATGTATAGTATTTTAATATAGATCACGAAGTTAAAATGAGGCCGTTATGTTATATAACGGCCACATTATGACGGATTTTAGACTTACAGAACCAAAAACCCCCGTTGCGTAACCATTATATGGTGTCATTCCACCATTTATCCATTATTATCTTTTAGGCTCTAAAAAACCTACTATAAGCTTTAATTCAAATATAAGTTCAAGAAAGCTTAAATTACTAGGCTAACAATTAACATGAATTTTTAAGTTAAAAATTCACATAGCGATGTCCGCAAACGAATCGTAACACTACAATGTTCTGCGTCTGTGACATCGCGACCATTGCTGCAATCGCGACAAGTTCCACAATTCTTTATTTTTTATTTTTTTTGTGATAGATATGTTAATATCGGGTTTATGTTAGTGTCATACTGTCATTTGTTTACGAATCTGCTTTGGATAATCCATGAATATGCCTGTTGTAAATTTGTAATGCTTATAGCTCAATGAAAAAAAGTTTGAACATTTGTTCTTGTGTACTAATGAGTTGATAGTGACCAGACATGTGCAATTAGCCGGGGCTGGTTGGTGCCAGTATCCAACCCTTTATTATGTGGGCTTTAAATGGGCCGGACCTTAAAGGGTCGGGTTTTAAACGACTCTCTAGAAACTTAAATGGGACGGGCTTCAAATGGGCTCTAAATTGGTTCACAGTTATGTTTATTGGATCCCATGGTAGTTGCTGGGGCATTGGCTTGCCTAAAAGCCCTTGAAACAATGGAATTCTTACGTGTGTACTGCATATATCTGGGAAATCCTTGAGTTCCTATTTTTATAAAAGCTGCAGAAAAAACTAAATCTGCTATCCTAGTTACTAGTCAGATTGTTTACTTTGTGGTATGAACATCTGTATACCAAGAGCTTATTTTCAAGCAATGATTGTGAACCGCAACGAATGTGAACCGCAAAAATTTAATAAAATTCATCATGTATACCAAGAGCTTATTTTCAAGCATAATCGGCTGAAGAAACTTAGCTTGCGAAGTTGTTCAGTCTTAGAAGTTTTATACTCAAATTTTCCACCGGTCAACGACTTGAACCTTACTTGTACAAACCAATAAACGAAAATCCCCCGAAAATAGCCATTAATCACCCATGAAAAATAGAAGGCAATTTGATCAATGATGCATTCTAGACAAGTTCGTCAATTTTATTAAAACGGGCCGGGCCGGGTTGAATGAGCTTGGTCCGTTTAAGCCCATTTTCAGTTTGCCTATAAAATTTGCCCTGCTTTCCTTTGTAGTTTGTTCCATCAAAATTGCCTCAGTTCTATTTTTGGTTATGATCCACTCTCTTTCTTTAATTCTCATCCACACATTCAATTTACCGTTTCATCTCATCCATACATTTCTCCTATTTTCCCATAAAATTCCACTTTTCTTAATCCTCCCATTGCCAATGGAGCATTTTTCCAGGGACTGAGTGAGTACGAGTTTGCTCCTTGAAATGGAGTTGTTTTTTTATGATTTAAGGTTTATGGGTGGGGCAAAAGTAAGTGGGAGGATTAGATAGAGCAAGAATTGGTTTAGAGACCTTCCAAAGTAGGTAAAGGCAACACATTTGGACAACTAAACATAGTAAATGGGGCAAACTCATGGGGATAGGAGGAGTATTGATTTGCAGTTTGATTGCTAGAAAATTACCGTTTTCTGGTTTTCTCAATCTTGCTCTCATCTCTCTTTGATTTTGAACTTCTCTTTTCTAATGGTTATGAACTAGCTACAAACAAAGAGGTGTTAATCAAGCCAACTACCTCATATTTAAGTGCATCCCTGATTTGCTACACGTGCTTTATTTTCTACAGATTCGAAGAAAATACTAACTCAGTTCTCCCAAACTTCATGCTTGAATAATCATTCTCTTTCTCTTTTGACTTATGCTTATCTGTAATGTGTCATATATACGTCGCTATTAATGTAGTAAAACTCTTTATTTCTTTAATATTATGAATGTTAGGTAGGTTCTCAGAGTATCTCTGCTGCTCCATCGGGTGGGATTGGGAAAGCGTCGTCTAAAAAGTCAATTAGTGGTCAAAAGAAGCCACTTGATGCTCTTGGTTCCTCACCACCCCTTCCTAGGTAACTTATTGTCTTTAAAACGATTTGTTCAGTTGCTGTCAAATTTAATCTGACTCACAAAATTATATTGACTTCATGGCTTGCAGTAAAAAGCAGAAGGTTTCTGGTGCCTTTTCTGATCAAAGTATTGAACATCTCAATGATGTTACTGCCGTTAGTGGGGTTAATCTTAGAGTATGTTGTTTATTTCCAGTGCTGTTTCTCTTTCAGCTACCATAACATAAATTGGTTTTCTTGGTTCTTTCTGGTTTTTAAACAACTAATTATGTCTGTTGTGATATATTAGGAAGAGGAGGAACAATTATTTTCTGTTCCCAAGGATGATAGCAGAGTATCAGAAGCATCACGTAAGGCTGTTCAAGAAGAAGAAGATAGACTGATTCTGCAGAAGGTTCCTCTTCAGAAGAAATTGGCAGAAATAAGTTATTATTCAATCATTTTTACAAGTCTTTAACTTTGTTAAAAGGGAAAAATTCTGTTATGTTGCTTATCTTTCTTACTGTGTATTCAACAGTGTCAAAGTATGGATTGAAGAACTTGAGCAATGATGTAGAGCGGTGCATCTCATTAGTAAGATTTTAAGCTAACTGCTTCATTCTTATGATCTCTTGACGCTTTCAGTTTCCATAAACCCTTCCATCTTTAGTGTGTAGAGGAAAGAATGCGTGGTTTGATAAGCAGTCTGATCAGAGTTTCCCGACAGGTGCTTTTTTTTCCTTTTCGTTTTCCTTTTCTTTGAATTACTGCTAATCGTGTTTTTTCGTGCTGATCTAAAAACTCTTGGTTACTACAGCGAGTTGATTCTGAAAAGTCTAGGCACAATACTGTTGTTACTTCTGACGTTCGAGAACAAATCATGGCAATTAATCGGAAAGCCAGAGAAGAATGGGATAAGAAACAAGCTGAAGCAGAGAAACTCCGCAAACAAAATGAAGTGTGCATTTTACTTTGCTTATGTAAAGATTGATGTTTCTTTTTTTTCTCCATGACTTAAGTTTCTTTTTTAATTAAAAAATTTGCTTCGGGTTTTCTGTTTTTATATGGTTATAGGACCCTGACAGCAGTGCTATAGTTGATGTCGACAAAGAGAAAGATGAAGGCCGTGCAAAGTCGCTTAAGGTAAAGAGATCATTTTTTCTACGCTACACCATTGAAGAGTTCTATTGAGTCTTGTATAATTTTATTCTGATTAGATGCAACAAGTGAACAAAGAGGAGGATGACAAAATACGCACAACAGCAGCAAATTTAGCAGCCCGAGCTGCTTTTGGAGGGGATGACATGCTATCAAAATGGCAGCTTATGGCACAAGCTCGCCAAAAACGTGAAGGGGGACCTGAAATTGCATCCAGTTCTCAGTCCGGTAAAGATACAACCAATAAACAAGTTACAAACTCTGTTGGGAACGCAAAGGAAATACGAGGAACTGGAAAAAAGGATTCATCAGCTGCTCTTCCTGCATCTGGTATCTCCGTTGTTGCTTATTGGCTAATTAAGAAGCTATTAATTTATCTTACTATTAGAAGAAGTCATAATCTTTATCCCAACTTACACGCTCAACCCGTGTTCTATAATTCTAGGAGGAGCAAGACAAAGTGGCAGAAGTCAAGTTGTCGTGCCGCCTCCCAGGATAGCTCCTCGTATCTCTGTAAAGGATGTCATTTCCGTTCTGGAAAGAGAACCTCAGATGGCAAAGTCCACGATGATTTACAAACTCTACAACAAACTGCATGCCGATCCTGCTGCTGATTGAAGATCATATATGTCTAATGTAGTGAAAATGAACGAGGGCTAGTTCTTTTTGATCGATTGTATATTCCTGTTGGAGCTACGCCCATGTCTGGTGAGATTAACTCTATGTTTGGATTGACGGAATCAGAGGAAAAGGAAAGCGAGAGATTTGAAGGGATGTATTTTCTTTTATTTGGATAATAATTTTGTAGCGGGGGATGGAATTTGGGAAGGGATTTGGTTCCTTAATTTTGTAAATTATTAATTGACAAATAGCACTAAAAAGCAAAAGATTTGAAAGGAGAATGATTTTGCTCTTTCTCTTCCTTTCCTTCCCTCTTAACAAACACGGGAAATTTTCCTCATTATTCTCCTTCCGTCATTACCTAATCCCTTTCTTTCTCGCCTTCCTTTTCACCTTACATGTGTATTCAAACAATGTGTAATTTGATGTGCACTGCTCAAGTCTTGCTATACGCAGTGAAATATAGGTAGCCGCATCGACAAAGGTTGCTCGATGACACGGAGCTTCTTAAATTAAGAGACCTCAAATATTAGATTAAATTAGTTTGTTATTTTCGTTTTAGTTTTAATTTCTTATTTTAAGTTCAAATGTAAAATATAACTTTGTGTTGTTGCTCTATCCCTGTTGATATAGGCTAATCAAAAATGTCTGCAAATTATGTGTTGTTTTGTTTTAGGGTTTATCACCTGACATGGGGGCGTTATATAATTTTGTAACATCTTGCATTTTTATTATTTATTAAATAGTACTTCCTCTATTTGTTACATTTGGCTTTTCACGCAATTTAACAATTTTGTTATTTTATATGTTGTCTTTTTCACTAGACAATGTTACTCCCAACTACGTCAACCTATGTCAAGTGTTAACAATTATAATACCAGCTATATTTGGTTATATCGCCAAATATATGAATATATAACCACAATTGTTTTTATTATTCTTCTCCAAAAATTATCCATTGTTGTCTTTCTCAACATCACTTTTTTCCACTATTGATGAAGTTTAATTTTTTTTAAAAAAATTAGAACTACAATTGTTTTTATCACCTTCTCCAAATAGTAGATATTATTGTCTTCTAACATCATTGTTTTTCACCATTAATAAAGCTTAATTTTTTCAAAAAAAGAATCACAATCGAATTCGAATGTATTCGTATAAGTACATTCGAATTCAATCATCAATTCTTCCATTGTTAAACAATATTTAGGTTGTAGAAGAAGGATATAGTTAAAGGTCGAAGAAGAAAGATGAAAATCTGATATTTTCATAATTAAGGTTTTATTTTGCTTAAGGAAGAAGCAATTAATTATTAGACTTTTCATATTCCAATCCAAATCCCATTTGCATGAGACATCAACTTTTTTTAAAAATGTATTATATTAACTAAATGTAGGATGCAGGTTGGAATGTTGAGACCCATCTTTACAAAAGGCAAATTTTCAAGAGACGACCCGGAAAAATTAAGAAATAATTTGTTAGCTAGTGGCCTTGTTAAAATATAATACTTTGAGTAGACTAAGAATTTTGGTCATCATTAATAACAATTTAAACAAAAACATTATTAACTTTGTATACTTTCTGGGTGAATCATAATTTAGTTCCCATTCAATAAAATCACAAAAATCAGTGAAAAATGGGTCAAAAACAGTCAAAGGAAGAATTGGTATATCAGCATCTTATCGAAGGCAATATCAATGCCATTAAAGCTCTCTGCAACGAAGGGGTTCGACTTGAGGTTTTTTTTTTTTTTTATGAAAAATTTACTCAAAATAATTCCAACTATCACCTATTAATTATTTTTTAATAATTCCAACTATTTTCATAATTTATTGAAAACATAACCACCTCCTTTTTAACCGGCTACAACATGTAAATTTTCCAAATTTTTTTGATTAATAGATGAAGGTTTATTTTGAACAGTTAAGTAAAAAAGAAAAGAAAAAAAGTAAAAAAGTTACATGTTCTAGCCGGTAACAAGAGGTATGTATGTTTTCAACAAATTATGAGAATAGTTGAGATTATTAAAAAATAATTGATAGTTTGGGATTATTTTTGGCCAACGGGTGATAGTTGGGATTATTTTGAGAAAATTTCCTTTTTTTTTCTTTCAATTTTATGTTTTTGATACTGTTAAGTTGTTATCTTTTAATGTTATTAAGGAAATTCATGAGTAATTTTGTGTAAAGATCATACTTTTGTGGGTTATAATTGTATTATGTAGTGGATGGATAAAGAAGGAAAAACTCCCTTGATTGTGGCATGTATGGATCCTAGGCTTTATATTGAGGCAAAGACTTTAATTGAATTGGGTGCTAATCTTGAAGCATACCGCCCTGGTAAGAATTGCTGATTTTTTTGATGGGGGTATTGATGTTCCTTTGATTATGAAAATCTGAAAATGCGTAGAATTTGTATAAATTTATTGCTTAATCTTTATTAATTAAAATTAACTCCAATATATATAAAGCTAACTCTAAAATTAATTACCTTGACTTAGAAAACAATGTAAAAGATAACCACCAAAAATATTCCCACAAAATCTATTATTCCCAAAATATATTACACAAATTAATTCGTGAGAGACGGTCTCTTTAAGAGACTATCTCTAATTGGGCTGGCCTAAAAAGAATATATAAAGTAAGGTTTTGGTAGGCACATTAAGAATATTGTAAGTACTTAAAGTACTTACTCGTGGGCATTAAGTATATTGTAAGTAGGCCTTAGAAACCTTGTTTGTATTAGATTTTTGTGTTAGGGTGGGCATTAAGTATATTGTAAGTAGGCATTAAATATTAAACGAGCAATGAACTCTGAATAAACTTGCAAGGCATTCTTTGCTATTCCAGTTATCTTAAAATGTATCGATTTTTGTGTTAGGGTGGCATGCAGGCACACCTTTGCATCATGCTGCAAAGAATGGTTTAGACCGCACTGTTAAGTTGCTTCTTGCACATGGAGGTAAAGCTTCAAAATGGTTGTAGATTCTTTTACATTTTCATATGTATGATAAACTCTGAATAAACTTGCAGCAAACCCTTTTAGAAGAAATGATGATTGTCGAACACCGTTAGATTTAGCAAGAGTGCATACGAACTGCAATGTTGTTCGCGTAATTGAGGTGCTTTTTTTTGCTTAACTTCATAGAATTTAGATTTGTATTTTAAGGATGTACAGCTAAATGCATGTATTGTGCCTCTTTTTCTCTTTGTCGCAGGATCACATTTCCTATTTTTCTGGTGATATGCGTGAGGTTCGTGTTGAGCCAGGCCTTTACAATTCTTTGGTGCCTTATCGGATTGCTATAAAAAGCATAAAGTAATGTGTTCTAAACCACTCAACTTTCTTTAACAGCTAATGTGTGTCTGTATTATTAGTAACTATCATTGAACTATATAATTAAGGGAAATAAAGCATCAAGCATGGGCTTCTTTTTGATTATTGTTATTTGTTATCCATCTACAATAAATCTTCTGCTAATGTTTTGAAACGTTTAAAGTTGTTTTGTCCCTAGACTGATGATAAGTATTACATTGAAGATTTGTGGGAGGTTGAGTGAGATTGAACATGTACTTACAAGTCAATCGTTCCAAAGGTGTTTGTTCCCTATCCACTTGGAATTTCACAAATTCTTAAATAAGACAGTCTTATGGTCATTGGCCCATGTACATTAAGTGTGTTAAAATGGTGACTTATAATTTTAAAGTGATTAATTAGAGAAACGGGCTAATTATATGGGCCTGTCTCATGGTAAGTGTTGAGTCAAGCCCGAAATCTTGCCATGAGGGAGGAGTTCGATCACCTTATAGCATATTCATTGGCTTGCACACTTGAGAATGATATTATGTGTGCAACGGGATATGGAAGCTTACGTGTTGGATCACTTGGTGAAGTGATCAAAGTGGGAGACTTTGTGTGCTTTGATGATGGCAAAGGGAAGCTCAATGAAGGGCCTAAGTCATGCATTGAACGAGGCACACAAGGAGAATTGAGGTTGCTCAAAGCTTGTGTGAGTTGAATCATTGATGTATGTTGATATATTAATGGTAAGAAACTTGTTTTGAGGGGGAGGTATCATTAGATACCTCATTATATTGTTGTGTTTGCTTCCTTTGTTGCATGCTCTGTTTTTGGTTGGTTTTCTTTGCATCATTTTGTTAGTTGTTTCTTCGCCATTGTTGTAGCCCATTCACAACAGTAAGAAAGTCTCATAGACTGATACAAGACGAGTTGTATCAATTTTGTGGTAAAGTATGTAAAGAGAGATGCTTGCATGCATATCACTCTATTGAATGCCTCTTTTTAGACTTTGGAATGCTCTTTTTTTTCGCCTTATATTGACGGGATAGTTTATAGCTTTCGTTGTCTAACTGTCGTTTTTGATTTTCGAGTGGTGTTATAGGGAAGTATGTAAACATATTGATGCTTGTTTACCTATCACCTTTGTAACCATCTCTCTTTAGTATATTTGTTTATGTAACTTGTTCTAAAGGAGTGAAAGTTTAATGTTATTCCTAAGCTATTATATTCTTTCTTACCTTTTCTCTATCTTTCCTAGGAAGTGTTGGGTGGTCGTTATGCCTTGCGATCCTCCCAATAACATGAAGCCTCCAAGATTGGAGCTTGCTGTGTACTCTAGCTCACAGGTAGGAAATATCATGACTTGATAGAATTTAGAAAATGGGTCTGGGCAACCCAAACAAGGAGGAGAAGAAGTAGTCCACTCATAAACCCAAAGAAGATTCACTGCTAAAACCAATTGGTAATAGTAGGAGTTACTCCTTGAATATATAAAGTGATGCATACTCTTCTCTTTCTCCGATATGGGACAACTCACATGTGGGTAACACATGGCACTTCAACATGACTAGATCTCGCCTGCAATTCTGTCTGTTTAATGTTTAATGTTTAATGTTATTGCTCGTAGCTCAAGTGTGACATGTTGTGTATGTTAGCTCAACTTGAAGTTGAATTCCCAAGAAAATTGTCGTCATTTATGTACGTAGTTTTCTTAAGACACTCGTGTAATTTTGACAGGGTTATCATCCACACACAGTTATTCCTCTTTGGAAGTCCGACATTTTTGAACCAAAGTTTCTCGAGTCCGATCCCTCCATGACAATTGTCTCCGAGTCCAGTAAGTTCATTTTGATTGACTCACTTCTCGGTTCATTTCTTGACACACCCATGTTCTTATGCTTGCCTATGACAAAAGGATGTTTTCAGATTCTGTTGCTGTCTTGCTGCTTGTTGGTTACTTGGTTATGTAATCTCAAGTTAGTTGTATGTGAAACTTACAAGTAAAATTGCACATTTTCAGTACTTCCATATATCATACAATGAATAAAAGATTGCGAAATATAAAACTTAGTTTACTATTTCATAAACACGGTGTGGAACGTTCTAACTTTTCATGCAGAAAATTTTGATATTGATACTGCAAGCTTCGAGAATCGGATAAGTGGCCTAATACACGATTCTGATGATTTCTTTCAAGGGTAATTGTAATTGGCAAAATCCTATATCAGAAATAGTTGCTTTTGGTTCTCTAAGTGCATTACCTGATTGGAATCTACAAATTTTGACGGATTATTAGCGACTATGTTACTTGGATCCTTTATTTTGCTTCACGTACTCTTGTCTAATCCTTGATGCTCGGACATTAGTATGACACTTAAACACTTCATTATCCCGACATCGGTACCCAAGTCCAAGTAACATAGATCAGTGAAATGGAGGATTAATCCGTGATGAGCTCTATTTTTATGTCTTCGTTTTCCAGAAACCTGCTTGAAATTCTTATCTGCTGTTGAGGGCGACTTACAGCAACTTGCTCAGCTATACAATGCTTGCAAAGGTGTACCTAAGGTATGTAGCAGACCTAAAACGAGTACTTATTGACTGATTAGGGAAGATTGCTCGTGGACTCGTAGTACGAAATGCCTGTGTTAATTCCCAGGGTGTACGATAGCAGTATTTAGACAATGCCAATTTTTTATCCTTCGGTCTTTGATGACATCTGAATTGGTGATTTAGGTGATGCCTTCCTCCGAGCACATGCCCAGCGACGGAATTTCACCTTCACAACCGGAAATTAACACGATCAGTCATCCTGAATCTTCATCTGGCTCGAATTCTCAGTCGAGTTCTACTACAAATGGTTGGGACGACACTGATAGTAAATCGAATCACAATGGATGGGGTCCTCCATCTGATGCCCTACCACCTTCAAAGACAACCTTTAATGGGTGGGCCGATAATCCCACAACCGAAGAATGTAATGAATGGGGGGCTACTCCAGGTCCGTCCAGGCCCATTGTCAGTCCCACGGTACCTGTCCCTTCTGCCCCGTCTGCTCCTCCTGTACCTATGGAAGATATTGTTGATGATGGGCTGATTTTTTATCCAGCCATCGACATTTGCCTTGTGGACTTACCCGACACCAATATTGAAGCAAACGGCAATGCAAATGGATCGTGTTGCGTGATATGCTGGGAGGCTCTGATTGAGGGGGTTTGTGTTCCTTGTGGTCATATGGCTGGTTGTATGTCTTGTTTATCAGATATCAAATCCAATACAGGAGTTTGCCCAGTTTGCCGAGCTAAGATTGATCAGGTTATTAGGTTTTATGCTGTCTGAAACCTTTAAATCGTGAAGTTTAGAGGCGCACCATTGCGGCTTGTTTGGTAATATGATACAATTTAGACTGTCGGATTTCATGAAATGTAGAGTCATTCTCATCGAAACAAACATTTCGAATCAAACAAGCATGGATTTTTACATGTGATTTTCCTAGAAAAATTGTAATATATTTTAGGAAAATTTACTGCGAATAATACAATCTTTTGTTAATTTTCCTACAATAATACGAATTTTTGATTAACCATGAATAATATCAACTTCGGGGTGTTTTTTCCTAGAATAATACCAACTTTAGTTTATTAATTAATTTACTAATTTTTTTGGTCATATAATCACCGATAGTTTGATTTTTAACATGTTAGGTATATTCTAGGGAAACACCCCATAAGTTGGTATTATTCATGGTTAATCAAAAGTTGGTATTATTGCAGGGAAGTAAGTAAAAGGTTGTATTATTCCTGATAACTTTTTCTATATTTTATCATCAATACGAAGTATTTTTTTAATGTCGGAAACCAAACGTGCCATACTGTGAAGCTTAATCTTGTATAATTTAATTTCAGAATGGTTAAAGAGTTACATGCCGTAAAAAACGTTGTATGTTATGTAATATTTTAAAATTTTGGAATTATCATAGAGAATATCGTTAAAGCTTAGTAGTTTTCAAAAAAAAAAAAGCATTAGTATTTTCATATGTTTTAAAAATCATTTATCAAATATGCTCTTATTACGTAATAAAATAAAAATATCAAATCTCACATTCATATCCTATTATATACGGTTAGGATTTTCTAATTTACTCTTAAAAAATAAATATTCTATTATCAAATTAATAAACGAAATTGCATGAATGAGGAAAGTATGGAGATTTTTAACTTTTATTTTTCATTTTAAGATAGATTCAAAATCTTATCTTAGCTTGTGTAATGGGGAAAAACTAATTGGAGGATTTTATATTCATCTAAAATTTAAATACATTTTATTCAAAAAAAAAAAATCTAAATACATTCTACTCCATCCCAAATTGTAATCAAACAAACGCCCATGAACCCAACTGACTAGTGGCCTTTCAAAACCTTTCATTTCTACTCCAAAATTTAATACTTCGAGTAGACTATTCATTTTTTGTCATAATTTAGTTTCTGGGTGAATCATAATTTAGTTTCCCCTTCAATAAAATCATAAAAATCAGTGAGAAATGGGTCAAAAACAGTCAAAGGAAGAATTGATATATCAGCATCTTATCGAAGGCAATATCAATGCCATTAAAGCTCTCTGCAATGAAGGGGTTCGACTCGAGGTCTTTTTCTTTTCTTCAATTCTATGTTTTTAATACTGATTTTATCTTTTAATATTATTATGAAAATTCATAATTTTGGGTAACGATCATACTTTTGTGGGTTATAATTGTATTATGCAGTGGATGGATAAAGAAGGAAAAACTCCCTTGATTGTGGCATGTATGGATCCTAGGCTTTATATTGAGGCAAAGACTTTGATTGAATTGGGTGCTAATCTTGATGCATACCGCCCTGGTAAAAATTGCTTTTAGTTTTGCAAGATGTTGTTGATTGTGTTGATGGGGGTAATAGTACTATTTGTTACTTTTATTTAGGTTGTTGCTTGGTTTGAGGGAGGATAAGATAACAATAACAACACTTCATCACCCTAATTCCATTATGTGGCTCCCATTTGAGAGGGGTTTGATGGGGTGGGAAATGTACAACCTTATCGTTTTTTAGTGATAACAAAGGAGTTTGTTTTCGATTGAAC
Source organism: Amaranthus cruentus (assembly GCA_019425755.1). Taxonomy (NCBI): domain Eukaryota; kingdom Viridiplantae; phylum Streptophyta; class Magnoliopsida; order Caryophyllales; family Amaranthaceae; genus Amaranthus; species Amaranthus cruentus. The sequence goes on along the minus strand of CM033451.1, from coordinate 1,877,970 downwards.
TTTGATGAGTACACTAACTTCACATAAATAAAACGTGCACATGCTGTGATGAGTCTTTTTATCATATTCGATTATAATCAGAAACCAAAAAATCATGAATTTTTGGCCCATTGAAATAAGGGACATAAGGGCGGATAAGCCATGTGTTTGAAATTTGTGAATTGGATTAAAAAGATAATCAATGTGTGGATGAGCCTGAGGTGGGGTTTGATTCCGAAAACAAGGAAATGTAGCAAGTTTATTAGGACAACAGAAGTGGAAATTGTAGCACATTTAATAGGACGAAGGGGTATGATTTGTATGATTTGGTGTTAATGTTATGCAATGGATTGATAGAGGAAAACTCCCTTAGTTGTAGTATGTATGGATCCTAGGCTTTATATTGAGGCAAAGAATTTGAAGTGGATGTTAATCTTGATGCATACCGCCCAAGTAAGATGTTCATTTTGCCTTGATGGAATTAAAGAGTGCAATATTGTATTGTATAGAAAGATATGTCAACACTGAATTGTTTCCGATGAACTAAAATGAACTTCTTATGTACAAGGGATTTTTTTTGTTCTTTCAATTATATCTTAAAAAGTGTCGATTTTTGTGTTAGGGTCGCATGCGGG